>JAQISU010000007.1:1800000-2275000 GCA_029339505.1 Unio delphinus | reverse complement strand
AGAGTTCTTCCAACACGATTGATACTGGTCGCCATGTATGCCATATCTTATGCTTAAAAATGGAGATAAACCAAACAACAACAGTATAAGGTACAATTATTTTATGATTATATAACATGAAAAAGCATAAGATCAATAACTTTTCATTTCATCATCATCATCATCATCATCATCATCATCATCATCAGTCTCTTGACCCTCAACTTGTCTCGATCATGTGTCCATGCCTGTGTCTCCACAAAACTTTTCCTTGTCCATTCTGTGATGTTGTCAGTTCACTTATTTCTCTGTCTACCCTTCTGCCACCCTGGACGCTGTCATGAAGTACTGTTGTGAACGGACTGTTGGCTCTGTGACATGGCCATACCATTTCAGCTTTCTCTTTAGAAATATTAATAAAACATGTATGATCATATTTATCCTAATCTTTTAAAATGTTGTAGTATGTATTAGTATACAGTACACATTCTAGCAGCTTTATATTTGCATGTTATTTGGGAAGTCCATTCAGGGTTAGAAAATCTAGTCGCGTGACACACCTTTATCCCAAAAGTGCCAGTGACCTAATTGTTTCCTTTATGTTTATTACTTCTTTTCATTGCCCTATTTTTCTTTCATTCTCTTTCAATTCAAGCCTTTTATCGTCTTTTTCCAATGATGAGGATTAAACAGTTGGCAGACCTTCAGGATAGTAAGACCAGCCTAGTCTACCTGTCGTTGTTCATCTAAATTACTTCCATATTACCTCTAGACTCGGGGGCCGCGAGTGGCCGAATGGTCTAAAGCACTGTCCGTTACTGATCACTGCCATCTCACCTCTGTATGCGTGGGTTCGAGTCTCAGATTCAGCCAATGTGGGTATGTGAGAAAGCTTGCCAGTAGCTTCTCGTGTCGGTGGTTCTTTCCGGAGTTTTCCGGGTTCTTCCTCCACCATTAATACTCACAGTCCTGTATAGCCTATCTTGTGCTGAAAAATGGCGTTAAATCTTAAAAAAAACAACAAATAAATATCTAGACTCTTACTACTATCAAATGTTTGTGGGGAGAGCTCTTACTCCAGACTGAACCGACACAAAACAGCAGTTCCATTAGATGTGCAATGGTATCTCCTTCCATTTAATAACTATGTTTATTTGCTTTTTGTGTTCGTTTTATCACCCTCAGGTTCACAAAAATATACACATATCGCTCTAAGTTTCTTGCCTCTACCTAGTTCTCCCTCCTCTTTTCCCATAGTTCTAGAATTGTAGTGGTCACCGAATTCCTGTGAGTAACACAAACCAATCTTATCCAGCCTGTCTTATATTTGCTTTCTTCCTTTTCTCCTTATTAAAAATGTGTAAAGCTTCTGTCTCAGAACTTGAAATTCTGGTCCCTTAGTATCATTACTGTATACCGTGGCACATGCTCATGATGTTCAGAATACCTCGGTACAAATCTTGTTCAGGGTAAACATATCTATTAACAGCCCATTGCACAAAAAACAATGTCAGCGACGACTAATGATTCGATAGATTCATTCAAGAACCAAACTTTCAAAGTAGCTGTAGCGTTAACGTACCCTCTTGCATACAGGGAGTAAATTTGGGATCGATGTATATTTAACACAAGACATGCCCATGAAACTTTACAACTAGATATTTCTTCTCAAGGAACCAAATGGAAAAGGTACGGCCGAAATATGATACTTAAGTTAACTAAGAAGGAGAACGCACGGCCGAAATATGATACTCGAGTCAACCAAGGTGGAGAAGGTAAGGATTAAACATGATACTTTAGCCAACCAAGGTGGAGAAGGTACGGATCAAATATGATACTCTAATCAACCAAGGTGGAGAAGGTACGGATAAAATATGATACTCTAGTATACCAAGGTGGAGAAGGTACGGATTAAATATGATACTCTAGTCAACCAAGGTGGAGAAGGTACGGATTAAATAAGATACTTAAGTC
The DNA here is from genome assembly GCA_029339505.1 of Unio delphinus. Classification (NCBI taxonomy): domain Eukaryota; kingdom Metazoa; phylum Mollusca; class Bivalvia; order Unionida; family Unionidae; genus Unio; species Unio delphinus. The sequence goes on along the minus strand of JAQISU010000007.1, from coordinate 2,273,047 downwards.
AACTAAGGTGGAGTAGGTACGGATTAAATAATATACGTATCCTAGCTTCAAAACCACCCGTGATAATGAATGTGGCTGCTTGACCAGGAAATACATTGTTATTAGAGACTAATATCAAAGTCAGAACTAAGGCCTATTATTTGTTCTATAACTGCAGTCATATAGCTAGAAATATCCCAAAATGGCTCACACATTATTATTGGTTGGATCACTGTCTGTACACAATCTGCTAAATGCCCTGTAAGTGATAAGATGATAATTCCTACTTTACTACGGTTCGCCCATCTTTAATAACTATCAATGCTCATCTACATTCCGGTCTTGATTCATGCGGACACGAGCCTTTACATTTGAACCATAACATTACTGGGTCAGATCTCATTGCCGACAAAAATCTGAATTATGTCAAATGAAAAATATGTATTCTTATTAAAATTGAGATACATTGGCGGGTAGCAGTCTATAATGATCATGACTGTATTAATCTCGTGCATATGAAATATATTAATGGGTTTGACTCAGACATATTAACAGTTTTGTTCAACTCTGGTACTTAGAGATGATATTCAAACCTACTGACCGTTTTATAAACGGGCTGAAGAGATTGTCGTGGATAATGTCAGATTACCGTATCGGGCGTGATAACAGGTAAATTCTTACCTTATAGTGTCTAATAAGAATAAACCTCGTTATGAGTATGACAGGGATAGTCCGAATTTCCTCTGACCCTTGCCACCCCATTTTTTTATATTTGGACATTAATGTGGGGGCAAGGGTCACAGGAAACTCGGACTAATGCCCAAACTAGAGCTCAATTTAAGTATGCCCTTAAACTTTGTAAGAAGGAAGAATTAAAGCAGCGCACCAGCGTAAATAAATTTGAACTTTTAGAACAGGATGAAACCGGTTGGGATTGGATCTAACGAAAACGCTAAACAATATAACTTGAATGAGATGTTTAGGTATAATACAAATTAATGATTAACGAATCTGAAACTCTGTTCATGCGAACAAAACTCAACGCATCTAATAAAACAATATAGTTCCTACATGGATACGTTGAAAAGCATGGAATTACAAATGATGTCATGTGTCAACCGACTTTATCAGTGTACGAAACTGAACAATATATTATGGTTCCTTATATACGGTCAGTAGCGGACGAAAGCTGGTCCACTGAGAAAGTGCAGTTGAAATTTTGATGTCGTAAGTCGAGATATCCAATATGACGTGTCCTTATAACTCCATTTTCTAGATGGAGATTTTAGATTGTATGTGTTGAATTATACAGTGGTGATTTAAAGTTATATTTTCTATGTCGACGTTTTACAGCATTTTTTTGAATTACACAGAATGGTTGATTTTCCATATCATATGTTGAGAATCCCTAATTCGCACGTTGTATGTAACTGTTTTGTGATGAAAGTTCCATTTCATATGGCGAGAATTCAAATGCCTGAAATGTAATGGTGCCTCATAATTGAATACACGAATGATGACAATTAATATTCGATATTATTTTGAATTGTGTAAGTGGACATAGTGTATTGTTACTTTGAACACCAACACATCATTTCACCATATAAAAATAAAATTTATGACAAGCACACTAAAGTGTCCAATCACCGCTGTGTAATTCAACAGATAAAACCTCAAACTCAACATACGAAATGAAACTTCCAGCACAATCAATGCGATTCAAAATGTTAAATTCAAACTCTCAATATAAGACATTAAAATATTTCAACAACCGCAGTGTCGTTTAAAAGATACAATGTAGAAACTTGACATTGGACATCGAATTTTCAACCAACGCTGTGTAATTCTGGAGATATAATTTAAATATTCAATAAAAACTAAATGGAACTTTCAGCATAAACTCTTGGAACCAATACGTAAATTAGGAATTCTCTATGTATGCCATCGAAATTTCAACCACCGCCATGTAATTCAAGCGACACAGTCTTAAATCTTGACATAGAAATATAACTTCCAGCCACTGCTGTTTAGTTCAACAGATACAATCTAAAATCTCGACCTAGAAAATGTAACTTTACGGATAAGCATTTTTGATACAACACGTGAAATTGGAATTTTTAACATATGACATTAAACTTACAATGGCAACATTCCGATTGGACCAGCTTTTGTCCGCTACGGCGCCTCATATTTTATATACACTTGTGATGGATGCATGCCTTTCATACACATAGTGACATTGAGCCTTAGGTTTCTCATGCCATCCAGTTGATGTTCACAATATATTTCCTACTCTAGAGCTCCTGTTAAATGATTAAGGAACCACCTGGCTTGGTACGTTCCTCCCAGACTGCTGAAGGATTCATCGAGAACACCTAAGTCTAGCAGAAACGTTGGTCCAGAATATTTTGCTCTTCATTTAGCGTCATAAGAGACATCACATAAAAAAACAGAGTTCGACAATTCCCATTGCCATCTAAAATATAAAAACTGAACCATGTAATACATGAAATACGTTCAAGAATGATAACAGCGATATAATTACGCATGCGCTCACATGAATTGACGTCGTTACAAAGAAAATTACGTTAAAAGAACGTCTGTACAAAATTATTTTTTGTTGTAATTCTGAAAGAATAATCGCAATGAATTATAAAAAAATCGAACATTTTTCTTAATTTTTCGAACATATAATTGAATTTATTTATTTGTTTATTCATTTATTCAATTTTTTTAAAAAAATTTCTTTATTTATTTTACCTTTTGCAATCAGACAAAGCCGCTTTCCGGTGCTATCCGAAACGACGGATAAAATGAAAATACAGTCCTTTCTATTTGGTATCGCTCAAGGTAATTACATTCACTTCCTCTCTCTGTCTGTCTCTCTCAATAGAGTGCACAAGGTAATTAACTCCAATTATTTCGGAACGATATACATTTGTATATGCTGTTGAACATCCCCCACGTATCTCTCATTTTCATCTACTTTTTTCTGTTTCTGAATGTTTTTGGTCTGCACGCTGATGCAGATCCACCATTAGAGGCAATGAATCTGCATATTGAAGTTTGCAATCTTTGAAATCAGTCTTAGCAAAAGAAAACGACATGCATTTATTTTTCTTTTACTGTATTTTGAATTCGATAGTCATTGAATGTACCTACTTGATTTTACAAGAGCAATATCCATGAAGAGACGGATAATAGCTAAACTGGACCCAATAGTTGTCGCATGAAGGAAAATATAGCTGTCTGTTCGAGTTGGAACCAGTCTTAACGTAATCATCTTTTGATTTCTGCATGTATAGAGACAGTTTTGGAAGAAAACATTATTATTCCTTCTGCATGTATAGAAACAGTCTTTTCTACCTTTTGCATGCATATAATCAGTCCTGGAAGTAACTGGCCGGCATGTATATCATATCTTGCGCTGAAAAATGGCGTAGAACGCCTAAACAAAGTTAGGATGCATAAAACGTATTTCAGACGTAATCAGTATTTTGCCTTTTGCTCGATAAATTCTTAATTATATATATATATCACAATTTGAATTGAAAAAGATGAAATATTAAGTATTCAGTTACAACACTTTTTTTGTATTTCTGATCATCTCTCTCTCTCTCTCTCTCTCTCTCTCTCTCTCTCTCTCTCTCTCTCTCTCTCTCTCTCTCATTTAACTTACGTGTTCTTGTTAGAAATTCCGTTACATTTTTGTTGGTAAAATATAAGTGGATTCATTTGCGGACATTTAGTTAAAGGAACTTCATCTTGGTTTTTTTTATTTTACATCAGTTTTGGCGTCGGTCAATGGCGTGACGAACGGAACACTTTGCAGAACATGTAAGTGTTTGAACTTTTAAAAAAAATAACAAATAGAGAATTAATTATCAATAGTATACGTAATTTTTTGTCTTATGTACGCATCTGTGAAGTCATAGTTTAGTTATATTTCTACTTTATTACATATTCGCCATAACGTTTACACTGAGAATGTTTGGCACACATATGCTTCTAGGATTGTAGTCCACGTGTGCCCACAGTGAAGATCTTCTTGTAATGGATTGGGAGCTGAGCTGCAGTTTTGAGCTCGCAGATAGTTTGATATACGCCGACTGCAACAAATTAGCCGGTTGGGATTTCCGTGTTCATAACATAATACTTTTGACGATGATATAAATACAACGTTTAATAATGAATGACTTGAATGATCAATTCATTATGAATACGTGCGTGTATATTTAATCCAAAATTATATTAATTAACACAAGATGGCACAAATTTAATAATGAAAAATACAAACAAATCGATCTACAAAATACAAACACAAGTGGTGAATAAGTCGCAGTGACTACACACAATGGATAGATGAATATAGTTAACTCAGCAAGCAAACAATGTAGAATTTTACTCATGTAGTAAAATGAATTCACTCATAACGAAATTATGAAGACGAGAAAAGACAGATATACAACTTATTTTTACAGTCCTGAAAAATACAACGTGTTTTACGAACCCCAAAACTAGCCAACGGATACAAGATTATAAGTACGGAGATACACTCCATCATCAGCACACTTTATTTCAGCTCAACGGCTGCTACAGTTTAACTTCACAGCTGCTACGGTTAAATCCTGTCGTGGGCTTTTACAGCTTGTCTCGATCAATCTGGTGGACCTCGATCACTCCGATAAATTAGAACGCTCAGATCTCTCTAGCCATTCTGGACACTCCAGACAGCTCTACACATTCCCAACACACCGGACTCTCTAAACTCAGGACAACATAAGACACTATAACTTCTGGACATGCTAAACTCTGGACAGCACCGGACATCACCTGACACACTGAATAACACCGGATACTATAGACTCTGGAAACTCGAAACACTCGACAGCGTAACAGCTGAAGATGCGCAAGTCCTTATTGTAGACCGCTGACTGACAGGACAATCCGTAAGATAAAGAACTTTACATACGGTGCGGTATTTATACACATATATTGTCTGTGCACTGAAGGCATTCGGTTCTTCCCATCGAAAGCACTTCGCATGTGCTGCATACGATTCAAAGAACTCACTATTTTGAAATACGACACAATATATATTAATCACTCTCGGGTGTCATTGTACGCCAAAAATGAAACTCGAATACATGTATTTAATACATAAAAGGGTTTGTACAATTCCGTGACACAGACAACCATTTATTCGATCTTTTCGTTGCTTGGAAATCAGTTACCTGTTTTTTTTGTGTAGTTAGCGCTCCGGTTTTGTATCTGCGCATGAATTTGTCAGTGGCTCTCCATTTTAACCTGTACTTATTGAAACTCAGTCATGCTCATTTTTTGTATCTTCAAAAGCCGCAAAATATAGCTTTGCATTGTGCTGAGGCTATTTTGTTTCACAGCGAGAATTTCTGAGTTGATGTGTAATCGTAAATTTTTGCCGTTGTGAACTTATCGTGACAACAGTGACTATCGATATAAGCAAATCCAGCACCTAGGTCAATTGGTGATCGTGGCAATGGTTTTGTAAATAGCACCCACAATCACAAATATTCGTTTATCTTTCGGGAGTACATCTCTTTTATTGGTGATTTCATCTATCAGCTGTGGGTTTTTTCTCGTGTCTGTAACTTTGAGGGTCCGTCACATTTCATCTATTATACAGCAATCGTAAAGTACAAATGCTTGACAGACTAGCCCAGTTCGGGTAAAAAACTCAAACAACTACTTGCCTTTCTTCAATGGTACGACTGTCATATAACTGTATAAATATCTCCCTGAAAATTGTTGTCTCGAGCGGTTGTGAGTTTCGGGGACTTGCGAGAACGCTCATTTAGAGCCAAAAAGAGTACCCCCATCTTTGGTGTCAGCAACGATTCTTCTTGCTATTTCTCAAGAATTATTATACGAACAAACGCATTGTTAACAACATTCGATATCTTTCTTTGCTTAGTTGAATCAATGTGAGATTCTTTTACGTAATCGACTGTTAGATTTGTCAGTGAATTCCACTCTATCATTGTTAAAATAATCTAATGGTGTTTCTAAGGCTGGCGGTTTAGTCAGAGATTAGACGTTTACGCGTTCTTATCCTGTAACTCAAAGCTAGCAGAGTTGATAGTGGCCCATAATTCAGGTGGTCCTAACGGTCGATTTCTGTCTGGCCACTGCGTAGATTATATTTGGAGCGTCTAAAGTGCTTGATAACAGATATTCGCCGACAAGTGGAACAAAATTTTAATCTGGTCCAACCATCTGTCTGTCAATTCTGCAAGATCGACACCGATGGCGTGTTAAAAATCTAAGACGCATATGTAACGATAACTATTAAACACAAACACCAACTGCGATTGAGTATCTTTCCGGACAGACTTTAGATACTCCATTGATGGGGATACTGTGTGTGTATGTGAATAATTCTGAAACAATGTGGAGTCAATTATATGGTATCCTGGTACACAACAAACCAAAATGACGCTGAAACAATGTCGATTCACTCGTTATGGTATAGTGGTTGATCACTTATTAAAGCACCCTACAGTCTGGCACCTTTGATTTCCTCATTTTCAATGATTTCGACAGATTTATCGCTATGGCTCCTTGCGGCTTCAAACAACATCGTTGATGTCTTTGTTAGATGTTTGCAGTTTTCCAACTTGATCCTGAAAAAAGTCAAAGATCACCTAGGTCGATATTAATAAAGAAAACAGCGAGAAAATTAAATCAAATCCGCTCTGGTAGCAAATATATAATATACCATTGCAATTTATTAAGAAGGAGTCAATTTAATATCGACATATCCGTGTTCACAGCATTGCAGTTCCCAATCCATGACAAACAAATATTCCACGTGGTCTCACATGTACTGCAATCACAGATGTACATGTGTGCAAAAATCACAGTGGAACAAATTATGAGGAATATCTAAGAAGTTTCGGACCTGGCGACGGAAAAAGATTTAACTGTCTCAAATACCATTACATACAAACTTCATGTTATACTGCAATAATTATTGTTGGTTTTTTATATAGAAAAAAAGAACTTTACAGCTAATATTAATATCAATCCTAACACACGGTTAAATATATAATATTGTTACCAAATAATATAACTGTATTATTTAGCGTATCCGTTAAATTTAAGATGAAAGATGTTAATGCGATAAAAACATTTCTTCCATGCACAGCTTTAGACTCGACAAAGAAATATTACCTATCGGGAGATGACATCATCATCTCGTGTACATCTATGGATTCTTCCGTAAATGCAAAAGACTTGTTCTTCCGTCACAAAGACAGGCAATTCCTTTTACCGTCCTCCGTAGTCAACAGTACGACTGTAGAGCTTCTTGTAAAAAATGCCCAAAATAAAGATGGTGGAACTTATCAATGTTACCATGGCAACTGTACGTTATCAGTCCACAGTTGGAAAACAATTCTCGTTGGAGGTATCTATCGGTTATTTGTGATTTTAAATGTGAGATCTTTCTTGTAAAATGATAGCATTGACAACCATACAATAATTTGCAACGGTTGCCTTAACACTGTTACATGTTACTGAAATAGATTTGATTGGTCGTAATAATTAGAACGATTCATATCGGCATATACGGTGGCGCTCTATAGTTAAAAAGAAAACAACTTCCCCTGGTTTCATCACCGTTTATAATGGCTATTTGAAAGAAGGCCTTGTATATTTTACATATTGTTATAAGAACCTTTAATTCCCTTTATTTTGGCGTTTGATTGATGGGTCTAATACGGGTTATGGAATATTCAGCATTGCCTTGCTTCAGATGTGCATCACTTGAATCATGCTACAAACTCCGCTTGTTTTTTTCTCTTTTCACTTTCATGGACATAGAGTTAAATTGCGAAAAAAAGAGCTGATAACTTTTGTTAATATGATATGTGTGGCAATTCTTTCTTTCAACTGTTAGAAGCTGGTATTTTTAGTACGGCAAAATTCATTTTTCCTATTTTAATAAGTGCAAAATTTGTGCTTAGATCAGGTACAATTTCCAATAAGTACAATATCTGAAAACCTTTCTGTCACAGTACACAAAATTAAATTTTAGGTATACATACATTTTTTCCATTGTGAGTGTTGCAAATGTAAGGAACTTCACCTTACAATGAGCACTCTCCCTGAAATTCATATATGCATAGCGCCACCGAAGAGAAAAAGAATGGATAACATAAATTACCACAACCTTAAAGCACGTCCAGCGCACACAATAATATCTTTTTTGAAACAGATAATACAGAGCTTAAACAAAATGTCATATTGTTTAAACGAAATAATGTCTTTCTAAAGAAGAAATCATCCTGCTTAAATGAAATACTATCTTGTTCAAAATAAAATTCTATATTTAAGAAAGATATTATCTTGTTTAAACGAAAACATATCTTGTTTAAACAAGTTATTATTTCGCTGCTATCAGGTAGTGGTCGTATAGCAATGACAACCTAGCGTATATTTCTGGGCCAGATTGGGTAGGTAGGTGGAGGACAGGGAAGTGTGACTGGGTGTTCGAAAGTCAATTAAAACAAAATACACATGAGCGCGAAACGACCGGAACGTTTCCTTGAGTAAGTTTTCTTTACAGTTAGATATTTTATTAACCCTTGGAAATGTTTAAAGCGCAGGAGCTTCGCTCCCTGTGCCCCTCCCTCTCCCCCATCGTCATTAAGTTTCTTTTCCATAAATCCTATGACTACCTGATTAGAGAACACACATACAAAAAAAAATACATTGTGTTTTTGGATCAGCCACTTTCTTCAGCTTTGAGTTACATACGACATGTTAAAGTGCCACTCGTTAAGATCAGTATCCTACAATGAGCGATAATAGAGTCTGGAGCTGTCAGTATAAAATAGTACATGATCGCCACCTCAACCTGAATTCATTGCAGTTGTGACTCATATTTCTAGACTAGATTTAGCATAGTTTAAACAATTCGGATCCACTTTTGAAAACGACATAAACATAAAAAGATGTTCAAGTTGCAGTGTCGATTCTAGGATGTTTCATTTTTAAAAATTATTTTATTAATTCCAGATTTGCCTCAGCAGCCAGAAAATTTCGAGTGCATCTCTTTCAATTTCTTCAACATGTCATGCAGCTGGAGATCAAATGACACCATAACTTCTTGGAAACTTGAATACAATATATTTAATAAGTCGTTGTAGGTATCTTGGTTTCATTTTAATGAATTTAATCTGTAAGGCTGCGATCCGTTTCACTACATTCTGATTTCTAAACTTAAAGATAATTTTTAGTAAATTATTTTATTATATTACTTTTTAAGTAAAAGGTTTGACTCCAGCAAATATAATGATTTATGTATTCTTTTGTATTATGTTAATGACAAACGATACGTGTCGTAGAATTGTGATAACAAAACAGGAAATAGCACGTTTATTCACCTTCATCGTATAAAGTTCGGTTAATAATCTTCGGGTTAAAAATCTTACAAAAATATATAATATAATGTATCGGTATATCTTTTTGTTAATCAGGGGCACCACCTCGATTCCGTTATATCCTGATTAGATCTTGAATTCATGTATGTGCAGTAACATTGATAAGCTCGTGGTCAATGTAAATAGTACACTTTGATTAAGATAACTTAATGAAAGGCCATTCGATATATCATAATGCAAAACATACTTTGGTTCAATTAAGTTCTTGACATACCAGTTTCTGACATACATTTTGATGAATATTTTGTTAAAGAGAATGGAAGTGTTGTCCATCGTATCCACAGCCGAATGGAGCCTGCGACTTCCTCTCTTCGTCATGGTGTGATTTTCCGAGATATCCGGATTTCATTCAGGATGAGGACTATCAAGTTAGCATTTCTAATTCAGGTGTTAAGACATCTAAAAGTAGTTATTTGCTTAACATAATTTGGCGTTAGGGGATCGTCACACGTGCAGCTGGTTACCCTGTTTTCTTTATCAAAATATACCTTTATCATAATACACCTTTATCATAATATACCTTTATCATAATATACCTTTATCATAATATACGTTTATCATAATATACCTTTATCATAATATACCTTTATCATAATATACGTTTATCATAATATACCTTTATCATAATATACGTTTATCATAATATACCTTTATCATAATATACTTTTATCATAATATACCTTTATCATAATATACTGCCACCACTCAATTTAAAGAACTAGTACTCCAGCTAAAACAGGCAAAGACTTCAGGATGAACTATCTGATTCCCAGAATGTAACCCATCATTTTCACTTTGGCTTGTACAAACACAGACTGAAGCGAAACTTCAAGACCACAAAAGCTCGTCTAGTGTATACGTAATCAAAAAAAAATTGTGAATAATTTCATGCAATAACTTTGATCTTAATTATTTGCCATTTACGTTTAAATTAGCACACGCGCTCGCTATAAACGTCGGTTGAGAACATTTCCTACCACAACAAGTAGTTCTCAATATAGTTCTCAAAGGCAGCGAATTACATTCGAGGCTTGCTGTTTTTACTTAACTTGACAGAAAAAGGCTAATGCTTGTCCAAGTAAAACAAACCACTAAGCTCAGTTATCAATGTAACATATCAGCAAGCGGGTCTAGCCAACTTTGAATGCATGTGCACCCAGCAGTAGAGTGATAATGCATCTTTTGGGGTATTCATATTATCTATATAATCATAGTATCATATTATATCACGCACGCACAGATAAGAACTCACGACAGTTACTCACAAACCCCATGAAAGTTACTATGACACGTACATGCCAGAGCTAGGTTGTATTGGGTAGAAGATCTCAACATAGATCAATAGTCAACAGGACCGCCATTATAACACTGCTCATTACACGTCTATGAGATTGTCCGGTGACGTTACAAGTACCAGATACAAGTACAACTGACAAGTACGTGTACAACGCACAATCACAGGTACAACGCTGTGCTGTTCACAATCACAATATCCACGACCACAGCCATCATTCACTGTCAAGCCCCACGTTATCTGATCACCGTCTACTACCACAATTGTTTATATTTATTGTACTATTGCTATACACGTTTCTGAAACTGTATGTGTCAGCAGTACAAGTTTGGGTTGGACGCGGGTGCAACGCAGAAAGGGCGTGATTACTACATGTGCAAGGGCTACGCCCATGGCAACGGTTGACTGATTAAGCCCACGATCGTTTATCTTACTTTTTACTATACCATTATACACGTGGATGAGATTGTCACTTGTGCATGTTATACTTGACAAGAACATACAAGATTTTGTTCCACTTGTCGATACATATCTTCGTGAAAACGATGTTAACCGACCTCCGATTACACTGAAATATAATTGGAAGAATCAAATTGAAGACAATAATGTGGACCATCTGAAATACCAATATATACTTACATACGTACATACATACGTACTTATATGTACTGGTATGACTGACTGCACTCGCAGTACATGCTTCGTGTTACTACATGGATCGTGTCAGTACATGGATTGTGTTAATACATGGATCGTGTTAATACATGGAGTGTGTCAATACATTGATTGTGTCAACAGAAATAACGTGTAGGCAAAGGTTTTTAATTTACTAGATCGGTTATCTTCTGTTTCATGGTTAGTTTTAATTACAACCATAAACGTTAATTTCACATCATAAAATGTGCCTTTTAGGATAAAAACTTTTAAACTAAAACTGTATATCTTTTTGAAATAATTTTAACTCTTTATTGCTATTCTGAAACGGGGGCCCCGAGTAGCCAAGTGGTCTAAAGCGCTGTCCGTTACGGATCACTGCCATCTCACCTCTGTCTGCGTGGGTTCGAGTCTAAGATTCGGCTAATGTAGTTATGTGAGAAAGCTTGCCAGTAGCTTCTCGTGGGTCGGTGGTTCTTTCAATGGGTTTTCCGGGTTCTTCCTCCACCATTAATACTGGCCGCCATGTATAGCCTATATTGTGCCGAAAAATGGCGTTAAACCATAAAAAAACAAACTATTCTGAAATGACATTTGATATTTAAAGAGGAATGTATATGAAATAGTTTCAACTTTTGCTGACTTACCCTATTGCCACTTGCACAAACTCATGTGCCTGATAATTATTTGAGAGAAACAGCATGATATATCAAATATAAAATGTTACAAATGTTGATAAATGCAAAACTTATTGCCTGGCTATGTATGCTGTTAGCAATAGGTGCAATATATATGAAGAATTGCTAAAACAGGTAGATTTTGAAGAAAAAAAAAACATAAAATGAAATAGGTTATGATGGATATTAAAATTCTTCACAATTTTTTTTCATTCTCCTTTCTAATTTCTTTGTATAGATTTGTGTCTTTTATTCAAGTAAAGATCTCTTTGTTATTTTAACCAGACGCTGGCAGTGGGTGGACGTAAAATTATACTGTTTAAGTTAATGAAGACACGAGACATCTAATTTTGATGGGAGATATTTCGTAAGAGAGGAAAAAAATAATTAGTTTCAAGATTGGGATCTGAATTCTTTCTTCAATTATTTAGACTTTTCATATTATTCATAGTCTACTTATGCTTTCAGATGATTTTGTCGGGGAAGAACGTATTTGGTTTGAAAATGTGGAACTATACTGTAAATGCAGGCCCTAAAATAGGTAAGCAACTAACATTTGATAACATCATTTTGAATAGGATTCTTAGGCTAGAAAACGTTGGCGTTTTGGGTGGAGCTTATGTTTGTACTTATATTTACCTTTTCTAAAACTTTTTATTGCTAATTCTTTTACGAGAATGCCTTTTCTCAGAAACTGCTGAAGATGCTGATTTCCATAACACAGAGAGAGAGAGAGAGAGAGAGAGAGAGAGAGAGAGAGAGAGAGAGAGAGAGAGAGAGAGAGAGGGGGGCTCTCTAAAAAGAGCGTGTCACTATGATGATGACATGCAGCTACATCTGGGGAATGAGATACTGGAATCTGTAATTAGAGAGGCCAGTCTTTCTGACTTCAGAATAATTGAACTTTATTTAAATAATTAATATACATATATTACTAAGTTTTAGAAACACATCTCTCATCTCCAATACACAGGATCGCCCATGTTTTTACGTCACTCGACATGAAGTTTGCTATATTACTAATTTACTCACTAAAATGGAATTCTACGAATGTGTAGTCCGTAATCTATGTACCATACCGAGTGTATTTCATTTGCTGACTTTACAATGCTAGAGAATCGTAAAAATGCAAGAGAGTTTTGCTTTTACTCGTAAGGGCGCACATTTTATTAAAATAGTATATAGTTGTGATATAGAAATAAATGAAATTAATGTCAATATATTTTAGTAGAAAGTTACTTTCAATATACATTAGTATAAAATTCTACTTTTAATACAATTTAGAGAACATTCCAATCTTATTAAGTTTACTAAAAAGTCTGTCCTAATAATTCTATGTTTTTTTTTAAAATAAATATTCTGCGATTCTAATTTGTCTGCTTGCATTCATTTATTGGTGTGGTTACTTTCAGATTCTCATCATAGAATGAACATCGATTCATGGATATTAAATTGTTTGATGTCTGTTTTTCCATTCATGGTGATTTTGTACATGAAAACAAAAACAAAGAATTTTGAATATTTTTTAGATTTCTGATTAGGGTTTATTGCACCGTTTTATACTAGTGCAGATGAATGATGATAAAACTGAGGCCATTCTGATTACAACACATATACCTTCAAATTCACATCCTTTACCTCAAACAATAAATTTCAGCAACACCAACATTAAATCCACACAGTCAGTACAAAACCTAGGTGTTCCTCTGGACAGTACTTTCACATTGCAACAATTGAACTTCGACACAAAGACACAGTGATTCCTTTCAAGTGTGCTCTTAAAACGTACCTATTTTGACTGCAAGAACAAACTTAAGACCTAACAATGTTTTCCTCCTTAAATATTTTCAGCATATATTATGTTTTCTAATTCCATGGTGTTTTTATTTTTTTTAATTTTTTTTTTTTAAATATTTTATTTTTCTTGGTAGTCATATCATTATGTATGTGGTTAAGTTGCTTAGAGCTTCTAAAGATTAGGCTCTATTCAAAGTCCTCATTATTATTAGCATTATTATTTAGACTCTTATAGCGACCTAGGCTGGCTTTCGGAGTCTCTTTAGTTTAGTGATCTTTGCCTTAGATCTGTGTTGTCCAGAGTTTGTTTTGGGTATAATGCTATATTGTTGTGTGTGTGATTGTATTTCTGTATGGACGGCATAGTGATAGATCAAATCTTATTACAGTTGTCTTTATTTAAAGGGCTGTCAAGAAATAAGAAAAAGAAAATGGTCTGGTAGGATCCAAAATTCTTAAATAGGAATTTTATATTTGCATGCCAGATTTATATCTTGTTTATTAAAGAAAATATATAAGAAACATGAAAATAAAGTAGATTGATTTCAAATAATTTGAAGGAGTGCGTGTTCTGTATATGTTTATTTATATCTTGTAGGTGTTAGTCATTTTCTATAATCACATTGTTTTTGTGGTTTCGTGATGTTCCTCTTTAATGACCGTACCTTTTGGGAGATCAGTTGTGACCCGTACTACCTCGCGTTAGCCGTGTAGCATCGGTATCACTCCATTATGCGCTCCTTACTCAGTATGGTCAATACCCTGTCCCTTTTGTTTGGTATATCTAAAGTTGTTAGAGGTTACTACGAGATAGTAGTATTAAAGTTAGTTGATTTATTATAGTATAGGATGTTATGGTCAGCCTCTTTGTGGCTTGGGAAAAGAAGAAAGAAGTAAAAAGAGAAAAAAGATTAATTTTGAGTCAAAAGTAACCTAGTTTATAAAAAAGATTTGTATTATGTTTAAAATTTGAATACAATAGATGGGAGTGAGGTGAGTGACTGTGGGAAGGCGTTAGGGAGTGGATCTGGCCATGCACTTGGCTGGAACCGCCCCTAATGTGCTATAAACAATTTCCATTCCCCACTCGACCCTTGTCTCTCCTCTCGTTGTAAGAGATTCAATTTTCTATAGAGCTATCCACATTTACATTTAAATCTCTGTGCCATGTAATGAGATGAACTGTATTAACTTTTATAGTTAATAAATGGAATTTTGATCATAGAATAATGGTGGTGAGGATATAGTGGAGGGTACAGAGCTGGACACTGACCCTGCACTTGGGTGGAATCAACCCCAAATGGGGTGATAAACCAGCATTAATCCCTCACTCGTCCCCCCTTATACTTTTACAACGATGTATTAAATTAAAACAAATTAAAACATATCTCTTCTTTTGGATTGTATAATGTTGATGTTAAAATCTTTCAAGTCTTCATACTGTTCATCATCATTGATTTCATTAGCATATAGGAAGTCGCTATCTTCCGCTAAACCTTGTTTTGGAATTAAGGCATTTTTATTTAATTTCTTGCAACCGCCGTTTGTGCGCAGTGTCAGATCAAGTGTGTTTTCAATCTAAATTTTGGCCACAGAGATTACATGGAGGGATATTTTGTCTATTAAAAACTATTTAAAACTATTAAAAACTTCCTCTCAAGTAATCTAGCATCATGATAAAATAAAACATATTTGTTTGGTTAGAGAGCTATTTAATTCCATCCAATTTATTCCATATTTTGTTCCAATTTAACGTTGGATTTCTTATTCATAATGGCATTTTTGTATGTTTTAGTAGATGTTCATTAAGTTTCTGTTCAAAAAAGTTTTAAAATCTTGATGTTTTACCCAATATTCTGTTAAATCTCTATACTTACATATGATTTCACTCACCCGTTTACAATTGCTAATAGCTTACTATATGATTAGTAATTACTTAGTAATTTGTTATTGTTTTATAAATTTAATCCTACTGTTTGCTTAGATATCCGTATAAATATACATACATTGCTTCCCATGAATATTGGAAATTGGTTTTTAAACGTTTCATTATATTAATCTCATTTGCCTTTTGTTTGTTATCGTAATAGGGTAGATAAAAAACCTTCTCATTTTTAACTTTATAGAGGAACCTTTTGGGAGATAGTGAAAGGTTTTGTTCCATACAAAGTGGATGGTTACGTCTTCTATAACATTTCATGTATTATTAGTCAAGTCTATACTTTTCTTATATAATTTATTATATTTATATAAGGTGATTAAAGGAGTATCCATTTCGGAACAAATTTGTAAAATCATCCGCATGGAAAAGGGTTTTATACTCCCTCTCCATGTTGGAAATTCTTATACCGTCTTTATTTTATTTGTTTAAATATTTGTATTTAACGCTTCAAAAGCCAGAATATGTACGAGTATTGATAGGAGGCATCCCTGCCTCAACGATCTTTCTATTTGGATGTTCCCCGTCAATTCAACATTAAGCACTGGTTTAGATGAAATTCCATTATACATGGCTTTGATCCAGTCGATACAATTATTGCAGTATCCACATTTAGTTAAAACTTAAAAAATAAAACCATGATATATTCGATCAAAGGCTTTTCAAGATCGAAAAGCATGGCTCCCTTCTCACCCCTCTGCTCCAGCAAATCAATGATGGAGCCAAGGGAGAGAGTGTTATTGAAAATATTTCCTAATAAAACCGTCATAACTTTGGTTGGGGTCTACAAATGATTTTATACATGGAGTTAATCTTAGAGTTAATATCTTACACAATATGTTATATTCTGTATTAATTAAGGTTATAGGACTGCAATTTTCAATGGTCTCCCTTTCGCCTATCCCTATATAGATAAATGTATCCCTTTTTTCATACAGTTGGTCATTCTTCTCTTTTAAAGACAATATTAGCAGCTAATGTAGTTATGTGAGAAAGCTTGCCAGTAGCTTCCCGTGGGTCGGTGGTTCTTTCCGGGGTTTTTCTGGTCTCTTCCTCCACCATTAATACTGGTAGCCATGTATAGCCTATAATGTGCTTAAAAACGGCGTTAAACCATAAAAAAACAAAACAATGACAATATTAGTGTACAAAAGTTCCAATATCAGAATTAATTATTACTGGAACTTTATATAAAAATCGGATGTAAAACCATCAGATCGCAACGCTTTACATTTTTCAAGGGATTTGACTGCAAGGACATATTTAATCTACATTGATGATTCTGTCACATATTATTTATAATTCATCTGTTATTTTATTTAACTTTGTATTATAGGCGTAATGATCCTTTATATTAGGATCAATTTGTTGAGATGTGTATACATTTTAGTAGTATCCTGCACTTCATTTATTATTTCTTTTTTTAAAATTAAATACAATTTTATTATTTATTTTGAGTTTGTCCATCTTTTGTTTTTCCTTCTTCTAAGTTCAAACCTTCTGTTGATACTTATTCTTTTTGTATATATGTCACTAAATTTTCCAGCTCCAATTTTAGTACTTTCTGTAATGTTTCTTTGTATTTAGTCATATTCTTCTTCCATATGTTCTCCTCTTAAGTTTTGAAATCTTTGTCCTGTACTTATATTCAATATAAATCCATTCACTATGTATTTTATTAATTGTACCATAGTATTTCAACATATTTTTAATTAATTATATTAGCTTTTCTAAGTAACTAAAAATGTTTGATTGCTCGTTTTGTGTGAATTCAGTCATTATCGCTTAGGTGAGCACCGTTCACGTTTCATATACCTTGACCCTGCTTAATCAGGTTTTTATTGTGAAAATTGATTTTAACTGGTTTAATAATCAGAGATGTGCTCAGACAGAATCGTACATACCGAACACATATATAAAACATCAAATTGTTTTTGCGGAACCCAAATCTTAATAGTTTTATGAGTTCAAAGTACTTTGGTTGGCAATCTGAGTTGAGAAAATCGAGTTTAGCGTGAAAATTAAGTAAACATTAATGAAAGATGGTGAAGTTACATAGTTAAATATTTGAGACATAAAGCGATAGGTTTTTGTTATCATTAAAGCAGACTGCCTTGATATAATCTTATAAATAAATATTGATTACGTAAGTATTTATTCATAGCCAGCGAATCAACATAGTGCTGAACATTAAATTTGATGCACTTTACTACCATTAGTGTCTTTGTCGATAATTCAAATTAATGAACTGAACAAAACGTCGTGGACCAAAGCCTGCTGGTGGATTATATGGCATTAGGCATACAAATATGATGTCGACCCTGATATGTTTAGTAGAGGAATGGACATCTTAATCATAGAACTACTTACTTTATTTGTACAATACTTGCTGTAATGGCCTTTTACTTATTAGAAATTTTCAGACAAAGTCATTTGGTAGCATTTTTCTTTCAAACCATGTAGACCTCCATTTCAGTTGTTTGAACAGTAGCAGAGGTACGTAGATGGTGGTTAAACCAGATGTATATTTTTAACGAAACGAATATGTCTGAAAACATTCCTCAAAATACACATATTCATTTTGTTAAGGAAACGTGAGCGTTAGTTCAACCAAATTCGGCATCCCCTGGCTATCATCAAATTCACCCGTGTTCAATATACGAATGTGGAGTGGTACCTCGTGAATCAGCATGCTGGATTCCATTAATCATTAGGTCGTGGGTTTGAATATTGCCCAGACCATCCTATGTTGGTTGCCGTTCGTGTCTTTGGGCAATGCACTTTTCTCAGAATTCCTCGACACAAAATTGTCTTTCATGTGCTGATATGCCTTAAACACCATATTAATTAATGGATCATATGATATTTTCAGGTCGTGGATATAATTCGTGTTAAATTATTTTTATAAAGCCAAAATTGCTTCTTTTTGTTGAATTACAGACTCATGATACGTGGCACCCGTAATTTAGTAAACAAATTCTGTACGTACACACATTTACTTAAGGGAGTGTAGCATCATTCACTCCAAACCAATATCAACCCTTCGATTTGTTACAGTCAAACTGAATCCGGTGGAAATCAACTACGCAGAGGCATCAAAAGTGAACGAGCTGAACATTTCCTGGAAAGCAAGGAAACCTTACTTCGAAAACAGTACATGCCTGGTTTCCTGGAATTCACAATGGGATACATTCTGGGTTTGTACTAGAATACACGCTCGCTCATGACATATCTTTACTTAATGTAATACCAAATTCTTTAAACAGGTAGAAGATAAATTATTCATATGGGAAAGACCGTTTTCCTAACTCACTCAATATACCCAGGAAACAGATGAAGATGCTGATGGCATTTTTGGTGGAGAAAGGAAGAATAATCAGAGGAAAACAAAAGTAGTAATACATACATACATACATACATACATACATACATACATACATACATACATACATACATACATACATACATATATATATATATATATATATATATATATATATATATATATATATATATATATATATATATATATAGTTTAAAAAACATTGAGTATGCGCATTTGGTAGCGTCCCGTTTTAACGAATTCTTAGTCAGTTCTACATGAAGTGAGCAGCGAGGGAACAGTGTGTTGACTCATCTGTATGAGTGTTTCTGTTCTGTCATTAAATGTTTGGAATCATAATGTGGGAAACATATGAACTCTTTAAATTGTAATTATCAAAATGACACCATGGAATACAATGTTCATTTCATTTGGAATGCAGTAAGGAGGATGTTATTGCACTTGAAGTATAGTCGAAATTACAGTACTATTTCGAAATGTCGAATCAAGGTTGAGAACCCATGACATAGTTCATGTAATTCGGATTTACAGAACTAAGAAAGTAAATTTCGAAAACATTCAGGATGTAAAACTAAGTATATATGTTGACATTCTTTTTACCAGCTCAAGACGACACAATTATGCGTTGTCACTTGATTGCTATTTGTCAGGACTCCAGCAATTGTATAACCGATGTGGCATATATGGCTTGCCGAAATCCGAAACGTTGAATCAAAAAGGTTAACACGGAATATTGCAATAGCAGCAGACATGTTGCAGTTCTACAAACAGCTTTAGTTCATTCAGAAACAAATTTAATCAAACAAAACGTAAAGCGCCTACCACATATGTGTACATGATTTGTTTACAAAGTAGTTCTCAATACACTATACTAATATTGTATTACGTATCATTATTATTATATGTATTAAGTAGTTCCCAATACACTATACTAATATTGTATTACGTATCATTATTATTATATGTATTAAGTAGTTTCCAATACACTATACTAATATTGTATTACGTATCATTATTATTATATGTATTAAGTAGTTCCCAATACACTATACTAATATTGTATTACGTATCATGCAATATGGTGTTCACTCTACTAATATTGTATTACGTATCATGCAATATGGTGTTCACTATACTAATATTGTATTACGTATCATGCAATATGGTGTTCACTATACTAATATTGTATTACGTATCATGCAATATGGTGTTCAATACCGTAAAATATTGCACAATTCTGAAAACGGAAACAAATATGAACATATAATAAATATACATCCATGCAATTCTGAAAACGGAAACAAATATGAACATATAATAAATATACATACATGCAGGAGGATTTTGCAGTATATATCTAATTTTAGTAACTGATCTACAGTCACAAATAAAGGATGCATTTATTTGCACGATAAAAGATAAGTCATCGTGTGTGATTTATCTTTCAATTATAGACGACTAAATTATATTGTTTAATGGCTTAAGATTTTATATTCATCTGGCTAGTCTTTTTGGGGGTCAATTTCGACTAATATATAAAGGTGATTATTTTGTTTTATTTTAGATAATGTCGTTGTCTTTGGCAGCTACAAAGACCACGCGTATATAAATAAGTAAACATATTAAGATAATGCCACATGAATCACAGTATTTGCTTCATTTATACAGGAGGCAAAGCTGCTGAATTTTACAAGCGATATTGAAAAGATGTCCACAACAATTAGCAATTTGCGGAGCTATACATACTACACAGTCAACATATCCTGTCGATGGTTCAGTAGCATGCACTGGAGCGAAGCGACTGTAGTAAGGAACAAAACTCGTCCGACAGGTAAAATTCGAGTACCTTATGTACAGACTTATAAGTCAAGAAAAATTGCAAACAACAAAGATCCTGATCTGCTGTAGTATAATACCGAAGCAGATCATGGTCTATATTTTTTATTCTACCGATTACTCCTAACAAACTGCACAGACTCAGATCTGCCGGCGCATTATGAGGTATGGGATGGCAAAGCTGGGTCTGTGCAGTTTTACAGTTGGACTGAATTAATAAGCGAGTATATATGGTAATCAAATAGAATCTATCCTCGATTAATTTCACTAACCAAAAATATGGACTTAAGACATGAAATCAGTGTCTAATTGGCTTCAGTTAAAGCCGGATTTAAACATGACCAATCAAATGAATAACTGTATATTGACCCACCCAAATCTCTAAAATAAAAACTTCTTATGATAATCTATACAAAACACATTAGGGCAGATACATAAGTCAGGTCAATGCCTTTAACACACTCACAAGTTTTCCGGTGATAACTATATTTGAAAGCGTGCAAATCTTTTTATAAAATTTAATATCAAGATTTTAAAACCAGTTGCCAACATAATATCTTTTTGCCCATTCTTGCGTTAATGGGGCCGCTCTGATGGCCTAGTGATTAGAGCGTCTAACTCAGTAGTCTGGGTCTCTGCTTAGTATGATCCTTGCGTTTGCACTCCGGTATACTAATGCCTATAGTATAGCTGAGTGCAAACGCAAGGAGCATACTAAGCAGGGAACCAGACTACCAACTCCGATGCGGGAAGTCTCGGGTTCCAACCCCAGCCGAGTCATACTAAAAACCTATAAAAATGGTACTAATAGAATCCTCGCTAGGCGCTCATCATGAAGAGGTTAGTGTTAGGACTGGTAGGCCTGATGTCAGGATAATGTGACTGGGTGGACCATCATACTACATGTCTGCGGCATAATGCCTAAGTTCTAGACATCACAATAAACTACCACACTGCATACATGAATACACACACACACACACACACACACACACACACACACACACACACACATTAATAAATATTAGTATGAAATAATTTTGATTCATTCTTCAGTCGCTTCAACATTAATCAGTCACCTTAATATAGCTTTAAGAGATCATCCACTTTGCTGTTATAATTCAAACATTTGCATCACATGATTGTGACCATTGCGTATTCCATTGCCTGTTGAAATTTTACAGCACCCGACAAAGCTCCAGACATTACTAATGGATCCTTCACGGAAGTGGCTAATTGTACGGAGAAAAAAACAAGCTGCCTGTACATCTACTGGAAAGTAAGCACTTGTGAACTGAAATGAAATCACCAATAAATGCTTTGAGTCGTTCAACAAACTTACAGACTACACACACACACACACACACACACACACACACACACACACACACACTAAACTTTAGACCAGTGGTTCCCAAACATTTTAGAGCCAAGGCCCCTTTGGCTCAAGAAACCTACCCACAACGCCCCCATCTACATCTATTCCTATATTATATAAAGTAACGTTTCATTTTAATTTAATCACATAGGCCTATTAGTATAGTCACATCGTATTGTTTTAATAATTATGAATTATAATTCAAAGTCGGAAAGTAATGTAAGAAGCTACAATAGATTATATATTATACTAGATTCCTGGAACCCAAGTACTTAATCGATTCTTCATCTTAAGTTCCTGACAGTTCAGTAGTTGCTTAATGTTGACGGATGGGCTTGATGACGTGAGATTATTGCCCCAATGTCCGGTTTAAAGTAAGTTAACCTGAGTCGCAAATAACCAGAGTTAACAATTTGGAGTAGATTTCTTTGCTTGGAAAGAAGGTGGGCGACAACACTAAAGCCACGTTCTGCCAGATACGATGATGTAAATGCAACAAGAAGCTTCTTAACCACAGACCATAACGCTGGCAAGCAGGTGGAAATGTCCTTCTGTAACCAAAACTCTTGGTACGATTTCTTACACTTAAAGTTTGATTTGAGCTCAGTGTCATTTTGTAGCTCAATTACTTCTTCCTTCATTACTCCAACTTGCTCAATATCTGCGAATGGATTTATCACCCAATCTGGAATTTCCAATGATAGAAGATCCTGATATCGCTGAGACATATTTTTATTCAGCATATCCAAATGATCGCAATACAGATGCAGATCATAATCTTGTATTTCTCCTATATCTTTCAGCTCAGACAAGGTTGGAAATTGATATAGGTCACGACGGTCCATATTGCGCTGGAATAGAAGTAACTTTGACATACACGTAGAGATAACAGACATGGCTTTAATAAGAGTCATCTCATTTCCTTGCAACTGCAGATTAATCTCATTCAACTTTGAAAATATTTCTGTTAAATAAGCAGCATCGTGCTTAATTTGTTTGAGTTCCACACTGAGACAGGATTCCCGGTCTTGAAAAAACTCCACAACAGTCTCAAAAAGGTCGTAAAAGCGCCTCAGGCAGTTGTCTTTGGAGAACCAACGAACTTCAGTATGAAATAACAAACATTTAAAATCTTCATCATTTTCAACACAGAGCTTGTGGAATAGTCGATCTTTGAGAGCATGACCTTTAATCTTATTCACAGCAGTAATCACAGTTTGTAATGACTTGTGCAGGCGATCACTAAGGTTTTTTGCAAACAGATGCTGGCGATGAATGACACAATGAATAGAAAATAAATTTGGCATCTTTTTGTTCAGGAAAGCAAGAAACCCATGGCATGGTGGCGACCAGTCGTCGATGGTGCTCCGTCACTTGCACAACCAAGTATATTTGTCAGTGGAATCCCCTTTTCTCAACTTGATATATTGACTCCCCTTTAGTGTCTGCTTCCAGCTCGTTGCAAATAACAATTCGTGAGCCAAACCTTCATCTTTAAGAAAGCGAACATATGCTAGAAGCAGAGATTCTTTCCCTGGCATAGTTGATTCATCCAGTTGCAATGAAAACTCGGTTGACCTTAGTATGCTGCATAACATATCTTCTACATTGTCAGCCATTTCATCTAGGATTCTTAGTACTGAATTGTTGCTTAGAGGAATCGTCTTAATATCATCGTGTGAAGACTTATGCAGAACAGTATTCAGAACTTCACAAATCGCTGGTAGAATGAATTCTTCGCCAGTTGTGTGTGGATTGCCAGCCTTAGCAATCAACAGTGAAATATTGCATGATGCACGCAAACCATCAGTGTTTTGTTGTGAACTATTAAAAAACATGCTTGACAGCGTTGACCTGTTTTGAAATTTATCGCTAAGTGATTCAAAGAAAGTTAAGTTTTTGTCTAGCTTGTCAGGATGTACTTTCTTCAAATGATCAATCAGTCTGGAAGGCTTCATAGCTTTATTAGAAAATATCTTTTCACAAACCAGACACATTGGCAGCTGCAAGTTCTTTGATGATGGTATAAATCCATATTTCAGATAAGTTATATTGATAATAAAAAATAAGGACTGTTAAAACATTATAACGTGCTAGTCTGGTATTGAGCCAGTCTACACTCTACACTCTGCAGCCCTGAATCCCTGCATCACAGGAAGTACTACCAACAGGACAATGATCTAGCGCGGAAGATTCCTTTACAGGGGTAGGACAGGTCAATAAGGGTGCGCACAAAAGAGCACGGCTGATACATGCGCGGGCTTATACTGGCTTTGATTCAAAAACAGCGCGGTTAATTAATGATAGCGTTGGTTTATAACGGCGAGCATAAAGAGCGCGTCAAACAGAAAAATAAATGATCAAAAGAGAGCAAAGACGAAATGAGGTATTTCCACCACCAGGTTCACTTTTTCTCTTTTTGCTCCTACCGCCCCTTAGCTTCGTAACACACCCCTGTCGACCTCTTACCTCGTACCGCCCCTTTATATAATGCCAACACCCCCAGTGGGGCGTTACCGTCCACTTTGGGAATCACTGCTTTAGATTGTACCACGTGTTTGGTTGTCTTAAAGCTTGTTGTCTCTGTATTATTTGAAATACGCTGGGTCTATCATGACACATATCAAAGACCCCGAGTTGTTTTAGCAAGAACACTCATATGATGTTCAAGATGATCTTTGTCGTCATCTTGGCAATTCAACAGATGTGAACTAGTGTCAAGTAGAGAAGGTGGATGATGATGATGATTCATTTTGAAAGCATCGGATATTATCTCCGTGAAAGAGTAAAACCATCTAGTTTTGTAAAATTCAACAAATAATTAATTCATTGAATACAAAATAAAAATTCAAAAGGAACTTACTATATTTTGAATTAAATCCCAAATTGTACTACATATTCGATCACAAATCTGAAATGAAGATGTAACGGAATATAACTGAATGGATGCTTCGATCAAATGACAACACACACAATGTGATGCAAGATTGAAAGTTATGAATAAATTAATAAAATATGTATACTATACACATACAGCGATTCTTTTCACTCTCTAAACATACGTCTCATTCAATTACTCTATCTATCCAAACATTCACAAATAGGAAAAAAGATTCAAGTATTTTTATATATGAAGGTAAGATTCATTTAATCTCACGTAATGAAAGTAAGATTCAAATACTCTTATGTAATCTCATGTAATGAAAGGGAGATTCAAATAAAGTCATGGAATGAAAATAAGATTCAAATAATATCCTGTTATGAACGTGAGATTCACATAATCTCATAAATAAAATTACTCATTTGTATTCAGTTGAAAAAACAATCAATTAAAACAGACGTATGACTTGGGTCGTTTGTACAGCCGTATCATTCATAAATATTTGTATAAATTTGCAAATATGTCCACTGACAGACGACACAGTTCTCCCGAATTCTTGGGTTGGCTCATACTTGTATCGACCGCACATATTCTTCATAAAACCACCATGCACACAAATTTACCATTTAGCGGTTTCGTCTTTGTATGGCCTTGATGGTTGCATAATCTTTCATATAGACACACAGACAGACAGACAGACAGACAGCCTAATATACCCGCACATTCATACATACAGATAGCACACAGTTCTCCTGAACTGGATTGGCCCACTTGTATTGGCCACGTCCACCCTTCATGGATCGACCATGCGCATAAACATGCATATAGACATCAATATGGTAGGAGAACGATCCAAAAGACCAGTGTGTCAGTTAGAAAAGAAACTTACCTTAAATCTACAAGAGAGTGACTATTAGTAAAGGTAAACTACCCGTGCAAGCTGTGCTTCTTGTGTCTCTCGCGCAAGCGATCTACGACGAGATACATGCTAGTTTAGTTGCTTACCTAGAAAAACAATTATTCACCCAAAGTAACGTTGTATGAATGTACGACGAAAATGATCAAAGCGTTCTAAAGCGTAACCAAGTTATTTCTTGCCTTATTCTGTCACATATTTAATAAGTGACACAATTCAAATATCTACAATACAACAAAAGTCTGGAATTATATAAAATCAAATGTTTAAGAGAAACGACTTTAAAATTATGATAAAATATTTTAGCGACTGGGTGGGGATTTAAACCAAAAATGATAGAGAATATGAGCGATGTCTTTTTTGGGACAACTTATAATATTACAGATAATCCAAATGATACGGTCTAACTTTCCTCTAACTGGAGATAACAGAACACTGATGGTCACTTTCGTATACTGTACCAAGTTATGGGCTTGTCAAACATAAGTAGATTAGACAAATACTTTATATGCATGATTACAGGCGCAAAACATATTTTTTATAACTTAGAGCATTTGATTTCAATTGACTCTTAAAATTATATCTGTATTGAATATTTGCCTTGAAACCTCTGCTATATTTATCTTCTATGCGCTCTCTTATTATCATAATATAATCGATAATTTGTATTACAACATCGAAGCTGAGAAAAATGAATTATAAGAAGTATACTTGAATTATGACTGAACTTTTTTTGACATTTTCAGCCGCTTCCAATTTGGGAATGGAATGCCCCCAACTTGATCTATAATATCAAGTTACATGACAAAAATTATAATGTCGTGGAAACAAATGCTTCTGGTAACCAGTCTTTGGCTGAATTTGTGCTAAAGGATGATGTCAGAAAACCCTACAAGATTTCAATTTCATCATATAACGATAACGGTTTCTCTAGAAACATGAATACAATCGAGATACATGAAGGTAATATTGTTTCCTTCATAGATTTTCGGTTTAAAACCGTAAGTAGCAATAGTTTTTGAGATTCGATGGATTCATTTTAAATTTCGTTTCTTGAAAGATAACATAATTATCCCGAAGATTGTTATATATTAATAACTTAAATTTCTAAAGAGTATTGTATTTCTTTATGATAGGAGACATTGACAAATTCAATGAAAAAGTATTAATCGATAAAATAAAAAAAATGACTAAATACCACATGCATAATTTGTTTGCTATCAACATATTTGTACGAATTTAATGGACACATGTTTTCATTATCAGTATACAATATTTTTAACAACTCATTTTAAAAGGTCTATCACTCACCTATTCGCCCTATCAAAACACGGACAAAACCGCACATTTCATTCGTCATGATGTGTTATCATTCCAGACATTGTCCCTCCGGACAAAGTTATCGTCGAGCGAAATGTTTCGAATCACGGAATTAACTATTTGGTAACGTGGATTGCCAGATCTTTCCAAAACCAAGCCATATCCAGAGTTACATATTTTTGGGCTCTATGTTGCTATATGTGTCAAGAAATATGCCCACCATCCAATGTGGTATGTAATATATATGTACTTGATATGTACGTTAAAAAACTGATCAAACTAAAATGACATATTAAAAGAGAGTACATGTTTCTAAAATGGGAAGATTATTTTACTTTAAAAACTATTATTTATTCTGTATGCTGCAAGTAATTTGTTTAGTAAAAATGAACAGAAAGACACTAAAATAATAATTGTTTTCAAGACACAACAAAATCAGAACATGATCCATAATAAATAATACATTAACATTAATTAATATTTTATTTCAAATCTTATTGTATGGCGAGCTGAACATTATTCAACAAGTTTCATGAATTCAATCTTAAAGCGTTACCTATTTGAGATTCTTTTTATCACATAGATTTTTTTTTCATATAGAAAGAAGAACGAATAATTTCGTTCGTTCTGACGGACGATGCATCTTCATTTATTGTGCATAAAATACAGTCCCAAACAAAGCTGAACTAGTAAAAGTAGATTGTACTTTTTTGCAAAATATAAATCAAAGAAAAAGCTTCCATCCTAACAAACTTAACTTTTTATAACGACAAAATCATTTTTTCAAATCAGAATGATTAATACTATCTGATGCTACATTGATACGGTAAACAGTAGGTCTAGAGTACAGGTTTAACCTAAAGTAAGCAATACCACAGTTTTACTTCTTATTGTTGTTCTTGTCTTATAGTGTTACGCCATTTTTCTCGTTATGATATTGTTATACATGACATAACAATCCCCTATGGGGTAGCATATCCATATTCATACAGCCGAGATAATTTTTCCACAATTTCCTTTCGTGAGTCGAGTAAAAAAATGGCCGCCAAAAATGTTCCATCAAAACTAAACATTCCAGAAGGCGGGGTTAGAAACGTTATCCCACGATCCCAGCCAATCAGTAAAGAGGATATTACACAATGTTTCATGACCTTATTTGGACCAAGCAGAATCATAAAAAGTGATATTTTAACATCTGGTAATATCAAAACTATGAAACTGCACATACTATAGAAAAACTATACCTACTATATGAAAAAAATATATTTCGTAAAGAAATATGATGTTGCCGCAAGACTGATAAAGATTTGATAGATTTATAAACTCAGATATATTGAATGTGTAAATTAAATATATTTATTTTGTTAATAGACGGACATTCATTGGGAAGATGTTGACACCCATAACGACAGCAAGTGGAGAATTATTGACACCCAGACTGATAGCAAGTGGATAAATCTGACCAATACGAAAATAAATTATTGGCTTTTTGGAGTTTCCATAGAAACTTGGAATAGTGTAAAAACTGCTATATCATGGTCCGACTGCGTGTTTCCGTATGATGGTCAATGTAAGTTAGATTTTGCATAATATGTTTATAGCTATTAGTGAAAGATCTCAAAGCAGAGACCATGCCATGATAGACTCCATTTCTAAAACAGATAAATGCTGTAATGGGTAATGTGAAAAAGCCATCCTTGAATGCAACCGATTTCTAGTTACATCATTTGAAAGCTAAATTAAATTGCACTTACATGCCAAGTCTTCCGATCGTCTTTTTATTTGTGTCGCAATCAATTGATTTTATGATTTGAGGACAAAACTTCTTCAGAAAATCACAAACCTGCTTTACATCGGTATTTTTTATATATAGTAAAACAACATTTTAAGTTAAAACAACAGTCAAAAATCTGTTTATGACTATCGTAATCCGTCAATCAAGTTGTTTATCGTCATAACAACCAATCCAACAGTGACACATGCTGATGCATTTATTGTATGTACGCAAGTTGATTTACTTGTCAATATTTCAATATTGAGTAGTGTGTTGTGTATAACAGCTTGCAGACAACCTGACAAATATAAAACGGTCCTTGAACTCTTTGGAGATATAGTAATGCAGGTACCATGTTGAAACGTACGCTAACGGATTCAAAGAAAATTATGCCGAAAAAAAAAAGAAATATATCTGCGGGTTCAACAATGTTTGGATAGGTGAATTTGAAGGTGTGGAGCGTAGTAAAAATAGCGTAAAAGAAACTTAAAAATCTTGAGTAACTTTTATTCATTGCTGGTTGCATGTGTTCTCTGACAGTGCTTAGACATCAAGGCAAGTAACTGTGCAGGAAATGGATTAAATGATTTCATCATTCTTGTGAAAAAGAGAAAGCAAATTAAAATGACGTCATTCTAAATTTAAAACAACGGCCCGAACAAGTAGATGACGGGGGTAAGAGCATTCTTTAAAACAGGGAACTGTTGTTCAGTGAAAATCAGACTGACACTGCAACGTAATGTGCTTCGTGTCCTCAACTTTATATTAGAATTGTCATGTTCACATCACCTATACACGTCTACCACTGACACAGAAGATGTTGTCTAATGTCATGTATTTTTCAGATAATGATGTCCCGGAGATCCAAACAAGAGCTCTAAACTACACTTTTGTGGAGATATTGTTATTAGTCAGGTTCTGCAATTCAAAAATGAGGCCGTTTGTATATCAAGTTTTCTTCAGCAAAAGTATGCCATCAGAAAATGACACGGACACACAGAGTAAGTTTGCGTTGCCAACATATATTCTGAAAAATTACAAAGTAACACTAACGCAATACTGATTTTTTAAACTTTTATTTCTAATATTTTTGTCATATTCCTTTACCTAAAATGACGGAAAGAAACGTTTTATGTATCTTTGTTCTTTGTATTACAATATATACCCAGTAATCTTGCCATTACATATGAAAGACACTACAAATAAGGTATTATATATATATATATATATATATATATATATATATATATATATATATATGTGTGTGTGTGTGTGTGTGTGTGTGTGTGTGTGTGTGGTCATTGATTGGTTTATTCGTAAGTTGCTTCAGAACATGACGGTGCCGAGACAATGTCTAGGTAAAAAAAGTGTCAAAGTAACATGTCATAAATTCAATTTTACGAAGAATATGCAGAACTCAAATACAGACAATGCCATATCATACTTGGGTAAATCATACCCATAAAAATAAGTAATGCAAGAGTAAACACTCTGTCTGGATCTCCTCTTTCTTCAGCTGAAGTCAGAAATTTTACTGCCACACCATGGTTGCAGAGTTTCCTACTCGATGGTCTTGAAGCAAACACAGAATACTTGATTTCCCTCGCAATAATAGGAAGGTTTTTCAGAAGCAAACAGAGCAAAGAATACCGAGTAAAAACAGGTATAAAACAGAGGGATTTCATATGACAACAACATATAGATGTCAGTTTTTTTTTAATAAAAGAAAGCAAATCGTTAAAACAAAGATCTATTTTCATAAATATTTTGATATTTCAAAACTGTGTAAATCTGAAGAACAAGCGTGATATGTATTGTCAATTATTAAACACACAAATAAAACATATGTCAACAGACAAAGTGGATGAAAATAAGTGTCAAAATGCATTTTCAATGATACGAGAGATTTAGAAGATTTATTACAAACCTCGTTAGCCAAATTTAGGTTTATTAAAAGATTGTCAATTAATTTTTTTCACCAAGCGTTATTATCAATACTGGTACATTGATGTGAATTATTGGCATTTTAAAATCATGTCAAAATACAGATTCCGCACCGAATTAGTTGTATCTTGTCTTAATTTTAAAGAAGGTACGTTCCCTTTATCTGCTTATGTAGAACTTGGATGCATCCAGCTTAATTTACAATCGGGGACAAAGTAATATCATTGGTAATAATGAATACTGTGTTGCATCATGCACATGAAAAATGAGCTATAGTAGCAGGCAAACTTCACTTATTTTTAGGCATTATGGGATTTTAAACTACAATAAAAATAATTACCTAACTCCGAAATTGAAGAGCTTTACAAACTATAAAACTACTCACCTCCGAAAATGAAGATTTTACAACGGATATTGTCCAATAATCATTGGCAATTTCACGTTTCGCAAAAACACACATTAGCACACTTTTGTGAAAGAGTTGTGCTTAGTTTCAAATTATTTCCAAGAGGTGTATTAAATTCACGTCGGTAGGTCAAGAAACTTGCCATACAATCAGGCTACGTGTTTGGAACTACTTTGTTTCCCTTCACATACAGACATTACCTCAGAGATTGACGATGCAGAGATAATATCCAAAAAATGATAGTAAATTGCCAGATCGCAGAGTCGTTTCTTTTGTGATTATGGTGCATAGTGTAATATTAAAGTCGATATCTTATTTTATCAGAGTTTTACAATGTTCAGTTATTCGGTCACTTTCGGAACAACTTTCTTTCTAATTTATGCCCTTGTGTAGTTGTTACAAGTCTGTATTTCCGTTTTTTTATAACCAAACTTGACTGCAAGCCTGCCAAGTCCAACTATTCGCGTGCTAATGCAGAAATGAACAAATTACCTAGCTAAGATCCATACAAGCAAACCCAAAATTGTTAACAGATTTATCTGAAAGAGTTTACGCTCTGACATCTGACAGATGAGACGCTCTATGCTGTTCCTAGAGCACCCACCCACAACAACTTTCACTGTATCAATTCGCGCAAGAAATGTGTTCACGAAAATAAGATTTTCTTTAATATCTTTTGAAAACGGTTATTAAATTGGCAAGATACACAATTTGAAGTGTAATATGTAGAAGTTAATTTTTAAAGTTTCCTGTCCTAAAATTATTGGTATTATTCAGAACTTCTGTTTATCAATGTAGAACTACAGTCGTTAATTGTTTTGGAACAGAATATGAAGGGAAAAAATCCCTTTTCTTCATATAAGGAAATATTTTACTAGTAAAGTGGAGATCTTTTGTAGTGTCAGTGACCTTACCAGATTTAGATTTATTCCAATTGTATTTAAGAATTGTAGTTTTGACAACATTCATTGATATTTGTATGGATATATGCTATTGTTACACGCACAGGGGTATTCACTTGACCGAGCGGTGTCAAAACCCTGGCGCGAGTCACGCTGGAAGTCATAGGTTTTCCCCAAATTTCCAAAGACAACTTGAGTTGTACAATGGAAAGAAAGCCGTGTCTGCTATAATTAATAGTCTTTGCTCTAATCAATTGGCGACCTAGATGAGACAACTTGCCCAAGAGTCCATTAACCGCACCTTAGCATGGTTTTTCTCCTTTCTCATCCTATTTCCGTACCGCAAGCCCGTCATGCCATAGAAATTCCACTAGTATTCCCTTACTAACTGGGAAATATTTAACTGCGCGACCCTAGGCCAGTCAATCCACAGAATTTCCGGCGTATCACGCTCATATACATACGCCCATTTTCCACTATGGACACATAAACGGTACCTACCAAGTTCCAACTCATTGATTCCATTATATTCCTCCCATAAATACTGCCATTTCAATCACATCACTTTTATACACCGCGGACTTTTAATATGGAGTATGTTACTCCATGCCAGGGACAATCATTCGGCTTGTACCCAAATTCACTACTAACGACCCCAGCATGGTTTAAATTCACTAACACATACTCCAAATTTATTACACTATTTATATGCAACAACGTATTACTCAGTTTTCATCTTACTAACCTTTTCAAGCAACATTTTTTTACACCGTCTTAGTCTCTTATTGCTAACCTTCATCCACACGTAAACTATTATACAATTGTGTAAATGTATATTCAACTTACTTATATGTCAATTGATTACTGGCCTGAAAGGTACTGCCCTGTTTTTCTTTACATGTTAATTGATTATTAGCCTGAAAGGTACCGCACTGTCTGTTTTTACTTAGATGTTAATTGATTACTGGCCTTAAAAATACCGCACTGTTTTTATTTACATGTTAATTGATTATTGGCCTCAGATATACCGCACCGTATTTATTTATATGTGAAATGAATATTGCCCTCGAATGTACCTCACTGTTTATACTTTTACGTCATTTTACTACAGGCCTGAATGATACAGCACTGTTTTTCCTAATATGCCTTCTTTCCGCGCTGTTTTTGCTATTGACTACTGACATGAAAGATACAGTACAATTTTAGGGTTAAGAATTTAATTGTGTATTCCAGTGTGTCGTTTTTTATTTTTGCCGATTTGTTCTCTTTCGGAAATACTTTTCCAATGTATGTGTTACATTTGTTTTGCTTCCCAAATAATGACTAAAAAAAAAAGGGAACTAAATAAAATTTACATTAGCAATGTAGATAGTGTAAAGCACTGTAAAATATGAAAGAGTAAACCCCTTATAATTTTCATTGACCAGATATATTTCATACTTAAACGGTTTTTGCGGTAACGGTCTTTTCAACGCGGGACCGGCGCAGGACCCTATTAGCGCGGGGCCTGTAAAGTCCAATTGGCCCAAGACCGACTCTTGATTTTGGTGAAAGATGATTAGCATTACGCATGCGTGATTTAGATTATGTGGCAGCTGTCTCACTGACTTGTATAATTAAAGACATTGGTTTTATTTCTTTTTGATATTTTTGTAAGGTAGATATTGATAGCCTAATAAAATAATTTACCACTTTAATTTTTTCTAATATTTGAACTACTTAACTTCTTTCACAGGAGTGATGATGACACACCTACCTACTGGTAAGTATCCATCACTAAACGAAATTGGCTCTAGGTTGTGTTCTGGTGCTGCTGTAACAATACAGAACCAAATGTACTAATGGAGTCGATAATTTTGATGTTTAATATGCGTTTCAGACGTCAACGCTAGGACTGTGCAGGAGCTGATTCACGCGTGGGAAGGAATTAGGATCAAACCTTCTAATAGTACGCTTTCGTCTTAGTACCGTTACCATTTGTTTAGAAACTATCGCAAAGTATGCCAACCGCACTATCTCTCATGTTGCCAAAAAAAGTTAAAGTACAACATTATATTACAAGGATAACATTCATTACAAGGCAAGTACTAGTTGTCACATACAACCTACTTAAAGTGTTTGTTGTTGAAGATTCTATTTTGTGTTTATGATAGCTGCAGACAAATATATCACTTGCATTACGTGCTAATGTTTCCTTTACTCTTTCAAAATATATTTATCCGAGTCAAGAATAAGTGACGATGTGGAAATTTTTTTCCGTACGACTGTCGGTGATCTTTAATGGTAGCAGTATTATAGTGCTTTTAATATATATATACCACGCATATATATATATATATATATATATATATATATATATATATATATATATATATATATATATATATATATATATATATATATATATATCCAAAATATGATGATGAAACTACTATATTTGTCAGTTTGAAAACATGCACACCTTTTTTTAGGTTAGCTGTTTGATTATAGCATGAGGGACAGCAAGACTGAGGAGACAGATAATTAAATTAAGAATGACACTGCAAGGTGATCGTTGTTAAAGTTCATCCTCAGGGAAGAAATAATTACATTCTCCATGACTGTTGCTGAAGGCCACTTTTAGTGACTTCAGTTTAGATAATATATATAAATAAAACATAATGCAAATCAAAAGGTGTTAGAATACGTACCAAAGTTACTGTTATAATGGCATAGCTTCTCGATACACACCTGCTACATTCTTTAGCCTTACGTTTCATACATAATGGAACTCGAGTGCTTGAAATTTTGAACTCCGACCGCCACCACACAGAGAGGGCCCGACACATCTAGCGCTCTCAGTGTAGCCCTAAAAGAAGAAAGAATACTACACGTGTCAGTTTGAATACACGCATACCCTTTTACGTACGTGAAAGAATCGGACTGTGCATACATACCTTTCGTACCATATATAGACATGTTTATTCTATTATCGTGCTCTGCATGCTTATCGTTCGTACCATGAAGACAGCTAAATTCTTATTATCGAGCTCTGCGAGCATTCTTTTCGTACCATATGGACATTTGTACTTACATGTTTGTGCTTTGTATGAATGCCTTTAGTACCACGCAGACATGAATGATTTTAGTACTACGCAGACATGTTTACTTCTATTACTGTGCTCTGCATGAATGTCGTTAGTACCACGCAGACGTGAATGTCTTTATTACCACGCTGACATGAATGCATTTATTACCACACAGATGTGAATGCATTTATTACCACGCATGCGTGAATGCATTTATTACCACACAGATGTGAATGCATTTATTACCACGCAGATATGAATGCATTTATTACCACGCAGACATGAATGCATTTATTACCACACAGATGTGAATGCATTTATTACCACGCAGATATGAATGCATTTATTACCACGCAGACGTGAATGCATTTATTACCACGCAGACGTGAATGCCTTTATTACCACGCAGACGTGTACTTCTTTTATTGTGTTCTGCATGAATGCTTTTAGTACTATGGAGAGGACGCGTACGTCTATTGTGATTTTTGAATCACAGTATTTCTGTATCGATTATATACCTTTTTTTCCATAGTAAACGGGCCCTAATGGTCTCTGAATTTAATTGGAATATTCAGACTGAAGAGACCGCAGTTGGGCACTTACCAGAGGTGAAATTGTTTCCTATAAAATTGAGACGTATGTCGTTGTCTTTGGAGGTCAATACATACAGAACAGGTCGAATACTCTTAAAATGAAAACTAAAAATAACTTCGATAATTTTACGTTTGCTATTTTTGCAAGACAACAACTGTATATGGTATAATCTTCACTGAATTGGTTCAGATTTTCAAACAGAACCATGGTACGTACCAATGGCAGGTAACTGGTTTTCTGGGCAACTGGTACAGACCATGGAATGAAAATCGAATTTCGTAAGAATATACATAGTATTATCATGTAGGCTAAAATCGATTTGTTATTTTAGCGATATTGAATCTATTCGAGTTAAGTAGTGTGTTGTACTGGTATTTGTAGTATAGGTAAATGTGCTCTGCATGATCAATGCTTTTATCACATATGCTAATTTTATCATCTCCATTTTTCTAGTAAGCTTGTAAATAACATTTTAATATGTTAGAGCTGTCCTAGAATAATGGATATAATGAGCGTATATGCAATTCCCGAAATTTAACAGCTGATTTATTTATTTTCCAAACAATGCGATAAAAGATCTTACTATGTTCAATTTCATTATGAGCCATAACTCGCAACATATCCACTATTAAACAGATGCGATCCGTAGGTCGACCAAGTTGTACCTGCCACGCCACTGTGGTTTGTTTGTTAATTTGATTAGGATTTGTAACGTAGCTTTAACAGTTTTTCAGTCATATCGCTGAGATTTAGTTTATAGTGATGTCATGCCGCAGACATGTAGCATAATGTCCCACCTAGTCACATTATCCTGACACCAGGCCGCTCAGTCCTAACACTAACCTCTTAATGCTGAACGCCAGGCGAGGCAGCTGTTAGTACCATTTTTGTAAGTCTTTGGTATGACTCGGCAGGGGATTGAACCCACGACCTCCCGCTTCCACGACGGACGTTCTAACCAGTAGACCACCGGAGCGGTTGCCACGCCACTGTGGTGCAAACGACAGTGCATTCTAGTCGGGCGAATAAATACAGATGAGTTTTTATAGATACACTTCTATATAGCTAATTTCTAATGTATTGTTACACACAGAATATTCAGATGTACAAAGTCTCTTTACTTCCACGTACAATATTATTCTCGTTGTTACGCCAGTTCAAGTGGCATATGTAAGCAATCATCTTCAAGTGGCATATGTAAATGCACATGTTCAAGTGGCATATGTAAGCAGGCATGTTCAAGTGGCATATGTAAGCAGTCATCTTCAAGTGGCATATGTAAACGGACATGTTCAAGCGGCATAAGACTTATATCAAAATATAACAAGAAAACGCCTGCATTTGATTTGTAACAGACATACTATTCTTATTTGCAGATCCAAAATTCGATACAAAATATGGCATCATCATAGGAATTACTGTTTCCATAATCATCGTCATGCTCGGTCTTCTATTCCTGTAAGTCCAATATATATATATATATATATATATATATATATATATATATATATATATATATATATATATATATAAGGTCAAGTGTAAGGTCCATCCATCCATCCATCCATCCATCCATCCATCTATCTATCTATCTATCTATCTATCTATCTATCTATCTATCTATCTATCTATCTATCTATCTAGTTCCTCCTTGTAGAAGTTTAGTATTGATCTATATTTTAAAAATGTTCAATTATCCGCATGGCCACTACTTTTCGTTATTACTTCTTTTGATACTATATGAATGAGACGGATAATTAGTGGAAACTCTGTAGACACATCCAACTCTAAGTTAAAGTGATTATGACTGTTTTCAGTATCTGAAACCTCATCAAAAGATAAAAATATAATAGTCCTGGATTTCATTTACCGGACTTAACTCCATATTTAAACAAAAGCATAGAATCCAGTAATCTGATTGGTTCAAATTTTAGTCTGACGTAATGAACAATCAAATGCTTTAATACAAGATTAGACTGGATAGACATGCTTTTGTGATATTTGGCTCCGTTTTTCAGAATCTATATGCACAGAACGTGCAAGGAAAAATGCCGCGGACCACCAATTGACGTTCCACGCACGGCATGGCTGAACGTGCCTAACATCATCGAGGTTTCGGATGGTAAAGTAACATCTAAAGATTTAGAAGATGATAACGCAAATCACAGCTACATGGAGACAAGAGCAATGATAAGTGACATCAATAGAATGGTGAAAGGATTAAACCGAGGCCCAGCGTGTGAGGATGATCAATGTGGCCACGTTGTTGTAGGCAGTAATGATGATATTCTGTTCGGTCTATCGACCACTAATCAAAATGAATTTCTCAGTGATCAGAAACTGGAGCTATCGACGTTACCGAAAAATGGACAGATGCCCCGGAGCTGTACAAACATATATGATTCACATTTTTCGTGCCAAGACTTTAAAGATGAAGAAAGGGGCTCGTCAGGTCACAGTTCCATGGATGTTGAATCCTGGAGACATCTTAATCTAAATAAAAATAGGGAACACGAAGTACATTCATATGTGACTGCAACAAATTTGATAAGTCGTCAGTTGATGGACGTCTCAGTAGATGACAGAGCAACAATCTTAGTAAAGGATAAAATGTCAGAACGCTCTGAAATTAGATTTGATGAGAAAACTAAGTGCTACGTTGACAAATATGAGTATGAGAAGGATGACGAGAACTCTGCAACACATATACGCAGAACCTCCAATGAGGACATCAAAATGAAGGAATCGGTATCCTACAACCGTGAAGAAGTAAATGGGATGTATCACAGTACACTGAACAATGCTACAGAACCGTATGTCACAGTTAATGATATACGTGATACAGAACGGCACGTCACAACCATTGATACATGTGGCACTCCTTCTATCGATTCATATATGCTCACATTACCAAGTGGATCTCCATTTGTAATGTCTTCCATTGTTGAGCAAGAAAAGCATAAAAATTCTTACATTAGAAATGTTGGAGATGAGGTTGAAGACATTACGAATTCACTTCAAGAATGATTTTCGATATCCTTTATCATTTAATTTAGCAACTGAGTTCTAGAGTATTTTGTTTCGAGAAAGACTTACTCTCAGTTAAAGTAAATTGCATGGAAATGCTATTGAACGAAGAGATGAATAGATCACAATCATCCAGAAAAAGATATTTCTAATACTCCCCCACCCCGACCAAACAGATATTTGATATTCATGACATAGAACATAATATTAATGAAAGCCTGGAAACAATACATAAATAGAAAAAAAAATGTCTTGGAACCCTAAATGCACCAAAGCTTGAGCCATTCTGTTTAATAACGCAACTGATTGCCAAGCTAATAAGCCAAATTCAATATAAAATGGTACACCAATCTTGTTGTTAATAAAAACATCAACACGTTAGGAGCACCATTACTAATTATGGTAACTGGAGTAGATACATCGATGATCTCATTGTACAGAGGTGTAGTCTGGCTGCAAATCTATTTTAACCTGTTGAATTTTCACCTAGATTTAGAATCTGAATTAATTAGATGTTTGCAAGAAAATACTCCCACGTAACCATCTTTTTAGCAATTCATTCCAATGCTATTTTTATCTATCCATTTCAATATCATTTCACCTTTAAATCACTTTCGTCAAATGTTGTATTTTCTGTGTCAAATATATACAGAAATTTAAATATTTCATTTTGTATGTATGTATGTATGTATGTATGTATGTATGTATGTATGTATGTATGCGCGCGCGTGTGTGTGTTTACAAATGAACTTGGTGGCCTAAGTGGTTAGATCGGATGTGGGAGATCGCGGGTTCTAACCCAGGTCGAGTGAAACAGAAACTTAAACAGCTGCCTCCCTTGGCGCTCAGTATTAGGAGGCTAGGGTTATGACTAGTTATCCCTTCTTTAATCAGGATAATATCACGGTGGGTAATCTCGCTACATGTCTACGACATGAAGCCCCAGCGTTCGACCTCACTATAAACTGCCACACTGCATATATCGTAGCGATATGACTAAAAATTGTTAAAGTTACGTTAAAAAAATCCATATCAAACACATAACACACGAATCAACTTGCTCGACTCCCGGGACAACCTTAAATTCGGCTCGGGCAAGCTCAAGATTCCAAGTAAATTGCCCATAGGTAAGTCTAAAATATTAAGTTGGTGTTTGTTACTGTTCCGGTACTAAATAAGGACAGTTTTGACATATATTGAATGATTAGCATTCTGAATCATCGGTTATTTTCTAATCGTAACAATTGTAAGTATCCATAATTAACCGACTTCTCGGCCAGTAGCCTAGCCTCGTTTGTTAGCTGGCATAGTAAAAAGATTGTTTTGATGCAAGTTGTCTTTTAGGAAGGCATTTTTGATAACTTGTGATATTTCATTGCCATGTGTATTTGGAAATAATAGGCACTCTCCATCAACATTTAACATTCAAAGTATGATTGGTGAACCAAAAATGTAACAACAATATGCTAATTATGTGTAAATTAACAAGATATTTGTAATAAATACTTCTTGCAAAGTAATTAAATGGACAACATATAAGTATTTTTAATCTCATAATTCGGATTGTCATATATATATATATATATATCTATATATATATCTATCTATATATATATATATATATATATATATATATATATATATATATATATATATATATATATATATATATATATGCATGGCATTGATTTCAGGGTGACTATTTGATAATTGTGAAGCACATTGATAAAATCTATGTTCACAAATCTTTCAGTTCCGAGTATAACATAATCATTACAAGGAGTCTAGCTTACATTATTTTTGAAAAGTTGATGAAATAAGTCTACATTTTTATTTAGCAAGAAAATGAAACTTAACAAAGTTTTTATCTCTAATGAACCGATTTTACAGAAACATAAATAGGTGAGGCTGTTAAATGTGCAAGTAAGTTTCAATCATCATCGTGGATTAATAAATATCCATCGTGGATTAATGAGTATCCATCGTGGATTAATGTGTATCCATCGTGGATTAATGAGTAGCCGTGGCTAGGACATAGCTTACCAAATGAATTAATGTTCTGCAGCCAGTACAGAAAATATCCCAATATTGCCCAGGACAAAAACCGGATAGGAAATCCGTTTTTCATAGGGACTGACATTTAAACGAAAGCAGACATGCGAGTGGATAGAACATACTTCAGAAGAATATAAAAGGGTTAAACTATTGACAGTTTTGTGACTATTTCAGTGATGAACTTATTTGTACCTTGTTTTCCTCCTGGTTGTGCATAATTAAAATCTGCATGATCATTTTAATTGGAACGATAATGAATAATGTTATGCATGAAATATGATTAAAATTTTGTTGTTTACATCCCCCTCTCTAATGCAGCTCTTTTTTTGTTTTGTTTTTTACACCCATCCCCACCCACCCTCTCTCTCTCTCATTTTCTATCTGACCATGTTGGGGGGCAAGCACAATTTTTCCAAAGGTAAGTTCAATTTTCTAGTCAGTTTACCCAGAGTAAGCTGACTTTTAGAACATTTGTAAATATCTTACGTATGCACGTGCGTGTTCGTGGAACATACTGAGGTATAAATGCATATAAGCCTATTTGTGTACCTAACTCACTATCCCTATATTTCCACTTGCCACATGTTGCCTGTTTCATGCATATTGGTTTTATACACTTAGTTTCAATGCCTGTTCAGTTTATTGTGTGTACTTATGAAATATCAGAGGACATTTTGTTCGTGGGTAACATTGTTTCGAGCCCCATTACTTTACATGTACGAGTTGGCTGTAAAAAAATATTTGCTTTTATGAAGCATTTTTGTAAAATTAACTGCACGAAATTAACAGCCTAAGATATCTACTAATTTGAGCACGGGAGAAAAGTTAAATGTCAAACACTATGAGTTTATCGGAGTAGTAAGAAAAGACTTGAAACCCTCGGGCTCACATTTTCTCCCTTCTACTCCAGCTGAGTGTTATAAGTATATTAAAATTGCCAAGCGATTCAATCCGCAGGCTGGAAATACTTGGTAATGGGTTGACAGATGACTCCATGCGATATGTTTCTTCTTGTATCATCAGTTACTAGCACAGAAGATATATACCAAATATTTACACAAAGCACAGAAGATATATACCAAATACTTACACAAAGCACTGAAGATATATACCAAATACTTACACAAAGCACTGAAGATATATACCAAATACTTACACAAAGGAGATTTTTTATAATGTGATATTGCAGCACGTAAATATTAGCGGTTTG
Organism: Unio delphinus; assembly: GCA_029339505.1. Taxonomy (NCBI): domain Eukaryota; kingdom Metazoa; phylum Mollusca; class Bivalvia; order Unionida; family Unionidae; genus Unio; species Unio delphinus. The sequence continues at coordinate 2,230,568 of JAQISU010000007.1, read as the reverse complement.
AGTACAACTGATATCACAACAAAGTAGAACGAGACGATCATGCACGAATATTGAGGCGAAATATCTTTGTGAATAATTCCACCAGTGCATCTAGCTCCTAATTACTAGATTCAGCGAAGAGACTAGATGAAACTGTAGAATGGGGCATTAAGGCAGGATAATGGTTATTTTAAATGTTACGTTTTTGAAAGATATTATATGAGATTTCCTTCATTATATCTGTTCTTAAACACCAATTCCGGCAACACCAAAGGTTTTAATAGAAGAACGTATTATAAATTAAGAATATTTACGCGGCAATAATGTTTCCATTTGACGAGTGAAATATTTCGTTATATATGCTTCAAAAAAGTTTTAATAGAAGAACGTATTATAAATTAAGAATATTTACGCGGCAATAATGTTTCCATTTGACGAGTGAAATATTTCGTTATATATGCTTCAAAAAAGTTTTAATAGAAGAACGTATTATAAATTAAGAATATTTACGCGGCAATAATGTTTCCGTTTGACGAGTGAAATATTTCGTTATATATGCTTCAAAAAAGTTTTAATAGAAGAACGTATTATAAATTAAGAATATTTACGCGGCAATAATGTTTCCGTTTGACGAGTGAAATATTTCGTTATATATGCTTCAAAAAAGTTTTAATAGAAGAACGTATTATAAATTAAGAATATTTACGCGGCAATAATGTTTCCGTTTGACGAGTGAAATATTTCGTTATATATGCTTCAAAAAAGTAGATTTTCTTTTTATTATGCATTTAAAGGCAACAACCTTCCATTTGCAGATTTAAATTTAGAGGTGTTATTTTCGTTAACAGTGGTCTAGATGTTTTGAAAAGCTACATTTTTATTTTATTGATGTGATGTTTATTTATATAATATAATGATTATTTAGTTAATTGATCTATGTTTCCAATTTTACTTGGTGTAGTATAAATAAAAACAGAAACAACACAATAAATAAGTATATGCATTATTCCTATATTTGTTTTACTTAAGTATAAGCCATTCTGATGCCTATAAATGACCCAGTAAGAGCTATATATCAACTTACATTAAAAAAATGGCAACTGGCTTAATTATAAAATCAAAGATTGCACCAGTTTTTAGTGACATAGCTTAGGAGGTAAATAGCTTCCAATGAATACATGCTGAAGTAATAGTACTTACTAGAACTTTTCCTTCCTTCTGTCATTCGACAGAGATACACATTATCTCTCAAGACTAGTTCAAGCGATTCCATTAATAAAAAGGTAATTGAACAATCGTGACAATCATGTTCCCAGACACTATTTTTGGGTAGAATGAAATATCAATGTTTTCCTCCTGAACGTTATACAAATGGCGTCTCAAATAATGAACAAACATTGAAAAAGTATTTAAGTCGATCACCTCTAGATTGATGTTTAATAGAAGAAAGTACACAACCCATATTTTTCTCTTGCGAATATTACCTGGAACAAAGCCATGCAATATTTCAAACCCTACTCCATATACTAAGGTAACTTTTAATATCTTTAATATGGTGACAATGCTCCCATAGGAAAAAAAGCATTTATGTATTTAGGTCAATCCACATTTGTTTGACAATCATGGCTGCTGAATTTCGAACAACCAAATTTTGCCCAGAAATCAGACCACAAAACAGACGATATTTGTGTTTGATGAACCGAACTTTTGTCTATCTGCATGTCTTTGTTGTGGTAGTTTGAAAATCTTTCATAGACGGATAGAAAGGATGTTATTGCACGGGTATTAAACAGTACTGAAATTCATATCTAAATATGATTTTGTTTTTCATTTCTTTCCTGTGTTTACATGTTAGAAAATGATTCACACCGTAGAAACCTATTAATTGGTAACATACGATAAATAACTGTTTAATTGCTAGAAAGACAGCTACCGTTGTCTAGTTGTTAGAGCTTCTGCTTTGGATGCGAGAGGTCGCGGGTTCGAACCCCGTACGAGTCGTACCAAAAACTTATAAAAATGGTACTATCCGCCGTCTCACTAGGCGCTCAGCACTAAGATGTTAGTGAAAGAATTGGTCGAGCTGGTGTCAGGATAATGTGAATGGGTGGGACATGATGCTGCATGTCTGCATCATTATCTCCCATGCTAGACATCACTATTAAATGCCACAATGCAGACATCATAGATATATGGCTGAAATATTAAAGCTACATTACAAAATCCAACGCTCATTTCAGGAAGAATGCGTTTCCCTTAAGTAGCTATAACAATTATTATATTGCTGTGTATTGTTTATTCATTTTATTGTATTAATTTTCTGTTCGAGTTAGCTTGACTTAGCGCACATTCAGATATCGTTCTGTTGTGCCGTCTATCCTCGTCGCGTTTCACCACCAATGGTCTGCATCGTTTCTAGGGAGGTTATGTTTATTATGCCAGTAAACATCGTACTGTGCTAATTATCAAAGTATTCTACGTGTGTTTCTTTGTATCTTGTGTGTCTCACACGAGATGGTATAATTGTTAAAACAACTGCACGTGCGCTCGTGCTGTACTGTCGTTACCTACCTGGATACTCGTGGTTAAAATACTGTACAAATTTACTCGTAACCATACACGAGATGGTATTAATTCAAATTTACGATTGCTATTGTGGTAGCTAGCAAATTTGAGTACGATAGTTCTTTATTCAGATCCTATATAAAAATAAAGAACTATTTTACAATTTACGCTAAACTAAATTAAAATTACTATTTCGTTCCAGCATGGTCGGAATATGTTTAAATATTCTGAAATGTTTAAGTTTCGAATTTGGAAACATTTTGTATTATGGCTAAGTATATCTAAAAAGGATATAATATGTTCTTATAGACTCTAAATTTGTTGGTGTATGTGTTATCTCTCAAAATACAAACCATCCTTTGCTATCTCGCGATTATAATAATCCGTATGTGAGTATGTATGTATGTATTGTTACACGCACAGGGGTATTCACTTGACCGAGCGGTGTCAAAACCCTGGCGCGAGTCACGCTGGAAGTCATATGTTTTCCCCAAATTTCCAAAGACTTCCATACAACTTGAGCTGTAAAATGGAAAGAAAGACGTGTTTGCTATAATTAATAATCTTTGCTCTAATCAATTGGCGACCCAGAGGAGACAACTTGCCCAAGAGTCCATTAACCGCCCCTTAGGATGGTTTTTCTTCATTATCATCCTATTTCCGTACCGCAAGCCCGTCATGCCATAGAAATTCCACTAGTATTCCCTTACTAACTGGGAATTATTTAACTGCGCGACCCTAGGCCAGTCAATCCTCATAATTTCCGGCGTATCATGCTCATATACATACGCCCAGTTTCCACTATGGATACATAAACGGTACCTACCAAGTTCCAACTTATTGATTCCATTCTATAATTTACTGATTTCCAACCATAAATACTGCCTTTTCAATCACAATACTTTTATACACCGCGGAATGTTAATATGGACTATGTTACAAAAAGGGACAGTCATTCGGCTTGTACCCAAATTCACTACTAACGACCCCAGCATGGTTCAAATTCACTCACACTCGGCTCTGTGATGTTTGCTCCTACTAACTGGCTAACTATTTCGGGCTAGTAATATTTCCATGGCACCGAAGACCAAATACTCGCACAAATTAAAAACGGGATGCTGTCAAATACACATACTCCAAATTTATGTATGTATGTATGTATGTATGTATGTATGTATGTATGTATGTATGTATGTATGTATGTATGTATGTATGTATGTATGTATGTATGTGTGTGTGTGTGTGTGTGTGTGTGTGTGTGTGTGTGTGTGTGTGTGTGTGTATGTATGTATGTATGGTGTGTGTGTGTGTGGTCTCATTTTGAGTATTTGTAAATGTATACTTTGCATGTACAATAATCACACTTTATATAAATGTACAAACACCGTAATCGTTATGTGCTTACAGGTATATATACATTATAATGTGCAAAACTATAGAGACTCATTAATAAAAATGATTGTTTTCTTTACTTTGGTTTGTAGCAATAATTTTCTAACACAATACTAATAAAACCTGGTTACACATGACGCTCCAAAGGTACTACGAAAATAGAATTCAACATTGAAACACGTTGTTCACTCTCTATTGGTTATTGGTAAGTGAAAATTTGCTAGATCGCTGTATACAAATATATGTTTGGATTTTCTTTTTTGCTGCAAGATTTTAGTAAAGTGTCCAGATTTATTGCTTTTTAAATAACACAGTTGTATAGTTTCTTCTGAGCTTATTTAAACAATACAAATTGAATGTAGCACCATAGGTCATATGTATATTTAAAATGTTATTCAGTGGATACAGTATCCATGTACTTTCAAGAAAAACAAAGTAAACTTTTCATATCTCACTATTTGGGTCTTGATTATGAAAAAGTCTTTAAAAATACATTAGACCAGTATGGTGTACAGTGACCGTTTGAGAAGCCAACTAGACACAAAAATAGATTGACCATGAAACAAGCAGCAGAAAAGGTTTCTACATATTTTGCTGAAGGTCATTGAATCGCTATTAAAACGCGGCAGACATTCTATTGGTGAAAAACTATATTCATAAACGTTAATAATCGATTTTTACTTGAAAAGTGAGATATCCAAAAATGATACCAAAGATTGTATAATCGCTATTGAAATACGATACACTTTCAAATGGCTGAAACTACTGATCTGATCTGCATGTGTGTGTGTGCGTCCGTGCGTGCATGTGTTGTGTGCGTGGGTGTTGCATTGTGTCCAACACACCATGATATACATTGACTTATCATAACAAGTATGTAGTTCAACATACATTCTGTTTCATGAAAGGTCCATAAAATACGTCAGAGGATTTAAGAATATCGAACAATGACAGAAAAGGTGCACATTAAATATCTTAAACTAAACAGTCTCGTATCAGTCCGATGAGCACAAGCAGCAGAGGGGGTGAATCCGACAACTATATTTACAAGGCATCAATTCGGTAACCAAGGCTTCCTCAAAAACTATATTTACAAGGCGTCGATTCGGTAACCAAGGCTTCCTCAAAAACTATATTTACAAGGCGTCAATTCGGTAACCAAGGCTTCCTCAAAAACTATATTTACAAGGCGTCAATTCGGTAACCAAGGCTTCCTCAAAAACTATATTTACAAGGCGTCAATTAGACATCCAAGGCTTCCTCGTAAATGCTTAATAGAAGCCTCCATTCGGCAAACAGAATGACGCCAGGTTATTGTCACCATGTGTTGCTGCATCACGGAAAATCGAAGATTTTCATCGAAGCAAACACAACGACACTAGGTTGTCGTCACGCACCCCCGTTACTGCTGCGGGTTAACAAAATTAGCCATAGATACAATGATGAATTAGCGATATATTTTTTATATAAATGGCAAACGTTGGAGAAGCACAAATAACTAGAGTAACTAGAGAACGGTTGGCTGCGATTAAGAAATTTCTCCTGGTGAGAGATTCTTTCAGAGATAATTTGCAAGCTCGACAACAACAAAAATTAGATTTTACCGCCGATACTGGACAATTATTTAAGCCGATAACTACGGCAACTGGAGAAGTTGTAACCGCGATAAAAGAGAGTAAATCAGAGGTGCAACCAGATATAAAACCTCTTAAAAAAAACCGATGATAAAGTTCAAAAGCTACGAGATAAATTTACCGAGAAGACTTTAGCGAAGATTGATAGCACTGATATAACTAAATTAGTAGATTTTGCTGCGATGGGATATTATACTAAGGGAAATTATTTGAAACCCGGACAATCCGGTTATATCAAAAACGTAGGTGATTTTGCTAAAGCGGTTTATAAAATTAAAAATCAACTGTCACAAGCTGATAATGAAGATCCCATATACCAGGCATTTTTAACTGCTGTTGAACGAAAACATTTCGAAGATCAGGAAAAAGAGGGTTGTTAGTATCTGAACAACAACGATTGAAACAACGAGAGAAAGAAGAACGAGAACGATTAAAACAAGAACGAGCAGAACAACGAAAACGTGTACAACCAACTCCAAAACGACGAGGACGACAAAAGAAAGAAATCCTTGTTGAGGATCCTCAACCCCAAGAAGAAGAACCTGAAGCTGATCTCACGCAAGATATACCTGGAAAATTCGATATGGGATATCACGGTGGTAATATACCATGTTCAAGAAGTGTCCTCGATGATATATCACGGTTAGAAGTTCTCATCGGAGGAAAACGAGCTGGAAATAATTCTCCGGAGATAATTAACGAAGCGGCTGAAATCTGTCAGCGGTTATTTCAAGGTCGTGTAATGGATATTGGATTATATCGTGGTTTCATCGATGAACTTACCGATGATTATTACAGCGATTAATCGCCACGATTGATTATCGATTAGATATATAGCATTTAAATAAAAAGTACATCGTAGTATGAACAGAGCAAGACCTGTTTATGTCGTAAATTCACGATTGCCAGTGTACAAAATCACATACGGAAATGGACTCGGTGACGTTGTGACTGGATTATTTACTCCAGTTGCTCCAAAGCTGTTACCGATCGGTAAAGAAATAGCGTCAAGAGCTATTGGGGTTCTTGGTGATAAGATAGGTACAGAAGCTGGTAGCAGGGCTAGTAATCTTGCTATTGACGCGTTTGATGTCGCCAAAGAAAAACTTATGTCGCTGGCAAGGGAAAAAAAAACCCAGTAAAATTACAATCTACGAATCAAATGCCACCTAAGGTAGGTAGTGCAATTAATAAAATAGCAAAAGCGCGGTTGAGATTAATTGCTGGTTCCGGTCTGAAACGATTAATGATTTAGATCAACGACTATATAATAAAATGTTTAAACATGAAATCGATGATGCTTTTGATGTAGATGCTCCTGTTGGAAAAAAATAATTCTATACGCGATTATCAATATTTTTCATATAGAGCCCAGAATTCAAATACAAGGTCACGAATCGAACTTAGATTTGATGATACATCTAAGTATTTTCTACTGTGTGAAGCATTCATTGAGGTAGAGGGACGACTAGTAAAAAATGATAATACTCCATTTGCCGCCGTTGATCACCTCGAAAATATCCCGATTGGGTTTGTAAACAATGGCATAATGGCGTTATTTAGAAGCGCGCAGTATATAATTAATTCTACTAGAATCTAATCCATCGATAACGACGTTGATCTTGCAACCACAATAATAGGTTTAGCTAGATATTCTGATGATTTTATTAAATCTGCTGGTCATTCAATGATGTTTGCAAAGGATACTCACGATAGCGCTAATCATATTAAATTCGATGTAAGACGACCAAAAAAGCATACAGCTGCTAATGATGATGTTGATGCTGAAGCTGTTGTTGTTAAAAAATTTGATACTTACAATGCAGAATTTGCAGCACGAAAAAAGACGATAGACTCCCTTGGTAGATTTTCATGTGTGATTCCGTTGTCGCATATATTTGGATTTTGTCGAGATGTCAGAAAAGTTATCTTTGGTGCTAGTCATACTGTAGTACTCACACGAAGATCTACTGATGATAATGCTCTTTGGCATGGTGCTGATCCTGTTGCTAATGGTAATGTAGAATTAACAAATTTGATATTATGGATGCCAATTATGACTCCATCGCTGACTGTTGAGACACGGTTGTTTTCTTTTATGGATCACATAGGAAAATCATAACTGAGTTGGTTGGATGTTACAACAGCTACTACAACTAGTAACGTTACTGATTTTACTTGGCAACTTGCATTAACGAAAAATGTTTCCGCGCCAAGAATTGTCTTTGTTGCGCTACAAGATGTTAATAGAACGCAGAAAATAGCTGGGGTTCCAAATGATAGTTTACAATTGCGATCTCACATGATATTTGATAAATGTGATGTCACCGAAGTATCATTGCGAGTAAGTAATCAACAAGAACCAGCAGAACAACTTACTCTCGATTACAATAACAATCAAATAGGACGAGTTTATCATCAATTGTGGTCTTTTATGGGTCGTGATCAGAATGTCGATACTGGACTACAAATATCACAATGGGATTTTAGACAATTGTATCCTATTTATTACTTTTCATTGCAACATCTTGATCTATCTAAACACTCGACCGTTGATGTAAAATTTCATGCTCGTATCCGTAATCCTCCTTCTGGAGGATTTAGAGCAATTGCTGTTCTTCTTAATGATAAATTTATGACACTTGAAGGTGGCGGTAGAAAAATGCGAGTCATTGACGCACCAGTGGAAAATCTGTAATTGAAAATCCGTAGGATTTCAACGATAATTAGATTATTACTATCTAAATAAAATGTCATACAATCATGTTAATGTCACCCTGACACCTGGTCAGCTAAACAAACTTCAATCGAAAATTTCTACTGCGTGTGGTACAACGATAACGCTTAAAAAACAACAAATAACAGGTGGATCAAATAAATTATCGCTGACGAAAACTCAGATTAATCATTTCAATAAAGCATTAAAAGCTGGTACAGGAATCAAATTGACCTTTTCACAAGCTGCGATCGGTGACATGATTAAAACCGGTGGTATAGTCCCGTTGTTAGCTGCAATTCCAGCGTTGATTGCAGCAGCGGCCCCAGCGGTGGCTAAGGCGGCGGTGCTAGGAGCTATTGGTGCCGCGGCAGGGCTTACAGAAAAGAAAGCAACCGGTGGATCAGTTCGCGCTAAATACGCAAAAAAGGGAAAGGGATTCAGATTACCGGGAAGTCGGTTCACAAGGCATTACAGACCCGGATAAATTCTGTGGCTGAACAATCTTTGATTGAAAATCCTATGGATTTTCCAATGTCTAATTTTGACCTCGCTGACGCAGTAAAGAAACTCCCAATAAAACATTTCAGAGGTGTATTCATGAAAGATCAATTACCAGCACAACCACATATCACAGAAACTGGTATAATTAATCTAGATGACAACACTGGACCTGGAACTCACTGGGTTTGTTACGCAATATATCCACGTTATATCGTTTATTTTGATTCATATGGATTACCACCCCCGATAGAATTTGTCAAATATATATCCAAATTTTCAAAAATTCCAATTTGGTATTCAACGTTTCCAACGCAGACATTAACAGATCATATAATTAAATTTGGTCAATTACAGCAGAGTATAATTGATAATATTGATAAGCCTGTGTTAGAATTTTTTTTATAAACCGCCAGTGACCATACCAAAGCTCACAGAGATAAAAAAATTCTATGTTGGAACTAATGACACTTCAAGTCAGATATCAAGATCATGTAAAACAATTTACGAACTTTCGTAGAAATATCATTGATAAATTTTTTGCAACCCCACTAGATAAAATTGACCTAAAATTCCCAGATATAAAAAAATCCATCGATGATCTTAAAACATTCAACGATGCCATCAAAGATGATTTACCGAGGATGATAGCAATCATTGAAAAAACAAAAATTCCTCATGCAAAAACAAACAACGTAGTATACACGATTCAATACGGATCATTTGTGTGGACACAACTAAATAACATATTAAGTATCACTGCAACCGTCAAGGGCATTTATCGATTAACACTAGTATCACCGACTCAGTTTAATATATCATCGTCGAGTTCATCTGGGGTCAACAATACAATATCAACGATCATCGACAAGGAAACAACTGAACAATTTACAATAACATCCACTGATAATAATCTAGCTAGGGTTTCAATGTCGTGGTATGTGGAATTTGTAGCGAATTTAAGTAAACAACTAAACTGAAGTGAATTTAAGTAAATAAATTGAAATTGAAAATGATTTAAAAGAAAAATGACCACATCTCAATATCGTTATCATACCGTCAAAGAATTTCAACATAAATTACAAACGTTGATTGAACAATACAGTGTAAAAAAGAAAAAAATCAACAAAGAATTTCCATCATTGATGTAGCCGTATACTCTGTATCTGGTGTAATTGCCGGCGCTGCAATAATATTATCATCTGTTACAATGATCGCTCCGGTTGTCGTTCCAATTTGTATATCCGCGACAGCAACAATCGCGGGAGTATTGACCGGAATAATAAAAAAAATATCATCGTGTTCTCAACGAAAATTACACAATTACACGGTTAAATTTGTCACTGCGTCAAACGCGTATTTACAAATGACATCATTGATCCCATCATCGATCGACGACGAAGTAATATCCGATGATGAATTCTTGAAAATGGTTCAATTGTTCAATACAACGATATCAAAATTGGAAATTGAAAACAACAATTATAATAATGTCACAAGAACTGCTTCAACGAATAGCAGAAAATACAACTACGTCAAAGACAAAGTTGATATCGCTGGTAACGAAAGTACCAGAGTTCAGCGTTGAATTTAATCCTCCGCTGGCAGTATCTGAGATAGCGTTAACGCAATTAAGATGTTTTTACAGTTGGCCTAATGTGCGATCAGAACCGTTTAATGGTAAACCCCCAAACAACAGTTTTACATTTTCATGGAAAAAGCCCGGCACAACAGAACCAGAAACGCATGCTATACATTTACCCACCGGAGCATACGACATCGAAGATATCAACGACGTAATCATAGAATCCATTGAAGCAATCACAGGAAAAAATACCATTGATGTCCCAGATGGACCTGATAAATCCCCAATTTAAATAAAAGGACATGAACCATTGCTGTCAACGGTCATCGAGATAAATTCACCCGATTACACCGTGGATATATACAACAGCTCAATTAGAACATTATTGGGGTATCCCGAGTATATTCCAGGCACCGTTGACATAAAAGATATACCACGCGAGCCACTAAAATCCGACTATATTTCCACGAAAGAAGATTATCACGAGTTTGATCGTTCATATCATGGTGGTCATCCTGATGGTATTCATCCTGACAATGTTGGCTATTTAGCATATCATATACCGTTAGATGTTGCAATAAATAATTTACGAAGAGTTATAGATGAACCCTCCCCTCCCCCATTGCTGGACGATTTAATAGTATTATTTGGAATAATATTATTACTATCCAGATCCCAAACATGAATAGTGAATTCGAGCGTTTTCTAGGCTATTTAATAACAGCAATCAGTACAATCCCATATAACCGAGATAAAGTCATCAAGTACATGGAAGTTTGTAATAAAATTATCGCCGACGAAGAAGAATTTAATCAGCGAGTTATTCAACTTATATTAGGTGATGATCATCCTGCAACGAGAACAGAATTTGCAGCAAAATATAAAATTCGTGTTGAAGACATCTCCACATTTAAGTTTCCAGGATATAACATACCATGGATGCGTCAAAAACTCAGTGATACCATTGACGAATTCTTTCCCACGAATCACAAAGCGTGGTTGGATAGTCTTCCTGTGGTTCATTTTCAGTCACCGGAACCTAAAAAATCTGATTTCTTCGATGATAAATTACCTGATGTTGATCCTAAGTTCAATTATAATTTCGATATTAGTTTTCTACGACCTCAAGATATTTATCAAAAATATTCATATGATGTCTACGACGGAACAGAAACTGATACACTTAGACGTTACAAATATAACGAATACGGTAGAATAATATGGCAATTTGCTCTTGGCGCTCAAGGTGTTTTTGTAATAACTGAGAAAAGTTTATTTGTGATCTTCAACGCGATGAAACATTTATTTCAAACACAATTGGAACAATTGCGAAATTATCTGCAACGATCTTTGCTACTCGATTTAACAACATCACGTGATACAATCAAGCAACAACAACAACAACTTAATCAAATTATCGCTGATATGAACTACCTCAGTGATACGTTACTCTCTCTCTCTCTCTCTCTCTCTCTCTCTCTCTCTCTCTCTCTCGTGTACGAAGATAAATCTCCCAATAAAGAAAAATTCAAAAAAGTATTTTCACGCACTGATAACGATTTAGTCTTTATGAAATTTCCAGGATGGGATGTCCCCGCGATGAAATCGTCGCTGAACAAACTCATTGATGAATTTTTCCCACAAATTCACGCATTATGGTTTAAAATAAATCCCCCAAAGGAAATTCTAACATCGACGAATTCAGTGTACAAAAACAACAAACACAGATCAACCGGCAACGTTGATATATCATCAGTTATTGCCATACACGTTATTTGTGATGCAGTGTTAGTGAGTTATGCAATTGACGTTTCAAAATCAGATAACGATGATCTTGGATATATCCTATACACGTTTTTCCCGAATGTTTCACCAGGGAGTTTAATTGTGTTGAATCCACCTCATTTAACCTACTTGGAAACCACTAATAATCTTATCATGAGGATGAAATTTAGAATAACCGACCAGAACTTTCCCTTGGTTGATCTTCGAGGGGAACAATTACAAATGACGTTAGATGTGAAATCGTGAAAATCAAAGATTTTAAACAAAGCAATTTCAAAGTATTTTCAGTAATTAAATTATTTCATAAAGTTTTTTTTATTTAATGATTTTTAATGATTTTTGATAATTTTTTTTATGTATTTTTCACTGATTTTGATGCATTTTTGATGCATTTTTACTGCATTCAGTCGGGTCAAATGGTCGATTTCGTATGGTATTTTCCATAGCGAAAAGCTGTTACGGTTTATTTTTGGTGGTTCTCCATGGAAATCAATCAAAAGTCAGTAAAAAATACATACAAATCAATGAAAATCAGTGAAAAATCATGATTTGTTCAGTTGGGTCAAATGGTCGATTTTGTATGGGATTTTCCATAGGGAAAAGCTGTTACGGATTATTTTTAGTGCAAAAATATCTTAAAATGATTTTTATTGACTGATTTTGACTGATTTTTGTCTGTTTTTGATTAAAAATCTTTGATTTTCAGTCATTTTTATCTGTTTTTTGATGCATTCAGTGGAAAATTTCGAAGAGATTTTACGGTCAAATGGCCGATTTTCTGTGTTATTTCTCGTAGACGTTTTGCACTTCGGTGAATTTTTAGTGATTTTTGATAATTAAAATCACATTTTGTGATATTATTGATGATTTTTGTCTGTTTTTGATTAAAAGACTACAAAAAAGTCCGTGAAAATCAGTGGAAAATCTCGCAGAGATTTTACGGTCAAGTAGTCGATTTTCCGTGTTATTTCTCGTAGAGATTTCTCATTAGAAATTATTTTCAATTGAAGATTTTCACTTACGATTGAATCAATTCAATTGCAATTTAGAGCAGTGTAGACTTTTTCACATAATATGTATCATCATACGCGAATAGTTATTTACGAGAAACATAAACTCGAAAACGCAATAAGGGAAATTTTTCATCATCGTGAAAATGAAAAATCCTCAGGATTTTCACCTATGGATTTGAAAATGGAAAATTTTCACGTTGAACTAATCATTGATAACATAGGCGACGATGATTAATTCCTTCTTACTGAATCTCAATTACAACAGCTGCAAGAGAATACTATAACAACGATTAATTGTGACTATGATCAAATCATGCAATATGTTCATTCATGTCTACGTGTTGAAGAATTACTGAGAATACTAAACAGGTGATCATCGTATCAATGCCGTTTTAACACTTGATATCTAACCAAGTATACTGATTTTACCTGAAAATCTTTGATTTTCCTTTTTAATTCCTTGATTGAAAGTGGAAAATAGATTTTCAATGAAAAAAAAAGAAATCACCAAAAATTAACCCCACCCACCGCATAAACTATTATACTTCCGTGTAGTCAATGTATTGTTGTGGCTGTTATTGATTAAAAACCTAGTTCTGGTTGAGTAAGCGCGCTCTACCTGTATGTTCCAGTAGGTATTATACATGTCATACATAGTGAGAATTTTACCTGTGCTGAAGTATTTATAACTCCACTGAGGTAACAAGTGGGTTTTTTCAGATTCGCGGAGAATCGTTTTAATATTTCGAATTTTTGAATTAATTTCGCGTTTGACCTGATACTCTCGGCCCAAATCTCTTCTAACACGCTCCACAATAGTAAATAACGGGACAAACTTGTCTACGTCATTTTCTTTGAACGAATCATAAATCGCCTGTTGAATCCGCTTAATAAATGCATATGACTTAGGCAATGTGTACCTATTCCGTTGCATATTTTCTTGTATATCGTCATAATCGGAAAGAATATGGTCACAATCTAACCTTTCTGACAATTTAATTCCATTATTTTTCAATATTAATATTTCATTTATAATCTGAGTAATACTTTCATGATTCATTTTATATATAATTATATATTTTTAATTATAAAAAAAATCAAAAAAGTATATTTTCAAAAATGAACTCTGTCCGTTATAAGATGTTGGTCAACTTAGCACGTCCAGAGATATTTATGCGATTATATATCATATTTATGAGCCCGTTCGTGGTAATTTGTTGTATCGTTTTAATCACGCCTAGGGATATTATGCGATTATATATGATGAACCCCATATGCGCCTCAGGTGCCACCACATCAGATTCACTGGATCGTTTATCCTGGATGAATTCTTTCGCATACTGATATCCAAATAACCGCTCAGCAAGTGTCCGATTAAATCGTTCAACAATTGCCTGATCGCGATGTAGTGCAGTATGCCCTCGTCTGATGGTGACATTATGATGCTTCATTGTTGATAAAACCGCACCCTGAAATTCCTTGCCAGGATCAACTTGTAATAGATTTGACCAGTGCAGAGGACCGCGTCGATAAATCTTTTCAAACGCAGAAGCAACTTCAGTTGATGATTTTGTCATTAATGGCTCTGCCTGTTTGTATCGACTCGCAACATCAACTACAGTTAACGCGTATTTGTAACCACCATCATGTGGCAGAAATAATATATCAGCCGGATGAACCTCATTAGGAACGGTCACATCAAAATGCGAGTAGTCAATTTGTTTAGGCGGCGGTAGATAAATTTGCCATATCGTCTGTTTAGATAACCAATCTGCTGCAGTGGTATATTTCACCGATGCTGCACTAGTGACCGCTTCTCTGTTATTTTTGTGGTAATAGTCGTTGGGTCAATAGTTGGTGTACGCTTCTTACATTTCACACAATATAGATCCATAATATATTTATGTTATATTAACAAATGGAAGTGATTGATTTCTCAGCGCTAAAGAAAAAACAACAAGTAAAACATCACGATATGTTACCAAACTCTATCAGGATGATTATCATCGGACCTTCAGGGACTGGTAAAACTCAGTTGCTACTCACAATGATAATGAAATATATGACCTGGGACAAATTGTATTTAGTTGCCCCGAGCGTGGATGATCAGCAGTGTTATCAAGTGTTAAAAGATAATAATGAAACCGTTTCAGTAGCTTACGGCGGAAACGTTATAGCGTTTATCACAGATATTGACGAAGCACCATCCGTGGAAGACTTGGATGTATGTGTTAACAATCTTGTTGTGTACGATAATGTAATGTTAGACAAACAAAAAAATCCAGCTAGAATATTTTCCCGAGGGCGTCACAAAAACTCTGACGTGATATATGTCACTCAACGTTACACACAGATCCCGAAGGTGATCAGAGATAATTGTAATTTATTATGTGTATTTAACGGAGTTGATACTCATACACTCAGAAATATTTGGCAAACTTGGTACTCCGATATGGATTAAGATCAATTTCAAAATTTCTTTAACGGCGCCAGAGCCACCCCACATGGATTTGTAACGATAAGTATACACGATCCTCGGACACGATATCGTGTTGGATTAGATCGTATCTATGGCTAATTTTGTTAACCCGCAGCAGTAACGGGGGTGCGTGACGACGACCTAGCGTTGTTGTTTTTGCTTCGATGAAAATCTTCGATTTTCCATGATGCAGCAACACATGGTGACAATAACCTGGCGTCATTCTGTTTGCCAAATGGAGGCTTCTATTAAGCATTTACGAAGAAGCCTTGGATGTCGAATTGACGCCTTGTAAATATAGTTTTTGAGGAAGCCTTGATTACCGAATTGACGCCTTGTAAATATAGTTTTTGAGGAAGCCTTGGTTACCGAATTGACGCCTTGTAAATATAGTTGTCGGATTCACCCTCTCTGCTGCTGCACAGCTTATCACGAAGACGGTGAAACCAGGCATCTTGACAGAACAATCAGACAGATTTTCATGATGAAGTCATTCAAGAAAGATATTTAGCTGAAAGGACTATGTCTGTCAAAAACGTTGCTTTGTTTTTGAATGATGACATCAAAATACCCTCCTTTCTGTTACACTGATGTGTAATATTTATTAACACGATTATGCAATAACCATTCTACCTAAAGAAATAAATAGACATGTTATAGGCTAAATATTTAAGGACCAATAGATGACCTGTCTGATCTTTAAAACTTCTTAACGATTACTGCATTTATTCACTTTATCTTTGTAAGAACTTATCTTTTGTTTTAAAAACTGGTTGGAAAAGCATAGATGAAATTTCATGTGCTATTGTATGTGCTCATTTAGATCATGTCATTGGATTTTTGTCTGCTTTAACATATTTCTTAAAGTGGTATGTTTGTATCTTTTTCATGGCTACAATGTAGCTTAGCAGAACTGTTAAACTTACAGGTGCGAAAGTTGGCTATCATTTTCTAATTAATATTCATTTGATGTTAGGCTTTTTATTCAAGGATTTATAGTAAGATTAATGTATTCCCGATTATGTATCAACTTGGTGTTTCTAATAACTCATATCATTAGTACATTTCCGCCAAAGTAGCTGAATAAGTATTAGTACAACGAAATCAAAGAGTACAAGCTGTGCTAAACGGCTTAGTGCACAACTGTAACATTGGGATTTATTAGACTAACAGCACGACACAAAACGCTAGGATCAAGTAGATACAAAATTGATCGTTTAACCACTGATTGTTCCTCTTTTTAGTTTTGCCTTGTCAGATATTTGGATATGTGACAAGACTTACATGGTAAAGAACTACAACACTACACCAACCAAACAAACTAGATAATACAAATAAATAAATGTCTTTCTCATTATGATAATAGTATCTGTTACTTGTAGTCTTTTATCATGTAAGTCTAAGCCACATGAATGGACAGGCTGGACAATTCAGTTTACAGAAGTAGTTGTATAGGATTCCTTGGAATCAGGGGAAACTTATGACTTTTAGTGGGATTCGCACCAGGGTTTGACATCGCTTGGTTAAGAAACACCTTTGGTTTGATACAAATTTCTTGCATGAGTATAATGCAAATATATACACTGGCTATCACTGTTTTCAGCTATGATATACAATTTTGAGATCTCAGTCGGTCAGGGTAACGAAGGTATAATTTATCCTAGCACTTCTTTAAATACAGTTCCATTTCAAAACGGTACCACTTACCCATTGCAATAAATTATATCAGTCGGCTTTCGATGATGAACTAATCGATATACAATGGCTCTACGTACTATTTTGGTCAATGTTCTGAACTCATTATCTTATTATTGTAAACAAAATTATATTGGTTATAATCAGTGACACCTTTAGTTGTATGAATATTAAATCATTAAATACAAATCCAACATGGTATTAGTCAATATTTCGACGATATTGTTAAACGTGTCCAGTACATTTGAACAGGCATGTTTATAGATATTAACATCAGGCGTTTAAACTTAAGAAAAAGAATTATACTGGATAATTTTTCATCAGCATAAAGAACTCCGAATTGCCGAATCCAATACTAGACAACATTTGATATTACCTATATTTGCTCTTTTGAGGCTAAGTTTTCACGTAATGGCTCGTTTTAGTAGATATTTGATTTTATTTGCTTATTTTTGTGTGGTTTTGTTTGCCGCCACACAAAATGCGCATGCACGGAATTTAATTTCCGTTGCCATGACGTTAAAGTTTACAGGCCATAATCCAACATTTTTATTTTTCATAAAATTTGCATAACATGATTAAAAGTAGTTATACTCGCACAAAAGGAACAAAATATTATAAAGTGTAGAGAAGGAATAATGATTAAAGTACCAGAAATAGAAGTATACAACGCGGTTACTTCTCCTTTTCTACGGTTTTCCACCTATAGAGAACACCAGCAGGAAATGACGTACATTTATCCCCACAAGATGAAGTCCATGCTTCTTCTTGTCGGACAATTAAATACTATAAACTATGAATAAGGGACATTTAGATGAAACTACTGAAAACTAATTTACTGTTTAGCATTATATCAATATGCCCGACGCACTAGATTGTGTCGCTTACAAAACTGTTCCATTGTTTCAATTTATTTTGAAAAATCCCAATGATACAGGTAAAAGAGAATCATTACTGGCTTCCTTATGTCGGCTGACTTTATAAGGAAAAAAAAATGAAATCGGAACACTTGAAAGAATCCAAAGAAACCAAAGACTAGCTTATCTCAGTGGACTTCATAAGAAAAATTAGTACACTTAGAAGATACCTGGGTCGGTTTGCTTTCTAATAAAATAACGTTTGTACTTGATATCATGTCGGCAAGTTTAAGCAAGAAGTTTATGATCGCTGCCAGTTCTATGTATTCATCACCCGAACTTCTATTTAATTTCCATATGTAATCATAATTGATGTTTGCACGGCAAAATAATATACTGTTGCTTTTATAATACTTTCGTAACCCATGCTAGTGAATGTATTTTAAAAAATTGATTTTTTTTTGCGAGATATCATCGTATAGTTAAACTGGATACAATACAATCTTGGTCAGTTTTGCACCTTGTAACTTATCATACGTGAAAGGTAGGTGCCTTCAAGCAATCGGATGATTTTTTCGTCTCTTTTGCGATTTTGTTTTCTGACGTAAGCGATACTTACTCTAGTTTTGATTGTATCTTTGCTTGATTAGGATTTTTAAAGTAGCTTTAACAAATTTTCAGTCATATCGCTACATTGTCTGCAGTGTGGCACTTTATAGTGTTCTAGCAATGGGGCATCATGCCGCAGACATGTATCATGATGCCCCACCCTGTCACATTTGTTACGTGCTTAGGCTCGAATAAACAGTAACGTAGAAAGAGTGAAAATAACAAGCTTGTAAAAACTTAATAAACAATTTATTGAGCACAAATATTTTCCAGAAAAGAAAAATAAACTCTGAAGCCAGGTCAGAAATGAGGTCAACACCTGGTGTTTATTCTTAAGAGTACATGTCATCCCACTTTCTAAAAATAATATCTCCCAATGAATGAATTTTAACTTAAAATGTCAAATTTGAATCTGACAAACAAACAATTAAAATTTAAAAAAATGACCCAAATCAAATACACGTAACACATTATCCTGACACCAGGCCGACCAGTCCTAACACTAACCTCTTAATGCTGAGCACCAAGCGAGGCAACTGCTAGTACCATTTTTGTAAATGATTGGTATGACGCGGACGCTCTAACCACTAGGCCACCGAAGCGGTCAAAAGACTTCTGTAAACATTTATAGGCATCACGTACACAATTAGAATATAGTAACATGGTTTCGCTCTTTAGGATGGACCAACAAGATGCAATTCAGAATTTAATTTACAAACGCAGATTGCATGAAACTGAAAGATTGACAAAGGGACGAGTGCAAATGCTCATTTGTTATTTATTAAATTAAAATAAATTCTTTTATAAAAAGACCAATTGATCCAGTCAATTTTAAACTCACTATACATACAAACATGTGTACGTACACTTTTGGCATAAAATTGTCTTGGAGGAATCACATGAGATACACCATCAGTCAACAATGACAAACTTATAACATCTTTATCTGACAGGAAATATACAAATTACAATTTTAAACATAACAACCGAATTTAGAATTTTGTTACAGAAAACATTTAACATACATGTCCATCATGTGATTACTGACAGCCGAACAGATACGTTTTGTGCATGAAATTATGTACAAATTTTATTTAACATACATGTTAAATACAACAAGAGTTCCAAGTGAGTCAGAGATCATTCACCTAGCTCACATTTGTCCAATAGTCTAATGCGAGCCCAGTTCACAAAGGAATCTAGGTTTGTAGGATTGTGCTGACTGCATATACTATGAAAATAGTTGTTCCATGGTTTCTCTATGTTTGTAGCTTCAGTCATTTAATCAGCAACATTTATTTGATACTGAAAGTACTTTATGTTCTAACGATTTCTGTTTCATTTAGTTCAAATTCTTTTACTGGGCAGTTTTGAAAAATATATTCTTTAATATTTGGAGAGATATCATTTAAATTTGAAACCGTCCAGGTCGTAGTTTCAATCGTAATCCACCCTTGTCGTACAGTTTGGTTTATTTAGACATGGGGAAATATCGTTGCTGTGAACTAAATATAATGATTACAGTTGGCTATACGGTGGTTTTAAAAAGAAGGGATACTTTATATTTAAATGTGCAACGTTAGAAATTCCAGCACTGTCTGTTATCCACGACTAAAGAATCATATTTGTGTATTTAATCGTCATAAAAGCGCCACGTTAAAGACGATAAATTGCATATTGAAATAAAGTCTATTAAATATAGAAGTTTTGACTTGTGTGGACTTTGTTATTCTTTAGAACTTTACTTAGATTGTGAAAGAAATTTGCATGAATTTCAAGTTATTTAAATTAATTTACTTGTGTTTTCATATTGATCACAAGTATCGTGCATACGAATTTCTCCGATAGCTAAGCAACGTTAAATCAAACCGTAAATACAAAATATAACAAGTCGAGCAGCAGAAGGGGCGAATCAGACAACATTTTTAGACAAGTATTCACTGAAATCACGCTTAAAATCAATGAAACCAATGACATCAGACCCCAAAGTCAATGACATCAGGTCCCAAATATGTGTGTGAGTCATGGATTAGGTCCAAAAAAAAATTATGAAAAAATCAATGAAATTAATGAAATCAAAAACTTTTCAACTATTACATTTTTTGGGAAAGGGACTACAACGTCGTTGTCACTACCCTCTCTGCTGTTGGAACTTTCAGTTGGGGTTAACCGAATATTTGATCCAGTCCGATACGATATCGTGTTCGAGGGTCATGTAAATTTATTGTTACAAATCCGTGTGGGGCAGACTGAGCATGACTAAAGAAATTTCTAAATTGATTGAAGTCCATATCAGAACACCATGTCTGCCAAATATTTCGTAGCGTATGTGTATCAACGCCGTTGAATACAGCAAGCATATTACAATTATCTCTAATCACTTTTGGAATCTGAGTGTATCGTTGAGTGACATAGATCACATCAGTGTTTTTATGCCTGCCTCTGGAAAATATTCTAGCAGGATTTTTTTGATTATCTAACATGACATCGTCGTATACAACTAAATTGTTGATACTTCCATCGAGGTCATTCACGGATGGCGCCTCGTCAATATCGGTTATAAATTCAATAACATCCTCGCCAGCAATCTCTGAAGCGTTTTCATTAAAATCTTTTAGCACTTCATAGCATCGTTGGTCGTCTACGCTAGGGGCAATTAAATACAATTTATCCCACTTCATCCATCTCATTATTAAATTGAGCAACAATTGCGTTTTACCGGATCCAGATGGTCCGATTATAATTGCGCGGATAGAGTTTGGTAGCGCTGCATGATGCTTCACTGGTTCTCTTGTTTTAGTCGCTGAAAAATCAATTATATTCATATCTCTATACATAAATTATGGATCTATATTGCGTGAAGTGTAAGGCGCGTACTGGCACAGATGACTTGACGACGATTACAACTAAAAATAACCGATCAGCGCTTTCTGGTAAATGCGTACAGTGTAGTACAAAGAAATTTAGATTTGTTTCTAAACCCAAGGAACCCAAGAAACCTTTAAAAAAAAACGAGGAGGTGATATCGCTGCCAAATTAGCAAAACTCCCTGGAACCCCATGGGCAAAATACCCCGGAGAAAAACACCTTCCAGGGTATAGTTATTGTGGACCGGGAACAAGACTTGATATCAGACTCAATGATCAAAATCAGCCCCGACCCGGTGAGGAACCAATAAACGCTATTGATAAGGCCTGTCACCTTCATGATGTTGCTTATAAAAGCAGCAATTTGCAACACAGGCATCTAGCAGATGTGAAATTAATTCATGCGTTGAATTCTATCACTGATAAATCTTTCAAAGAAAAATTGGCTTCCTTTTTGATAAAATCGGCTATGAAAAGTAAATTGATGTTAGGTGCTGGTAATTAATAGCAACATGGAATCTATTTACTATTCCCCAAGAGGATACTGGAAGGGTAACGCTGCAATCAGTAAACTCGCTAGCGCCGCAAAAGTGAAAAAAACCACTGCGGCTCATTGGTTATCCAAACAGGCACTATGGCAAATTTATCTACCACCGCCTAAACAAATTCAATTCTCGCATTTTGATGTAACCGGACCCAATGAAGTTCATCAGGCTGATCTATTATTTCTGCCACATGATCGTGGTTACAAATATGCGTTAACTGTAGTTGATATTGCAAGTCGATACAAAGAAGCAGAACCGTTAAAAACAAAATCGGCCACTGAAGTCGCTTCTGCATTTGAAAGGATTTATCGACGAGGTCCTCTGCACTGGCCAAATCTGTTACAAGTTGACCCGGGCAAGGAATTTCAGGGTGCAGTGTTATCTACAATGAAATATCACAATGTCGCTATCAGACGAGGGCATACTGCACTGCATCGTGATCAGGCCATTGTAGAACGGTTTAATAAAACCCTTGCTGAGCGGTTATTTGGATATCAATATGCAAAAGAATTCATCCAAGAAAAAAGATCCCGTGAATGGGTTAAGAGATTACCAGGTGTAGTTACCGCACTGAATAACGAGATTACTAGAACCATCAACATGAAACCTATCAACGCGATTAAAAAGAAGTCGATACCTGAAAAACCACAAAAAGATTTCAAAGAACCAATTCTTGGTAGTAATGTCATTGTGAGGTACTTATACGAACCAGGAGAGCTAGAAGGGGATAGAAAAAGGGCTACTGATCCTATTTGGAGCGTCACTACGCATAAGATATCTAGTATAACACGATCTACGGGTAGACCTCCAATCTATAAACTGGATTCAACTGCCCCTCAGCGTGGGTTTACTAGACAACAATTACAAGTAATTCCTGACGATACTCAATTGCCACCCCATGGTCTTAACTAGCACCTTTGCGTCTATTGCACTCAAGACAAGTCAACATCACATTATTTCTGACATGACCGAGATTGTTATTTTTTCTGTCTACGGTGAATTGGCGAGGATCCTTATCCGAATACTGCCAACGCATTATACAATTGCAACTTGCGCAGTGATTATTCTGTTGTTTCTTCAAAGTGATTATTAATTCAGCATCAATATCAAATTCTCGTTGTTTTTTTTTGTCCTGTTGTTTGTAACCGGAGAGTTTTTTATCAATAATATCATCTATTGTGGTGTCATTATCATCACCAATGATTTCATCATCGCCTGACTCTGTCAGGACAATTCTTCGAAGTTGATTTATTTTTCGTACTCTAGACACTGCGAGATAGACTAAATTCGACCATTCTATGCGATTATCTACCATCCAAAGAGTTGTATCCGATATAGTCAATCCCTGTGAAGAGTGTATCGTCGCTGCATAACCTAGCGTCCACGGGGATTTATTAGCACGCAATGCATCTTCAACAACATTGATATCAACCAGCACAATATCATTTAATACTAAAATCTGCTTTTCACTTTGTCCTGGAATATCAACTTCAATATTCTGTTTTCGCGTATCCGATGGCCTATAACAAAGAGGCACTGGAAGTGTTGCAAATTTTTGTTTATGCAATTCAAATAACTTCATCTGAAGTGTGTCTCTGACTATTTTTCTACTTGCAATGATTAAATCATTTGGTCTCCACGCTTCCCAAAACTCATTCATGGGAGTTTCCGAAATTATTTCACGGGCTATTTCACACTGGATTCTATCCGGTTGTAATCTAATTAGTTTCTTCAATTCTTTTAATTCATGATCAAGTGATCTATGATCGGTATCAATTTCTTCATAATAGTCTACAAAACCCTTTAGCCATTCATGGGGAGATGCACCGACAAATGGTGGTGGTTGTCCGTGATCACCGCACATAACGACTTTTGTATTCTTCAATAACAACCACTCAAGAAATATTTTTAAGACATCTTCTGACACTGTGTCTATTTCATCCCAAATGATAATTTCAGGAATAAATTTCTCTCCCATGCGCTCAGGAGTCCATTTATCTCCCTTCCATCGGAAAAAGCTGTGATAAGTGCAAGCATTTACCCCTCTCTGTATCATCTCTCTGGCGAGTCTATGAGTTGGTGTTAGTACAATCATGTTAGAAACGCTAGCGTTTCCACGGAATAACTCAATTGCCCGGGTTGTTTTTCCTGACCCACCACAGCCGTTTAAATAAACTGTTTTATACAGGCATATTGGATCAGAAATCGGTGGTGCACTAGAAAATTCTGAACACTGATTGCTTTCTAAGTAATTATTTTCAATGGTAACATCTGCTGATGGAATATAATCATGAATCATTTCTTTTTTAATTCTCCATGATCCCCATTTCTCGTTGACAGTAGCCTTAAAATCAGCCATTTTGCTATTTATGTAAAATGAGTCAGTAGCAACTCTAACTGCGGTGGTAGGAAATCTATTGATCATTGAAAACAGATTGATAGAAGCATAACCGAGCATAGAAGCTCTCAAATGTGTGTACTGCGGATGGTATCCATCATTGTAGGTAACAATTGTACCCAATTTGGTTCCATCGGACATAAATGCGTCCTTACGATTGACATATAGGCCCTTATTCGTTAAATCCGCCATTACAAAATCGTATTCAGCGTTGTCTATAATCAATCGTGAAGAATATTTCGTATTATCATCTTTGCCACCTTGGGTAAATTTACCGATTATTCTTCGTCCAAGATTTTTTGCTTCATTGTTTCTGATTTCAAATAACTGTCTGGACCAATCCATGATTTGTTGTTCATTAAAATCAGGAAACAGTTTTCGCTCTTCGCTAATTATTTTTTCTAGATCAGGTTGTGGTAACCAGACTGATTTCTGTGCCCGATAGGATATAATTGCTTCACTGACAATTAATGATTTTAACATCTTACAATCAAGCATATATCTCAATAGCACTATTGGCATCCAGTGTTTTTCAGACATGTGTTTACCAATCCAAAGATAACTACACGGATGAAGTCCTTCAGCCATTTCAAATGATACCACACAAGCGAATCCGGTTAAATCAAAATCAGGAAGTGGTCCATTAATAGCAACACGGGTCATTTCGTGTGTAGGGTGTCCAAATCGTTTGAAATATTTCTCGCATTCTCCATACCCAAGAAAACTTCCTGGATAACACGCAATCATATCAACTGAAATAACGGAATCAGAGGTGTATTTTGTGTTCCATAATCCGCCGTGGCTGTATTCAAGACAGGACAATTTGACATCTGATAAAAACTCACTTCGTGTTGGTTTCCACGCGTTTTTCTTTCTAGCAAAATGTGCTGCAATGGATGGTACTGTGAAACAGTTTGCTAATAATTGATCGTCTTCTTCTCCGTCCTCAGAAAACTCACTAGCTAGTTGTTTCATTTGATTCTGCAGTTCTTCAGTACGGTATAATTCTCCGTTGGGTCTTACAAACTGATCAAATCTGCATTCTTCGTCTGAATTACTATGAAATAGCCACGCTGACACAGGATCGTTTTTACTCAAATGGTAAATAGCATCAAATAATTTCTGCTCGGTAAAACATTCTTCAGGTCCCAACCCTGCTGGGGATAGATATTTTACGGTTCTATCCCGTGGAAATATTGTTACTGCAGATGACCACGCGTGTTCGTTATGATCAATAATTTCAATGGGAGCCCCCTGTGATTTATATTTCGATTCGTATAATACTTCTCCGGTGATTGTTTTTACCGATATTGGAAATCTTAATGATTTTTCTAATTTAGTTATATCCTGAATTGTTGCCCCATGCTCTTTTACCGTGAACTCCCACTCGGTTATTTTTTTTCGTCTTAGATCAGTGAGTTTATTTCCCCGGGATGCATTTGTGAAGTGTTCTATTATTCGTTCTGCTACACAATTGAGCCCTGTCGAATATTTCATGGGTGCTAGTTTTGAAATATCAGGTTTTTCATTGAGCGGATAGATCCCGTAAACAACTGCTGTGACAGGATAAGATCTTTCGTAGTAGGGTTTATCAATTCCAGTCAAAATTCCCGGTTTGGAATCCTGATTCACGGTGACAGTTTTTTTGCTCCTGAGAATGGGTTCAAATTTATCCTTAATAATCCATTTGCCATCTTCACGGATAACGAATTTGATTCGGAAAAAATGACTTTTTTCCCCAATACGTGAAATGATCACTGCTGCCTTTTCATCATTCATGGTAGCGTCAACAACACCATCAATTCGAAATGTTGACCAACAATAAGATGCTCCATCACGCTTGAATTCATTAAAACAGTCTCTGATTGGTTTATCAAGAATTTTATTCTTGGGTGTATTAGAAACTATATCAAGATTGAATTGAGCATCCTTCCATGATGATCTCATGTTTCCGTCTCTTGGACGTTTGTTACGTTTTTTGGGTCTATCGAGATTAAATCTAGGATTGATTTTCAATAATCTCTTAAACTCTTTCATGTTTCCGTCTATTGGGCGTTTGTTACGCTTTTTGGGTCTATCGATATTAAATCTAGGATTGATTTTCAATAATCTCTTAAACTCTTTCATGTTTCCGTCTCTTGGACGTTTGTTACGTTTGTTTCCGTCTATTGGACGTTTTTTGGGTCTATCGAGATTAAATCTAGGATTGATTTTTAATAATCTCTTAAACTCTTTCATGTTTCCGTCTCTTTGACATTTGTTTCTGTTTACTACACGTTTTTTGGGTCTATCGCGATTAAATCTAGGATTGATTTTCAATAATCTCTTGAACTCTCTATCAGCATTGAATTTAGCATTTTTCGAAGTCAATCTCTTGAACTCTTTCATGCTATATATAAAACAGGTGTCTAAATGAAAGATTTATGTATAATCAATCACTGCAAAATGGGTCAGTCATTGAATTAGACAATAGTGTAGTATATAATGACCCAAGAATTCAGACTACACCCAGTGATTAAAAATTACGAAGCATCTAGTGATGGTACTGTCAGAAACTGTAGACTGAAGAACCCAATTGGGTGGGATAATGGTATGGGGTATTTGGTGTTTAATGTTGGAAGGAAGACATTTCGCAATCATCGTTTCGTATTTGAATGTTTTAATGGATTGATCAAAGATGGTTTTATTATTGATCACATTGATTCTAATCCAAGGAACAATTCTTTATCCAATCTGCAAGCTATCACACAAGGTGAGAATATCAAACGAGGAAGGAATGGCACTTGTTCAAATAAAGCGAGACCAGTGAAATCTTTGAATACAACAACTAACGAAGAGAAAATATTTCAATCATTATATGAAGCCGGCAAGTATTTCAATATTTGTAGAACTTCAGTACGATTCGTTGCAGAGGGGATAACCAAAACGGCTATTTCAAAAAAGACGGGACAAAAAGTTCAATTTAGTTATGTCTAATGCGTCATAATTTCCAATTAGAGATATGTCATACTTATAGAATAATGAATTCTGAAAACATGAATAGCATCATAGTTGAAATAGCAAAATTGAAAAATCAGGATATCAAACTATCAGATGGATTAAATCCTGACCAAATTGTGTCTGATTTTCAGGATATAGAATACGGGGTTAACAACAATAAATATATGCTACCCAAGAAATATGCACTCATCAAAAAAATTCAGAATTCTATTAAAGACTCTCTTTCATTTTCCAGTGACATCAGTGTGTTCGTCCCGTTGTATACTATCGTAGAGGGAATACGAAAAGAATTAGGTAACGAATACGAATTGAAAAAAGAAGTCAACTCTAAAATTAGAAACCTACGAGCATTAATTCAAGAAAATGAACAATTTTGATTGCCCGACCATTGATTGCCCGACCATTATCATTTTTTGATTGCCCGACCATTATCATTCCGACCCTCATTTTTTTAGCCGACCCTCAAGGGAGATGTCAAAAATCGATGGAGGATGTGTCAGATTGGTCAAAACTAGAATGTTGAAACTATCAGTATTATTTTATTTATATACAATTTTGATACTTTCAACATCACTGATAGAAGGTGTCTCACGATGAAATAACGCTTCCATGATTGTGTTAAAAAATCATCTGACATGTCAAAAAAGTGGAGAAATTGTTTTACAATTGAAAAATGGTTTCTGATTTCAAATAATGGTCAATGAAGCATTAACAACCCGACTGGCTCGTGAGCGACTAGATGCAATCAGGAGATTTGTACCAATTCGTGACTCTGTACGGAATAAACTGCAACAACGACAGAGTTTACAAACTGATTTTGCTCTGGGGTCTGAAGAATTGTTTAAACCAGTAACCACAGCAACGTACGGGGTAGAGCGTGCTATACTGGGAGATGATCTTGACGGTAAGAGAAAGGAAGAGGGTCTTATTTCTGTACTCGAAAAAATAGCAGCGAAAACTGAACAAACTGAACAAACTGATCCGAAAAAAACGACTGTTTCTCTGTTGAATAAATTTACTGATCATGCTAAAATATTAATAAAAAAACCTAGTTTATTGAAATCAAAGGATTATCAAGCCTTTGGTAATTTTGCTGCTCAAAGCTATAATTCAAAAAAAGATTTTTTAAAGGACGAGTATAAGAATGATAGAATATCAAGTAATGAATGGTTCGATAATTTGTATAAACTAAATAAGGGGATTGGTCGTTTGAATAAGGATGAGATAGGATACAAGGAATTTAAAAAGGGAATTAGTAATTATAAAAGAGAACAAATAGAAGAGCGACAACGAGAAATAGAAGAACGGCAAGAACTAAAACGTCAAACACCAACACGTAGACAAACAAGAAGACAAAAAAAACAACAACTACCACCTGATGATGATGATGATTTAGAAGAACGACGTCAAACACCAACACGGAGACAAAAAAAACAACAACTACCACCTGATGATGATGATGATGATACTCTTGATTATTTACAAACCACGGATACAGACAAACTAGATGAAGCAACTGGTTATAGCGGAAGTGGATTAGGAAATCCAAGGATTGGAAACATTTGTCCTGATAGTGTTATCAATGATATATCACGATTAGATGTTCTCATCGGAGGAAAACGAGCTGGAAATAACTCTCCAGAAATAATTAATGAAGCAGCTGATATCTGTAGACGGTTATTTGCCGGCGGTATCATGGATATCAAAACCTATCGAGATTTCATTGACGAGTTAGCAAATGGGTATCATAGCGATTAAATAACAATTGAAAACACTATTGTTTTTATAATAATGATCATCCATTACAATCATGATAAACCAACCCCCGTCTATGTAGTTAATTCACGGTTTCCAGTTTATAAGGCATACTACGGAGATGGCCTCGGCAATACCATTTTAGGATTCTTTTCAAGAATGGCCCCAAAAGTGATGCCGTTAGCTAAACAGTTATCAATGAAAGCCATTGATGTTATTCGTGATAAGGGTATTAGTACTGTTGGAAATCTTGCCGGGAAAGCGTTTTCAACTGCGAAGGATAAAATAACATCATTAGTGGGGCGAAAAAAGAAACCGTTACCGTCTACAGAAGAAATGCCTGCAAGTGTTAGTAAAATTATAAATAACGCAGTAGATGAAAAATTAGCGTCGATGGTAAATCAAGGAGACCAAAGCAATATTGCAAACATGATAGCGGGAAGTGGCCTTAAAAAACTACGTCGATGAAAATGGAAAAATCGTTTACGATTTCACTATTTAGACTCTGATAAATAGAATAAAATGTTCAAAAAATCATCTGATCCAGCGTTTGATATAGACGCCCCAGTTGGCAAGGATGATTCTGTACGCGATTATCAATATTACGCCTATCATGCCATAGACTCAAATAGTCGAGCAAGAATTGATCTTCAAGTCCATGATACCAGTAAATACTTTTTGCCCTGTGAAGCATTTATTGAAGTAGAAGGAGAAATTGTAACAGCTGCTGATACTACTGCTGTACCAGCACCGTATCCAGCTGGTACTCAAGTCGGTTTTGTCAATAATGGTATTATGGCGCTATTTGAGAGTGTTAGATATCTCATTGATGGAAAAGAAATTGAGTCCATAGATCGTGATGTTGATGTGGCTACAACAATCATAGGGTTAGCGAGATATTCTGATGATTATACAAGATCAGCAGGACCCTCTATGATGTTTGCAAAAGATGGTAAGAATACCGCTGGTGGAAATCCATTTGTTGTAAGACGACCAAGAAATAATGCTGATACAGCTAATGCTGATGTTGAAAATATGATTATAAACAACGATCCTAATTTCAATCTAGGAGCTGCAACACGAAACGCAATGTTGGGAGTAGGGCGTAGACCATTTTCATGTGCGATTCCACTGCATCACATATTTGGATTCTGTAGAAACGTCAGAAAAGTTATCTACGGGGCGAAGCATACAGTATCGCTTGTACGAAAGAGTGATGATAACGACGCAATTTGGAGGATTCCAGCAAACCCAGCTGCAGCACATGTAAATGATGATGCCGGTAAAGTCAATTTAACAAAAATATCATTGTGGATGCCAGTGTTGACTCCAGCAATCACCGCAGAACAACGACTACTATCATTTATGGACCAAGGAGGAAAGTCGTTGTTGAGTTGGCTAACCGTGAGTACAGATGTGAAGCAATCAAATATCAACGGGTTATTCACTTGGAACCTAGCATCAAAACAAGGCGTTTCTGCGCCACGTCATATATTTATTGCGTTCCAAGATAACACACGAGTTGGCAATCAACTCTTCAGTCATATGATATTTGATCAATTAGGTGTGAAAGACGTCTCACTGAGAATAAACGGCCAGCAGGAACCATCTGAGGATATACAACTTAATTACACAGAAAATCATATTGCACGAGTTTATCATCGTCTGTTGTCATTTATGGCACGCGATCAAAATGTGGATACTGGTTTGCAAATATCACAATTTGATTTTAAAAATCTGTATCCGATCTACTACTTCTCACTGGAACATCTCGATTTGACAAGACAGTCAGTTGTTGATATACACTTTAGAGCTAATGTGACTCGTGGTGCTATTGCTGATTATAGAGCGGTTGCTGTCATTCTCAGTGATAAATCAATGCTACTCGAAGGTGTTGGTGGAAGAATGAGAGTGGTAGATGCCCCAGTAGAAAATCTTTGAACGATTTTTCTCGATTTTTCATTGAATTAGAATCAATCAATTATATATAATGTCATATAGTGTTATTAGTGTTACGTTAACTCCTGGTCAAATCAAAAAATTGCAATCAGAATCGGCTAAAAAATGTGGAACCACAATCACGTTGAAACCTAATCAAATGACTGGTGGTGAAAATAAATTATCGCTGACAACTCGTCAGGTGAAACATTTCAATGATGCTTTCAAGGATAAAAAGGGAGTTCAGATTACTCTCTCTGCGGCTGCTATTAAAAATAGGATGAAAACGGGTGGTATATTTCCATTGTTAGCTGCAATACCAGCATTGATTGCAGCAGCAGCCCCAGCGGTGGCTAAAGCAGCAGCGTTAGGAGCCGTTGGTACTGCAGCAGGAATGGCACTTAAGAAGGCAGCTGGACAAGGATATAAAAAAAAGAGACGATCCGTTCAAGGATTGGGTCTAAGACTACCAGGAACCCCGTATTCGTGGTACAGCGGAAAGGGTCTAAGACTACCAGGAACCCCGTATTCATGGTACAGCGGAAGATCCGTTCACGGATCAGGCCTGAGACTACCAGGAACGGTTTATTAATTCAGAAATCTTCAATTTCCGAACCTATGGTTCCCAAATCTTCGATGGTTCCAATGTCCAATTTTGATTTAATGGATGCTGCTAAAAAACTAGCGATTAAAAATTTCAGAGGTGTTTTTATGAAAGATCAATTACCACATCAACCAAACAAAACTGAAACAGGTATTATTAATCTCGATAACAGCACCGGACCTGGAACTCACTGGGTTGCATACGCTATTGATCCACGTGGGATTGTCTATTTTGATTCATATGGATTAGCCCCACCAAAAGAGTTTATGCGGTATATAAAAACCCTTCCAATGAAGACTTGGTATTCTACGCTACCAACACAACAAATCAATGACCCACCAATATGCGGCAGTGAAGTATTAAATGTCCTTGACGCTATTTCTAACTCCTTGGGTAACCCAAGGGGAAAACCACCACATATTGTCGTAAATGACTACACTAGTAATCGCTTTTTAGAGAGAGATATATAAAATATCATGATTGATATTTGGGGAAGACCTCTGAAACCCAAACCCGATGACACTGCAACCTCTGATTCTATCAAGGATATAAAAAAAAAAATTAAAGATGAAATCGCTGAGACGTTGAACTTAACAAGTGTTGACCCGAATGAAATAGTTGTATTTCAAGACAAACAGGGTAAATTGAAATCCAGTAATATTTCTCTGGATGATATTTTGGTTAAACAACAAAACGCAATCGAGAACACCGTTGCGTTATTTTCCGATCAGGGTAAATTGAAAACCAGTAATATTTCTCTGGATGATATTTTAGTTAAACAACAAAATGCAATCGAGAACACCGTTGCGCTATTTTCCGATCAGGGTAAACTCAAACCGGGTGTACTTTTTTCGACGATTACAGATCGATTTACAAACCACGATAAAGAATTTGAAGATCATTTAAAAAACTACAATAGTTTCCGTAGAAATGTCGTTCATAAGTTCTTTGGATCCCCAATTGTAGTTACACCATCTATCGCTGAAATTAAAACGTTTGTTGATGATCAAAAGGTTATCAACGAAGCAACAAAAACAACAACCGACGCCATTGATACATTTATTGGAACCCCGTTAGATAAAATTGAACTAAAACTCCCTGATATTAAAAAATCCATCGATGAGACGAAAACTTCCATCGAAGGCATCAAAGGTGATCTTTCGAGGATGATAACAGCCATTGAAAAAACAAAAATTCCTCATGAGAAAACCAACAACGTAGTATACACAATCCAACACGGATCATTTGAGTGGACACCTACAAACAACACATTAGATATCACTGCAACCGTCAAGGGTATTTATCGATTAACACTAGTAACACCATCGTCTCAATTTAAGATTTCATCGTCCAGTTCATCCGGGTTCAATAATACGATTTCAACGATCATCGACAAGAATACAACTGAAAAGTTCACAATCGCATCTACTGATACTCATTTGGTTAGGGTCTCAACAACGTGGTATGTGGAATTCGTAGCGAATTTAAGTAAATCGTAATTGAAAACGATAGCATATTTAAAATAAAAATGATTTCATCATCGCAATATCGCTATGATCAGGTCAGAGAGTATCAAACTAGACTCAAAACCTTGTCTGAGGAGTATGAATTGAAAATTAAAAAATATCGCAGGAGAATTACCGTAATTGATGTTACTGTGTACGCTGTGAGTGGTGTAATCACCGGA
Source organism: Unio delphinus (assembly GCA_029339505.1). Taxonomy (NCBI): domain Eukaryota; kingdom Metazoa; phylum Mollusca; class Bivalvia; order Unionida; family Unionidae; genus Unio; species Unio delphinus. Next base: position 2,196,964 of record JAQISU010000007.1, on the reverse strand, counting down.
GCTGGTATTATACTGTCTTCAGTGACAATGATGGCTCCGATAGCTGTTCCAATTTGCATTTCTGCGGCAACAACAATCGCTGGAATAATTTCAATAATCACAAAAAAAATATCCTCATGCAGCCAACGGAAACTACAAGATTACATAATTCAATTTCATGTTGTGTCTACTGCATACTCGCAATTATCCTCATTGATATCGTCATCTCTCGATGATACAATTATATCAGAGAGTGAGTTTTCAGCGATGGTAGATATATATGATTCTGCGATGTCAAAATTAGAAATACATCATGAATATAATAACAATGACAACACAGATGGAATTACTTCAACAAATAGTGGAGAACACAAACCCAGTACAAACAAGCATGATCTCAATAACCTCAACGAATCCAGAATTCAGTGTGAATTTCCCCTCTCCGGTCCCAGTGAAGGAAATCGCGCTAGCAAAATTACGAGTATACCACAGTTGGCCAAATATTAGGTCAAAACCATTTGGTGGTCAACAACCGAATAATTCACTGGTATTTGCAAATAGGAATAAACCCGACGGTACCCCAGACTGGAACGTTGTTTCCATACCAACCGGATCATATCAAATTGAACAAATCAATGATGAATTCGCGCGTAGAATAAAATCGATTACTGGAAAAGAATCAAAAATAGCTATAACAGTTCATGTGCCGACACTATCATCTGCCATTGAAATAAGCACAGAAGGATACGTCGTAGATATCTATCAGAGTTCTATTAGAACCGTACTAGGATGGCCTGAATTACCACCCGGAGGAAAAACCGTTAAATTACCAGAACCACAAAAAACTGATTATATCACAGACAGGACAAAATCTGATAATCCAGTAAGGAGTTATAAAGATTATGATAAGTCATATTTTTTCATTAGAGTAGAATATGATGAAAGAGTACGACTTATTCATCATCTTGCTAACCGGGATAAAATCACTGAAAATTTCACAGCTTTCAATAACGATATTTCGTTGTTGTTTATATCTCTTAGATCCGGCACTCTCACCCGAGATGAATTTATCAGTGTCGTAGAAACATGTAACAAAATCATCAATGACATGGAAACATTTCATTCACAAATTATTCAAGAAGTATTAGGTGACAGTAGTCCTAAAACAAGAGATTTATTTGCAATAGAATATAGGATCCGCATAGGAGATATTCCAACATTCAAACTTCCAGGATATAATATCTCAGAACTACAAAAATCTCTCGATGATGCCATCGATGAAGGTTTCAAAAAAATCCATGATACGTGGAAAAAAACACCATCACAACCACAAACAACTATCCTCAAACATAATAATGACCCAGATGGTGGTGGCAGGCATATTGCTCCGTTCAATGTGAATATTTCAACGGTGATTGCGCTCAATTTAGTATGTGATGTGATCGAAGGAAGCTATCAAATAAATTTAGAACGATCAAATCAAGCTCAGCAAGGATATATTTTGTATTCATTTGCACCAACAGCTCCTCCAGGGTTTTTAATAATTGAGTCCCCGGTGAATCCAGTCTATATGCGATGTCATAATAATTCATTAACCAGAATTAATTTCAAACTCACTGACCAGTCTAATAATCTGATTGATTTACAAGAGGAGGTTTTACAAATTAGTCTGTTTGTGAAATCCTAAGGATTTTCGCCCCCCCAGACAAGGTCTGGAACACGATATCGTATCGGACTGGATCAAATATTCGGTTAACCCATAGCAGCAGAGAGGGTGAGTGACAACGATGTTGTAGTCCCTTTTTCCCAAAAAATCGATGGAGGATTTCATTAATTTCATTGATTTTTTCATATTTTTTTTTTGGACCTAATCCATGAAACACACACATATTTGGGACCTGATGTCATTGACTTTTGGGTCTGATGTCATTGGTTTCATTGATTTTAAGCGTGATTTCAGTGAATACTTGTCTAAAAATGTTGTCTGATTCGCCCCTTCTGCTGCTAGTCGTAGCGTGATCTCTTTACCATCTTTCAGTCAACTCTTTAAATCTAAAGTGTTAGTATTGCTATCGTGTATTGCTAATAACAAAGATACTAAGTAAACAAATAAAACATGTACATCCTCATATGTTAATTTGAAATACATCACAAGAATAATTTATTTTTAAAAAATTTCAAGAGGTCAACATAGTACTGGCTTAATAAAACAAATATCCATGCATAGCAAATATTTTGGAGTTATAAAAAATAAACTTTAAATTATACAAATATCTTACCTATTGAAAAAAATTTTAAAAATAATTTCAAGAGGTCAACATAGTACTGGCTAAAGAAAATAATATCCATGCATAGCCAATATTTTGGAGTAATAAAAAATAAATTTTAAATTATACAAATATCTTACCTGTGGACTTCCATTTTAAGACCTGCAAAATTTAAGACATCTGGGAAGGTCAATCAATAGAAGTCTGCTTTAAAGATAAGACGATGCAGTAAAGTGATGACCGACAAATAATAATTTGAAATTATTCAACACTTTTATTTATGGGGACCTGCTGTAAGACATGCAAACTTTAATCAGGAAGGATTGGTTAGTCTATGAGATAATGCTTCAAAGATTACAAACATACAACAAGTATTCAAATATGATTTATAGATATAAGCTTGATACTCGCTGAACAGTGGAAAATATATACATGTACAATAAGGTGAGGTTGGTTTGTTTGGTAATCAATTAACTTCTGATCTTGTCATAATTTACATACATAAAACTTAATTTTGAAAAAATTAATATTTTCTGGTAAAAAATTAAATGTAAGTTTACATATGTAAAGGTTTATCTGTGAAACCAATTTTAAGGCAGGCAAAATTTGAACATTTTGAATAAGATAGACAAATAACAGTATACACGAATTCAAAGAACAGTGTACTATTAGAAATAAGTACTTTACACTCTCATCTAAAATAATTAACAAATTATGCAGAACGGATTCAATAGGATAGGCTCTCATACTAAAGTAACACTTCTGCATCTATATGTATATAATGCATGTTATTGCAACTGTAACATTCATTCACTAACAACCTTCTAAAATATTGACAAGAATAATCTATTTATTTGACCTTTAAGTGGGAAATTCATGAAGGCAGAGTCGACTTATTGTTCTTTTTCTTATAGGGTTTAACGCCATTTTTCAGCACACGATAGGCTATACATGGCGGCCAGTATTAATGGTGGCGGAAGAATGCAGTAAAACACTCCCGAAAGAACCACTGACCCACGAGAAGCTACTGGCAAACTTTCTCACATACGCACATTGGCCGAATCTGAGACGTGAACCCATGCAGACAAGAGGAGAAATGGCAGTGATCCGTAACGGAGAGCGCTTTAGACCACTCAGGGCCGCCATAGTTCACTTGGAAAAATAGGAATTTATATACCTTTTATTTAATCCGCATAATCTGGTCAAATTATCTCGTACACATTGTGCTTGCACGATGCAAGAAAATGACTACATCTTTTATGGTGAAGTCTAAATCATAAAATCTATTCCAATTAAACGTAAAAATGCTAGGTCATTCTTTTCAGGCTAAATTTACAAGATACTAAAGTCAAAATATGTGGCAATTTCAATAGACGAGTTTCTTCTTTTTCACATAATAGCTACATAATAATCAAATGAAATAAAATTGTGATGAAACATTGTAAAGTGAACAAAAAGAAAAAGATTTTAACAAACGAATGTACAGTGAATACAAATATTACTAAAAGAAAGAAAAACTAACTTTGTAAATCTAGGGACAAATTTGAGTCACTCTGCATTCGATCTTTTACAATCCCTAATATTTCAATTATTCGACCCCAGCTAATACAATACTCGCTGTTGCAGGTAGATTGGTCACTGACGGAATTCAACAATACCGGTCACTCCCTTGCACACAATGACAACTGTCCACGTTAATAAGGGGATAGACCAGTTGAAAACCCGACTGCCTGGTACTCAACTGGACAATGGCCACCCAAATTTCAGGTTCTAGCCCCATTTGCACAACTTTAGGACCCAAGTCAGACTCAACGTTGATCCAGTTATATTGGAGGATTTTATACTTAAATACCGATTTAGTTTACGTGGGTAAACTCCAAACCTACGTATTGGGATGGTGCAATAATACATTATATGTACACTCACAAAAGAAAAATATGCATGGACGAGCACAAAAACCGTTTACATGAAAGCTAAATAGAAATGAATTTTGCAGTACTCAGCGTTCTAATTATATGGAATAAAGTGAACCAGTCCTAGAAATTGATGAATGTAAAATAGTGTACGTTTTTGGAGGGTCATGATAGTAACAGTCTAGTTAAAGAAGAATATTTTGAGAGCTTGTCATATTTGTAACTGACGATATGGTTCTACTGATTAAGTTTTAGTCATTCTTCAGACTTGACTTTAGTACATTCGGTACTGACATTAGCGCCAGATTCTTTATGCGCTGAATTGAAAACCAGTTTCAAATATATACATATCAACAACAACATGCAGCGGAACATTTGCTTGAAGCATCAAGGATGGATCTGTACTGACATGTACATAAAAGGTTTTGAAAGATTCTAAACATTTTGTTGAAAATGCTTTCGTTTTCTCTTGGAAAAAAAGTAAATAAACTTAACGCAAACCGATAGTTACTGCAACATTAAATAGCACGCATAGGTACATTCAGAATGCAGGACACCTGCAGATGTATGCGTGTGACGTAACAGAGAAAAATAGCAATGACAAAACTTGTCAGCGAACAATTAATTCTGCTACTGAACAAACAGCATACTGTAAAGTCCATGCGCTCTTTGTGTAATCTTTGGAAATCTGACTGATATCAATGATGTACCTGGAAAAAATGTACGGATGCAATGCCATGTTATATCCAACAAATCTTAAGTGATTTGATAATCTGAATCGTGATCGATAACCCATGGAAGATGACCCATGTTATGGAAGATCGCTGTCTGAATTGGTGAAAGGGAAGTGGCTGCTGTGAAAATGAGAACTGATGAAGAAGCAAGATACATAGTGGAATATACTTCTGTTTTCACAGGCAACTGTTATTAAAATGCCATCAAGGTGTTGCAAAAAGTTAATTTACAATCATTCTGCGTACCGAACTCGTATGTATCCATCTGTTCATAACCACGCACTGCATTACGCGTTTAGGCTGTAATAAACGGTAACAAGAAAGAGTAAAAATAACAAGTTTTGTCAAATTACAGTTGTAAGAATTAAATCCAATAATAATCCACGAATTAAGTTACAAAAGTCATGCTAATGAATGATCTATTAAACTCCAATTTGAGTCCTGTTTGAAAATCCAAGATGGAAGATGATGACGTATGCTTAAATCTGTTTTGTTTATCTATAGTTTCTTGTAGAATTATAAGATTTAACACTCCGGTTTTGGTAATCCGAAAAAGACTTTGATAAGCTGTCCTTGTCCAAGAATTTGTGATGAGTACATCAAATATTTCCTGGGAAACGAATTAATATTTAAAATCCAACTGATATGAAGGTAGCTCGAAACTAGATACAACAGACACTTTCCAGTTAAAAAGTAAAAGCCCCAAACCGAGACTATTTCTCTCAGCATCTCTTATTAAATATATAATTCTGCGCAAATACGGAAAACTCCGAATTTCGACATAATGGTTGGCACGTAGTTCTAACATGACCCTGACGAGAACTAATCATTTTACTTTAAAAATAACACTTTTTAAAAAAAGTTTTTACTTCGCCAAAAGCAATTTATAAGCCTAATGTCATGTATTAATACAGCCTCGACTTTACCCTCATCATTCCCACATTACGAATGAATAATAAAAACAACTAGTTGTTTACATCCAACTTGCAAATCAAGGCCAGGAACTTGATCAACTAGATACAACGTTCCTAATTTTAAGTTTTCGAAAAACTAAACTGAATTTCTGGAAAATTGTAACCGTTCGTAATAAACAAAACAGCATTATTTTGATATAGAATGAAATTAAAAATAAAAATATTTTAAAACTTACAATCAATTAAATTAAAATATCTTAAATCCGATATGCGTAACAATTGGCACATAAATCCGCCGTCGTGACCGGCCGCCTGACGGAAGAAAGCATCCGAACTTTTCCACACTGTCCATACAGTAGGTATAGGACATGAAAATTGAAATACCAGTTTTTTTCAAGTAAATAAAGTTATTTTTCAATGGAGATGCATCCAAGAATTATAAAAATTCAGTCTCATCTGTCTCTGATGCAGCGTGGAGTACTTTTGTGACATGAAAGGAGTGGGAGGTGGACAATTCTCATAATGCAATTTTGTAAATTTTTAGAAAAACATGGCCCTACTTAATTTCATGAAAATGAACAGAGTCTACAGCTCTGGAATGTGCCAGAAAACATGTTTATATCTTCAGCTTTAATTAGGACAAACAATGAAAGCTATACCAAATCACACGTGTCGTCAGCCTGCTGAGGAATGTGTACCCTTTTCCCGAACTCGTATTTATTTTCATGAAATCTAACACAATTGATGGACATTCGTGACAACTGTTTTATGTTTGTATAAATTATTTCAACAGAATATTGCCATGCTTAATGCATACTAAAAAAATTAGAAATTTGTTAAACAACCTCATATCATTGTTTACATCATTCTTTGTCTTTATTTTGAATAGAGCTTTCCAAGACCAAATTCATACAGATATAATCTTGCCAGGACACCGTTCATTTAAACAAGTTTGATACATACCTTGAAGAGAAGACAAACACTATTTTTGCTCATCTGAATGAAAATCAATATAGATATAAATAAGAAATAACTTCTAGAAGTTATTAAATCATGGTTTTGTCCACTAACGCCGTTGACCGACAATGGGGTCAATGCGCAAAATATTTTAGGGATAATTTGGCCTACGCACCGGTCATTGCAGATATGGTTGAAACGACCAGATAGGGCTCCTGAATCGAGACTTCGTACGGTAAATTGAGGTTACTCAGAAATAAGAAATATGCATGGATATATTCCAAACTGTTGGAAGCTTAAGACCTACCGTGTTTATTTGTATTACTCCCTCTTAATGTATGAAAATAAAACTTTTACAATTTTCAACGCTTCGCAAAAATACTTATTTTTTCTTCTATGGGCCGCTTAATACCATAAACATGTATCCGGATATGTATTCTGTTGGTTTTCAATGATTTTACATTCAAACGATCCAAATTTATCTCAAAACATGCCGTAACAGCAGACCACTGTTCTGGAACCAAAGTGGCAACAGAAAACGGGAAGCCAGAAACGGTTATTTCCCCTGTCAGTCCTATACCTACATACAGATCTGATTTAGCTGTGTGATATTTGAGCGAACCCCATTATGGAAGATTTGCAGAAGACAGTCATGTTAAAAAGCAGTCATGTAGTTGAAAGTGCAGTGTTCTTGTGTATTCTCAACCTACCAACAAAACGGAATACGATATGGGATTCAATATTTAGATAATCAGACTGAGAAAGTGTACAATGGTGCTTGGTGAGTACCTTGGGGATGGTGGGAGGGGGTAAACTGACATACGTTATGTTAACTAATAAAGAACATTGTTGTATAGGGCACTATATGTATCACTAGTAAATACCCATCGTAAATATGACAAGTATTTAGAAATTCAAAGTTATTACATTTGTAATACGATGGTTTTTTCACAGGATGGATATGGTGGTTGAATTAGTACCACGAGTCTTGCGAAGGAAAGCTAAGAAATAATTATAACATTCAAATAAAGGTCTAATTACAGAAAACATAGTCACCCACAATGCAAGAGTCCTTACCAGATCAGGTGGGGTCAGTCACAATGGCGTGTCTCTTGGCTAGATACTATAGGAACCAACCATTTGTATTTCAGGTTGTGAGAACGGGAGAAGGGCTCGGATATTCCCAAACAAGGATTTTCCTTTAGCTAGAAAAATCAAATAAAAAATTTACAACCTTCTCCCCGAAAAATTGAAGGGTCGGTCCATTATTTTATTTGCCTCTTCACGCAATAACAACTTGTGTTGCCGTGTCGTTCAAAACTAATCAATTCAAATTAATCAACTGAAAGGTCCACACTAAAGCATTTTTACTATCTTATTTTCAAGTCATAACCCCAAATGGACTTCTTTGCTATGATACTGTAAACCAATTTTAAATGACTGCATCCTATCAAACACGATGCATATTATTCCTGTCTTAGGTTTGAAAATGTTATCCCCTACCGATTATTAAATCAGCCAAAAGAACAATTTACCAGTCTGGCAGGAAGTCATTTTGTATTCGCTAACCGATCTTGTCCTCTTTTAAAGGGGACGGGTAGACTATACTATTGGCTCGCGTCAGTAAATCATGATAAGGAAACTAGTACACGTATTAACTCGAATATGAGATGAAAATCAGCAGTTGAGGAGTTGTATTTCTTTTGGAATCAAAATGAATAATAACTTCAGCGAGTTTCTAAATACTGAATGATTTTATCCAAGTCTTGCGTTACCAGAAATGACACATAGGTTTTTCTAATGGTATCTTTTATCCATGATACTTACTGTAAAATATTAAACCAAAAAAAGAACTGAATAATAACTGAATTCGCAATATTTTTATGATTCCAGGTAAAATATTTTCTGAAATCTGAGTTTTAAGTGAAGCTACATATCTACTCATCTTCAATTGCCCTTACAAGTCTTTCCCAGTCGAACCTGTTTACAAAAAAGAATACAATATGCTGAAGCTCCTCTGGGATGACCTTTTCATAGATAGCCTTTTTATCTCCTGATCTTGCCACCAAAGGAATGATCTTGCCCGATCCAACGAACAGCTTCTTCATTAGAGCTGAATGCATTTGAAAAGAACATAAATCGTCGTTCTTAAATTTTTCTGTGAGTACCAAAAGCACTTTAGAACTTTCCTTTACTTTATTCTCGAATTCCTTCAAAATGGATGCCCCAGGCATAAAATCTCGCTTTTGGAAACATCCCTTAAATCCATACTTTCCTTCTAGTGTTGGTAGCAGTTCAAACCTGACCCAGTCACTGTCTTCATCGCTATTAATGACCAGGAAGTCGTATTCATATTTGGGAAATCTTCGTTTAGGTGGTCTCTTCTTTACATGTGTTTTAGTTGGATGGATTGACGCACTCTCTGCCCCGCAGTAATTAAAATAAATAGTGTCACGTTTATTCTGCCATTCCACCAATTTCATGTGAGAGTCTTCGTCAAAAGTGCTTATTCTAATAAGCTGGTGCAGCGCATCTTCTCTATTTTCTCTGAGACTTAAACACCTGTTTAAAGCACGCTGATATTGTGGATGACGTCCTTTCCTGTAAAGTCTCTCATGATTCAGTATGTGTTGGACCGATATACTGTCTGTCCGTAGCCAACATGCTTGGTAGTGGAGGTCAGATATACACGTCATGACATGCTGCTCTATGAATTCGTTAAAATCATACCTATCATCATGAACACATTTCTCATCATAGCTAGCATGAGAAACACATTTCTTCTGGAAAGCCTCCAGTAATATTTGTGCAAACCTGACATCACGGGTCATCAAATGATCTGAAATTTCCACTGCCAAGGATGGACAATACGTAGCGATCATGCAGTATAAGGCAACATGATTCAAACCATGTCCACAATCTTCTTTCCAAAGTTTGCTGTCTTTGCATCTTTTACATTGAATTTCAATAAGACTATTTGATATTTCATCAACATACCAAGATCTATGACATTCATCCATGTGGTATCGACTTTGGTTTCCAACGTCCATTTTGTCTTGATTTCTCTCTGATGGTGAAAAGTGTGATTGATCATACAGATGTTTCAGGCAATCTTCAGTTAGAGCCCTGTTCTTTAAAGGGACAATAAGAAGAAAAATATCAAGCACAATACATTGAAAAAATTTAAGTTTTTCAGAGGATAGACACCAGCCAAGCAATTTATCTGACTTATCTTTCTTCTTATCTTTCTTCTTCATGATAAGAAATTTGATTACTTCTAACAGTGCTGTGGGACTAATGGTCTGCCAGTCTGAAAACGCCTCCTTCTGACTTTCACAACTCATCGTTTTATCCATCAATTTCTTCCTGCATGGACAATCATTCCTTTGTATAGAATCATCGTCTACAGTATCTTTTATATTGGTATCTCGACATTTTCCTTTCACAGCATTCTTGCTGTCTGAAACAACTACCATAGAATCTTGCTGGTCTGTATTTTCACACAATGTAGTATCATTTGTCACATTATGTCCCAATTCTTTTTCATCATCAAAAGTATATATTAATGTTTCAGACCGTGATTTCTGCCTTTGTAGTTTTCCAACAGGACTTGTCTGACCATCATTTATTTCAAAATTCACTGTAGTTTTATCGTCTGATGAACCTTTATACTCATCTGGCATGACGCTGCTTAAATTATCCCCTCGATTTTTATGGCTGGGAAAGTCATCAACGGAAGTGAAAGACCTGGACCGTTCTCTCTGTTTTTCTTGGCTCATAAAACTATTTCTTTGATCCGTCGATGTTTTACTCCTCTTTACAGTATTACATTGTTTAACTAGATCTTCATTTGTCACACCTACATCTAACCAATAGGAAATTATTTTCAGCAAACTGTATTTCTCTGTTTCATCTGATTCCTTTTCAAGCACTTTCATATAGCATTTCATCATTGAAGAATAACTATATGGAATTTTTCTTCTAGCATCTAAACCTAAGTCAACGGCACGTTTAAAGGACTCCAAGGCTGGACGATACTGTCCCATGTCAAGCAAGCATTTTCCATGTGATATGTGCACTGAATCCTGTTCATCACCATCTAAATGTTGCAGAGCATGGAGGAAATGTTCAAGAGATTTCAAATATAGCTCTCGTTTTTCTGTTTCATCTAGCGTATGATCTCGCGCTAAGTAATGGTAGGCCTTCCCTAGAGTCACAGACAGATTTACTGTTGGATTATTGCTTGCCCCCTTTTCTCCATGTACTATGGCTAATTTCAGAAGTTCGTGAGAGTTTCCACATTTGCGATTTTCTGCATGATAGACATGAAGCTCGGAGCTCACAGACCATGCAAACCAGTTTCCGTCCGCAGATTCATCGATCTGAAGTGCTTCTGTAATGCATCTTATAGCTTTGCAAACATCCTTAAATTTCAGATGAAGGGCATAGCGAATTAAAGCCTCTGTGTTTCTCTGGATTTTCAATGCCTCTACAAAGCACAGTTCAGGGTCATTAAACTCCCTGTGTAATTCAAGTTGTTCAGAAAACTCTTTTAAACCATTCCATTTGTTCTTCTTAGATAGAAAAATTCCTAAATAGGTGTAAGCAATGGAGGTTAGATGACTAGGTTCCGGTTTTTTAATTATGCTTTGTAGTGTCTTCAAGCCTTTTTCATAACAATGTTCTAAATCATCCTTATCAACTGCTGGCCTGCATGCATTACTCATTCTCTGTAGAGATTGAGCATACCACAGTTTCCACTGAAGTAAAGCAAGCTTCCAATCATGGTTATCTCCTTTAGGCAAACCTTCTAAAATCTGCAGGCTCTCTTCAAACATTTGAACTGACCTCCTGTATCTTTCAAGCTCATTTGTTTTGGTGTGGCAGTCGAATAAAATGGCAAATCCTTGCTCTCCATGGAAGGTGGCTATTCCCTTTTTGTCATAAGAACATTTTGTATATCGCTCAAAATATTCATTTGCCTTTTGCCAGTCCCCTAATTTCCAGTAAACATGATATAGATTCATGAGTGCATTTTGATTCTTCCCATCAGTTTCAAGAACATCGTCAAATTGTTTACATGCTTCAATGTACTGTTTCTGGTAATACAAGAATGCTCCTTTAAGGTTAAGGATGGCATTACAAGTAACAACATATTGGCATATTTTACTGCATTTAAATGGTTCCAGATTGCAATCGATGCAGCAGAAATCCCTGAGAAGTTTGTCCATGACAGCTATGTTGCGAGAAAGCTGGTACTGGCCATCAGCTGATGATGCATTAAGTTGAAGGTCAAGATGCCCAGGTCGGACATGTTCTTCGTTTGATAATTTAGATGCCATTTCGATTTTTCCCAATACTTACTTATCTCAGGAAAGCATTTCCATTCATCTGAAATATAAATTAATATATTTTTCATCCACTGTGGTTAATATGTAAAGTTTCTAGAGCATATCATACCAAGCCCCACTTTCACTTGTTAAATTAGATAGCAGACAGGAAGTGAAACCAACAATATAAAATTCACCAAATAAACTGCTTTTGTAAGTTACTAAGTGAAAATTTAAAGAGGAATGTACAGTAATGTGAGTTAAATCTGAATAATGCAAAAAATCTCATCCCAAGTCCAAAAATATAGTGTTTTCAATGAATTCCAAACGTTGTTGTAGGGTTTAACGCCATTTTCCAGCACACGAAAAGCTATAATGGCGGCCAGTATTAATGGTGGAGGAAGAACCTGGGGAAAACCCCCGGAAAGAACCACCAACCCATGAGAAGCTACTGGCAAGCTTTCTCACATACCCACATTGGCCGAATCTGAGACTCGAACCCACACAGACAGGTGAGATGGCAGTGATCCGTAATGGAGAGCACTTTAGATCATTCGGCCACTCTGTGCCCAAACACTTTGTAATTCCAATGAATAATTTCAATAAAAAATTCTTCTACAATTATATCTGAACATAAATGCAAATTCTGATCACATATTTCCAAATAATGGTGTGATGCTGGAATTACGGTAGTAATTGTTTACCAAATCCTATATATACTAATTTCACTTGACCTAAGACACAAAATAATTTCCTAAGGTAAAACCCAGGTCTTTAATTCAAATTCAAGCAAAAATCTTGTTTACTTCTTAGAATCACCTACACACTAAATATATACAGGTAACATATTCCTTCTCAAACTTTGCTTTCTTCTTGCTTGGTTTACAACAAAATATTTTTCAAAGAATACTAAGAAGTCATGAAGGATTAAAATAAAATTCTATCAGCTTGGATTCTCCAATGAAGAATTTATTTGAGGAAAACTTGGGCTTTTCATCCCTTATGATAAGATCTTCATATTAGAAAAAAAAATGGATCCAGTTTGTACTAGCTTCAAGCTTGTTGTGTTTTCTAATATCTTTGCGTTTCTACTTTTCAAGTGAAAACCTCATTCACATTATCCTGATACCAGGTTGATAAGTCCTAACACTAACCTCTTAATACTGAGCACCAAGTGAGGCAGCTAATTGTACCATTTTAACAAGTGTTTAGTATGATTTGGCTGGGGTTCAAAACCTCAACCTTCCAAATCTTAGGTGCATGCTCTAACCCCTTAGACCACTAAAGCCGTCTCCATTCAGGATTTTCAGAATGGCTGCCATGGCAGATATACTGGATGTTATAGGGGCACTATTTTCATTTAAGACCAACTAGACATGATAGGAAGTTGTTTACCCAAGTCTCATGTTACTATGACCATCCATTAATGACGTGTGGTGATAACATTTATATGATGGCTGCTTTCTGGTGACTAAATTGAATATCTGAGCAGCACCAATTTCAAAAAGGACCATCTAGACTATAGGATGAATATTGTAACACCCTGTGTGTTATTTCGAAAAGACCAAGAGTTCAGGAATAAAAATGCTTTTTATAAATAATAAAGGTGAGATATAACATGCTTTTCAATATCGCAAATCGACTTTACATAAACACAGTGTCCGTCACAAAACATGGAAGGCAAGATAATTCATTTCCTAAACTATTCATGTCAAATTCCAGCACGACACCACTATGGTTCACTTGGAATGACTATGGCACAATAACTGCGAACATGCGAACTTTTTTCTACTTAATCAAGTTAATGTTGATGTCAAAGTTTGTGGAACTGTTGACGTCTTTAGATAACTGCCTCGACGAATTCGTTAATATTCATGATAACAGCATGACACTTCGGACCAGGACAAGGTTTTACACTCACATTTAGTATAAGACGCAGGATACATATTTATAAAAGATGCAGACTGTGATCTAAACGATGGTGGGTGGGTGGCGTACATTCAGGAACGGAAGAAGTAATTCACACACGATAAACGTTTTCAGACAGATAAATATGACATGATCAAATAAGCCAAAGTCTCATAGTTCATCATCATCTAACATCTAAACGCTGAACATCAAATAATCTTGACACATTAATATTAACTGGACAATGCATGCAAAACTCCATTCACAGTACCAATATGTTATTACAATATGTTTGCAAGGTTTAATGACAAACCAAACAGTTTCATGATGAATCCTTGGTCCCTTTATAAAATGGCTTTCCACCAGTTTTGAAATGTTCCATCATAAAGTTGCTACAAATATTCATGAGTGAAAATTATGGCTGCTAAGATAATTAAAGTGTGATAACCAGTTTACTATCATGCATAGTCACCAGATGTTTAGTACCATGCACAGTCACTAGATGTTTACTATCATGCACAGTCACCGGCTGTTTACTACCATGCACAGTCACCGGCTGTTTACAACCATGCACAGTCACCGGCTGTTAGTACCATGCACAGTCACTGGCTGTTTAGTACCATGCACAGTCACCGGCTGTTTAGTACCATGCACAGTCACTGGCTGTTTAGTACCATGCACAGTCACCGGCTGTTTAGTACCATACATAGTCATCAGATATTTAATACCATACATAGTCACCATATGTTTACTACTGTGCATAATGTCAGTGGTTTACTATTATACATTAGGGTGTCCCATATTATGCAAAAAAAAAGTTTTTTTAAAATATTGTATAGCATACCCTCCTAAAAGTTTCCTTTTGGTTCCATAATAACATCTACAAAATTATAGGTCCTTCAAATAATATTTAAGGGTCCCCCAAGGGTGATGAAATTTTAGGCAATAGTCATGATGGCATTCGACATTGTGAAAACAGTTCGATACGGTGTAATACATTAACCGTTCGTAACATGAAAAAATGACAGCCTATTTGACACAATTAGAAAGCTCTTGATTAGTATAATCTAGAAATGTATTACAGTGGTATACACCTAGATTTTATTAGCTGCAGTTGTACAACAATTAAGGTGAAAAAACTGAAAATCGTACAAATACAACATAAAACGCTCAGTTCTACATATCCAAAAGATTGTGACGATTGCACTTTGCAAAGTCATGCCTGTGCTTCTCGATAACTTGCATAAGGTATTGTTTTTGTTCTTCATCCTTAGTTATTGTAGCATTAAAATTATGGATAAGGGCGACACCCCGTTCGGCAACGTCATTGACACAGGCCAAATTACTGATCAACTTGAATGCAATCTTGTACGATTCACTTTCAGGCCAATCTTCAGCCGGAATGTTGAGGAAACTATCATCGATGGCGGTGGTTTTGAAGAAACTTCGTGAGATCGATAATTCATGCAGTGTGTGCGGCAGTGTCTGCAGTGACTTAACCGAATGCAATCCTCGGTCATCTTTGATTGCTAACAGTCACTGTTTTTTCTCCTCGCACGACAGATGCTGAGAAAACAGAGATAGGGTAGCTAGTTCTTCGGTTAATTACCACGAGTGACGCAACATCATTTTTAAGCCAATGTTCTTCAGTGCAACATCATTGTAGTCATCTAGTCTTTGAATGAGTAGAATGTCATTGTATGGCGCATCAACCACTACTCGAGATGCGAAGCAAGACTGAAGGTAGACGTTCACCACAAATCTGTTGAATCGTTGGATTCCCTGTAATTCACGGGCTGTTAGCTTGATAACAGATTCATTCCCATCAAAGACCAATTCAATCTTCATGGAGTAGATTGCCTTCGCCATCCGGCGAGCTCGATGTGGGGCATCAGGTTTTCGAAGCGTCGCTGAACTGTCCCGTCCAACCAGTGATGCTGCAAGTTGAAGAAATTCTTGATAATCATCTCGAGGGTGGCTGAGTTGAAACTGTTCTGCAATGAATGTTTTAAGTTTGTCACACGCAGAGATTAATGGTGTCACAGTTGGCTTTGGTTGACGGTGGACTAAGTTGGACCATTTTTCTATGAATCGCTTAAAAAGCAGAATTTCAGGCCCAGCTGATGGACCAAAGAAGCACACATCAAATGCATCGGACAAAAGTACCTCGAACATGTGATGGCCACAGGCCAACCATAGCAAACTGCGACCAATGGCTGTCTCCAGAAGTGTGCAGGCTCCATTAAGTCTACCAGTGTTTGATGCTGTCGTGTCAAAACACATGCCAATCACAAGCAATTTGCATTGCCATGACTTCAAATACTCCAGAACTGCCTCTGTTGCAGCCTTTCCTGATCCTGATGTCAACTTTGGCACACCCAGAAGTTTTGTGCTACCATCAACAACAGAAGATAGCAAAACTGGCAATACTTGCTCAGTATCTACTCCTGTGAGATCAGGCAGCAGTTTGCCATCCCAGTGCACAACAGCTTTACTGGGTCTAAAGTCATCCTTGATCTGGGTGGCAGTTTCACAGTGAAACTTCAGTCTTTGGCGGTGAATTGTACTTTTTGAAAGTATTGCTGAGGATGTTGAGCAGCCTACTTCATTGACCACAGAAGCTAGGATCATAGTTGCTGTACGAACGCTTGTATTTGTTCGGTCCAATACAGCTGACAATTTCGGAGTGATTACAGTGCGACGAGTGCGTTTACACTGTTTACTGCTACTTGGCGTCGCAGATTTAACGATGAATTCGTCTGCTGAAGATTCATCTGATTTTGAGGAACTGCTGCTTGACTGTGATGAGTTTGTTGTTTTGTCTTCATCATCTTCACATTCTTTAGCTCTGACAGTCGCCTGAACACTGCAGAGTTGTTCTGCTGTTGCGGCGGCTCGCTTCAGTTGTCGTTCTTTGCGCTCAGCCGATCGTTATCACGACAAAATGTTTTCCTGTCAACTGACCCAAGGCATCCGGCTCTTGACTCTTGCTGCAGTTTCAGAAACTGACGGTCTTCCTTGTTTGTAATCAGTTCATTAGAATTAGCATGACTGATGTCAAACAGAATATCAAGTTTTTCACCATATTCTTTCTGGTTCTGCTGGTCCTTGGTGTTGTTCCTCGAGTGATGTTTCATCCAAACCAACATGCTGACAATAAAGATCTTTGATCTTCTGAATAATGTTTGGTTTGTGGGGCACCGGAAGTCGAGATTTCATCCAGAAGGGCAACAGTTGATCAAACACTCGCTGTGCACTCTCTGCAACAGTCAATTTCTGCTGTCGGTGGTAGTAGACAACATTCCTCATGATATCACGACCAGATGGAAGGCGAGCACCTGTGATCATGTCACGGGGATGTCCAATCAACCAAACGATATCCCTACTGCGAGTACTAGTCGATTTTGCTATTGCTCTGGAAATAATAATAACACTAATATTATTCAATTCAATTAATAATATTTTTTATTCTGTAAATATACTTTTTTATGAATTAATAATATTATGCACTAGCTGAAGTACCCGGCGTTGCCTGGGTAGTTACCAAAAAAAATCCTTTTTTCAAGTAAAGTTTTATTCTTACATTAAGTTTACAAAACATTGTTAAAAAATACACAACTAACACAAAAGTGACATGACAAATAATTATTAATAAGTAATATATATACTTGTAAGATGCAGTTGTTGAAATCCAGTTTTTCACAGTTTTGCATTGTTTGTATTTGAAACCACATTAGCATAAACATAAAGGTGTAGACATTGCTAGAATCTACTAATCAAGATCATTCTAATGGTACCAAACAATATATCATGGGAACAGTGGTTGATTCACAGAAACTTTTAGAACTATGACCTGTTGAACGCTATTTACACCGATTTGCCAAAATTTCATGGGCCATGGGGGACCCCTTAACATTATTTTAAAAGTCTCATTTTTTTTGGGTGTTATTTTGTAACCCAAAGGAAACTTTTAGAGGGGTATGCACCAACATTTTCAAAAAAAATTTTTTTTGGGACATGTATAATACATAGTCATCAGATATTTAGTACCATACAGTTACTGGATGTTAACTATCACACAGTCACTGGACGTTCATTACCATACATAGAGTCACTGGATGTTTACTACTATACATACAGTCATCAAATGTATACTATCATACATACAGTCAACAGATTAAAACCATCCATACAGTCACTTAGTGATAAACTGAGTTAAAAAAGCATATTTCCAGAAATTCCTTAAGAATTCAAAACACAAGAAGCAAATCATAACAGAAGTAGTTTCAATAAGCTGAAAATTTCGCTTCAAATGTTGCTAAGAACAGTGCTCAAAATCCAAAACAATGGAAAAGACGAGTAGAAAAGCAGAAGCAATTTGAATGAATTGATAAGCAGTGACTTTGCCTATTAAATTTAATGCATCTTTATTCTTTAACCTGTTCCTTAACTTGATTTTCTTGCTTTTTGCAATGCTGACCTTCAGAATTAAATGGGGTGGGGTCTACTGCTGCTTGAATTTATATGCAGAAAAAAGACATTTCATTCATTTTTTTCTCAGTTGAGTGTCAAATCATTATAGTTGTAGCTCTTCTTTAAATTATTCATAGTGATTCATTCATCAGAATACATATTTCTTTTGTTTGTTTATAAGTTTATAAGAAAGGCAGTGTAGTTGTGTTTACATGAGAATCCACTTTGACAAGTAACCTCTGTGTGTGTGTGTGAGTGTGGATTTTAATCTTATTGAAAGACAAATTATGGCAAATCTGTCATGCTAAAAATATTGCAATCATTTTTGTTTACATCAAAATAAAATATAACATACAACATTTGTTATCTTCTGGCAAATGACCTGAAATGGTAGATTGTGATGGTAGATACAAGGCTTTATTTCCCTTTGAACAAATCTGCATTTACAACTAGACAAGAAGGCAACGCTTCAAACAAAATCACTTGAACTATATATATCGGTATTGAATTCAAAATAAAAATTGATCAGACTACTCTCTTGAAATGGTGTAATGAATTGTATTCAATATGGATATGGTATAATTTGCTGATGTCTATCACGAATTGTATTCAATATTGATATGGTATAATTTGCTGATGTCTGTCATGAATTGTATTCAATATTGATAATTATGGTATAATTTGCTGATATCTATCATTAATTTTATTCAATATTGATGTGGTATAATTTGCTGATGTCTATTATATGCTGATGTCTGTCATGAATTTTATTCAAAATTGATATGGTATAATTTGCTTTTGTCTATCATGTCAGAAATTGTATTCAATAATTCAACAATGTCATGAATCTTAGATGACCGGTACATGTCCGGTTTTTAAATTTATAAGGAACCTTGCATTCTGTTGAGGCTTTTATTGACCTTGATAAAGACTAGCATGGATATACTTCTTAGTTCCGTAGGTTCCACTCGCATTTTAGTTTATAACTTTAATAATTAAATTCTTTGTTAAGTTTTGGTTTTTTTTCTGTTAGACTGTGACCATAGAACTGTAACAGTATCTATTCACAGACAACACAATGAAAACTTACAGTGAACACCTGAAATAATCTCTTCTTTCCAACAGAATTGACACAAACAACATGTGAATGCATCTGTTTTACGAAAGGGTTTTCTGTAATGTCAACACTCACACTATGCCTTTATTACAACATTCCATTAATAGGACTGCAAAATATTATGTCTATGTACTTGCAGTAACATTAGGTATTGGTCAAAAAGTATTTGCTTTGCTGCTTTTTTGTATTTAAAAAAATGAGTGAAATCAGAACGAAAACTTTGACCTTACAGTGTTTCTCATGAATTCCACAACACAGCATTGTCTTGTATGTTTATGACCCTAATAATTGCATTTTAATAAAGTAGCTCTACCCAGACACATCAATGTTGTGTGTGTTTTTTATATGGATTTGTAACGATGCTTTAACAATTTTTTCAGTGTGGCAGTTTATAGTGATGTTGAGCACTGGGGAATCATGCCACAGACATGTAGCATGATGTTCCACTCAGTTATATTATCCTGACATCAAGCCGACTAGTCCAAACACTTAACTTCTTGATGCTGAGCACCTAGCGAGGCAGCATTTAGTACCATTTTTTTTATATGTCTTTGGGTGTGATTTGGCCAGGGTTCGAACCAGCAGCAAAGAGGGTGGACAGACCAAAACTATTTCAAGCAAACCGAAACTATTTCAAACAAAATCCTAAAGGATTTTAAACCAAAACCAAAACCAATTCAGGCAGACAAAAAAAAAAAGAAGAGAGAAATGGTTTCGGTTTGCCATGCTACAGACCCGGCACCAATGTCGCTGCGGAGATGAATTGTTAAGGTAAAACTTTTATTACGATGAAAGTCTTAAGACTTTACAAACAGACTAATTTGTAGGACCTCACCTCGTAGATCAGATTATTGGATTGGTCAGTGAGTTTGAAATTAATTCACGTTAATGAATCATTATCTCAATGGCAGATGATAATGTCGGCTCATGAACTATTATAGCGATATTCGGTTCTTTTCCAGTAATGGATTTTATTCTGCGTTGTAATTCGTTATTAATTTGTTCAATTTGGTATGACCCAGATGGTAACGAAACAATGTCCCAATCTGGAGTATCATCGGGTTTATTCTTACTAGCAAACACCAGGGAATTATTCGGTTGCTGACCACCGAAAGGTGCTTATCTAATATTTGGCCATCTATGGTATACTCGTAATTTTGCTAGTGCCATCTCCTTCACGGGAATTGCAGTAGGGAAATTCACACTGAATTCAGGATTGGTTGAGGTTATTGAGACCATGCTGGTTTTCACCGGTGTGGTATTTTCTGCTATTCGATGAAGTAGTTCTTGCGATGTTGCCATTGTTATTATATTCATGTTGTTTATCTAATTTTGACATCGCGGAATCATAAACACGTACCATCGCGGAGAACTCACTATCGGATATTAATGTGTCATCGAGTGACGACGATATCATCGACGATAATTGCGAGTACGCTGTTGACACAACATGGAATTTAACTACGTAGTCTTGTAGTTTACGCTGGCTGCATGATGATATTTTTTTGTTATAATCGAAATAATTCCCACGATTGTTGTCGCCGCTGTTATATAAATTGGAACAGCTATTGGGGCAACTATTGTCACCGAGGATAGTATTATACCAGCTCCGGTGATTACACCTGATACCGAAGTACACGGTAACATCAACTGCGATGATTCTTCGTAGATACTTTTTTTATTTTTACTTGATACTCCTCAGTGAGTGTTTTGAGTTTAGTTTGAAATTCTCTGACCTGATCATAGCGATACTGCTGTGATGACATTTAATTTATTACAACAGAATTCAATTTAGCTGTTTACTTAAATCCGCTACGAATTCCACATACCATGTTACTGAAACCATAGCCAAATTATTATCAGTGGCTATTATTGTGAATTGTTCAATTGTTCCCTTGTCGATGATCGCTGACATCATATTGTTGACCCCAGATGAACTCTTTGATGAAATATTAAATTGAGTTGGTGACACTAGTGTTAATCGATAAATACCTTTGACGGTCGCGGTAATATTTAATATGTTATTTTGTGGTGTCCATGTAAATGATCCATATTGAATCGCGTACATGTCATTTATGATATATTTTTGTTCGTGTGGGATTTTTATTTTTTCAAGTTTTTCTATCATCCTCGGTAGATCATCCTTGATGACATAGTTGGTCGTTTTAATATCCTCGCGAATAACTCGCAATCGCTGTTATTTCATCGAGTTTTGTGATAATATTCAGCGAGATGTTTTGATTTCTTCGGGTTTGGCATTTTTACCAAAAAATTTATCGACGGCATCATCAATTTTTTAAATAAAAAAAACATTTCTACGTAACGTAGTAAATTGTTCGATATGAGTGTCATACTCAGATCGCAATTTTATCAAATTATCAATGGCTGCTTTTATCTCCGTGAGTTTCGGTGTGGTAACCGGTGGATCTCCAAAGAAATATTGTTGTAAATAAACTGTTCCTAGTCTCAGGCCGTTTCCGCTGTACCATGAATATGGAGTTCCTGGTAGTCTTAGACCCTTTCCCTATTTTTTGTATCCACGTCCCTTTTTTGGTTCATATGATTGAGCAATGCTGTGTACTGCTTTTGCACCAAGAGGTCCAGCAGCTCCTAACGCGGCGGCTTTACCAGCTGCAATTAATGCTGGAATCGCAGCGAGAAGTGGGAATACACCACCTGATTTTATCATGTTTTTAACCGCAGCCGCAGAGTGATCTGAACACCTTTTTTTTTTATCTTGGATGGCATCATTGAAGTGTTTTATCTGACGAACTGTCAATGACAGTTTATTCAGGACCGCCAGACATCTGATTGTGCTTCAGCAATATTGTGGTTCCACATTTTTTTTAGCTGATTCTGATTGCAATTTTTTAATTTGACCAGGAGTTAACGTAACACTATCATGACTTTATGACATTATATTAATAACAGATTGATCTAATTACTACATTACACATTTTCCACTGGTGCATCAACTACCTTCATTCGTCCACCAACACCTTCGAGTAGCAATTATTTGTCACTGAGAATTACAGCAACTGCTCTGTATTTGGGGATAGTGATAGCACCTGCTGGATTAGTCGGACGAGTTACATGAGCTTGAAAGTATATTTCAACGACGGATTGTCTGGTTAAGTCAAGATGTTCCAGCGAGAAGTAATAGATGGGATATAGTTTTCTAAAATCCAACTATGATATTTGCAGACCAGTATCCACATTATTATCGCGTCCCATAAATGACAACAAATGATACACACATGCTATTTGGTTGGTTCTGTAATCAAGTTGTATATCCTCGGATGGTTCCTGTTGACCGTTTATCTTCAACGAAACTTCATTACACCCAATTTGATCAAATATCATATGGCTGTGTAACTGTGAATCCAATCGCGCCTTATCCTGTAACGCAATAAATATATGACACGGAGCTGAAACACCTTGTTTTGTTGCCAGGTGCCATGTAAGTGTACCATCAATAGTAGAATCCATGGTATCTGTGGTCACTGTTAGCCAACTTTGCAATGATTTGCTGCCTGTACTCATAAATGATAGTAATTTTTGCTCTACGGTGATTGATGGAGTCATTACTGGCATCCACAGTGTTAATTTTGTTATATTCACCTTGCTATGGTCATTATCCGGATTTGCAGGATCTGCTGGAATCCTCCAGATTGCATCATTATCATCACCCTTTCGCACAAGTACTACTATATGCTTCGCTCCACAGACAAATTTTCTAACATTTCCGCAGAATCCAAATATATGATATAGTCGAATAGCACATAAGAATAATCTACGATCTCCTTCCAACATTGATATCCGTGTTGCAGCTCCTAGGTTGTAATTAGGATCATTATTTATAATCATATCTTCGATATTAGCAACATCAACAGAAGGAACAGCACGATTCTTTGGTTGTCTTATAATATATGGAGTCGGTCCAGCATGATCATTAACATCTTTAGCAAACATCATAGATGGACCTGCCGATCTTGTATAATCATTGGAGTATCTTGCCAACCCAACTATTATTGTGGCAACATCAACATCATGTTCTATAGACTCAATTTCTCTGTTAACAATCATGTGTCTAGCGCTGTTAAATAGCGCCATGATACCATTATTGACAAAGCCGACTTTGGTACCAAGTTGATATGGTGCTGGTATAGCAGGAGGATCAGCAGCAGCAGCAGAGAGGGTGAACAGACCACGATTTCAAGCAAAAATAAGGCTTCCAGATAACGTTTCCGAACAAAAAATGGCCTACACACTACGTTTTCAGACAAAAAATAAGACTTCCAACAAAATCTCATTTAACCAAAAAAAAAGTCTCCATTTTTGCAAAAACGGATATTTTACGATTTTGCTCGCAACGATGTGGTCATCCACCCTCTCTGCTGCTACAGGTTAACAAAAAATAATAAATGATTTTAACCGAATATTTGATCCAGTCCGATACGATATCGTGTCCGAGGATCATGTAGATTTATTGTTGCGAATCCGTGCGGAGTCGACTGAGCATGACTAAAGAAATCTCGAAATTGATTGAAGTCCATATCAGAGCACCATGTCTGCCAAATATTTCTAAGAGTATGAGTATCAACTCCGTTGAATACAGAAAGAATATTGCAGTTATCTCTGATCACTTTTGGAACCTGAGTGTAGCGTTGAGCGACATATATCACGTCAGTGTTTTTGTGACGCCCACGGGAAAATATTCTAGCAGGATTCTTTTGTTTATCCAACATTATATCGTCGTATACGACTAAATTGTTAATATCTCCATCAATATCATCAATACTCGGTGCTTCATCGATATCGGTTATAAAATCAATGGCATTCTCACCCTTAATTTCTGATGCATTCTCGTTAAAATCTTTTAGCACTTCATAGCATCGTTGGTCGTCTACGCTAGGGGCAATTAAATACAACTTATCCCACTTCATCCATCTCATTATTAAATTTAGCAACAATTGCGTTTTACCGGATCCAGATGGCCCGATTATAATCATCCGGATAGAGTTTGGTAGCGCTGCATGATGCTTAATTGGTTCTCTTGTTTTAGTCGCTGAAAAATCAATTATATCCATATCTCTATACATAAATTATGGATCTATATTGTGTGAAGTGTAGAACGCGTACTGGCACAGATGATGTGACGACGATTACAACTAAAAATAACCGATCAGCGCTTTCTGGTAAATGCGTGCAATGTGGTACAAAGAAATTTAGATTTGTGTCTATGAAATCTGATTTAAAAAAAAACGAGGAGGTGATATCGCAGCCAAATTAGCAAAACTCCCTGGAACCCCATGGGCAAAGTACCCCGGAGAAAAGCACCTTCCAGGATATAGCTACTGTGGACCGGGAACCAGACTTGATATCAGACTCAATAATCAAAATCAACCCAACCCCGGTGAAGAACCAATAAACGCCATTGATAAGGCCTGTCACCTTCATGATGTTGCTTATAAAAGCAGCAATCTGCAACACAGGCATCTAGCAGATGTGAAATTAATTCATGCGTTAAATGCTATTCCTGATAAATCCTTCAAAGAAAAATTGTCTTCATTTTTGATAAAATCGGCTATGAAAAGTAAATTGATGTTAGGTGCCGGTAATTAATAATATGGAATCAATTTATTATTCTCCGAGGGGATACTGGAGGGGTAACGCTGCAATCAATAAACTCGCTAGAGCTGCAAAAGTGAAAAAAACCACTGCGGCTAATTGGTTATCCAAACAGGCACTATGGCAAATTTATCTACCACCGCCTAAACAAATTCAATTCTCGCATTTTGATGTGACCGCTCCTAATGAAGTTCATCAGGCTGATATATTATTTCTGCCACATGATCGTGGTTACAAATATGCGTTAACCGTAGTTGATGTTGCGAGTCGATACAAAGAAGCAGAACCGTTAAAAACAAAATCAGCCACTGAAGTCGCTTCTGCATTTGAAAGGATTTATCGACGAGGTCCTCTGCGTTGGCCAAATCTATTGCAGGTTGATCCTGGCAAGGAATTTCAGGGTGCAGTGTTATCTACAATGAAACATCATAATGTCACCATACGACGAGGGCATACTGCGCTACATCGCGATCAGGCCATTGTAGAACGATTTAATCGGACGATTGCTGAGCGGTTATTTGGATATCAATACGCAAAAGAATTCATTCAAGAAAAGCGATCCAGTGAATGGGTTAAAAGATTACCATCTGTGATTACTGCACTGAATAACGAGATTACTAGAACAATCAACATGAAACCTATCAACGCGATTAAAAAGAAGTCAATACCCGTACAACCACAAAAAGATTTCCCTAGAAACGCTAGCATTTCCCAACCAATTCTTGGTAGTAGTGTCATTGTGAGGTACTTATACGAACCAGGAGAGCTTGAAGGGGGTAGAAAAAGGGCTACTGATCCTATTTGGAGCGTCACTACGCATAAGATATCTAGTATAACACGATCAACTGGTAGACCTCCAGTCTATAAACTGGATTCAACTGCTCCTCAGCGAGGTTTTACTCGACAACAACTGCAAGTGATTCCCGAGGATACTCAATTGCCACCGCATGGTCTTAACTAGCGCCGTTGCGTCTATTGCACTCAAGACAAGTCAACATCACATTATTTCTGACATGACCGAGATTGTTATTTTTTCTGTCTACGGTAAATTGGCGAGGATCCTTATCCGAATACTGCCAACGCATTATACAATTGCAACTCGCGCAGTGATTATTCTGTTGTTTCTTCAAAGTGATTATTAATTTAGCATCAATATCAAATTCTCGTTGTTTTTTTTTGTCCTGTTGTTTGTAACCGGAGAGTTTTTTATTAATGATGCTAACATCAATATCACTTATTGTTGTGTCATTATCATCACCAATGATTTCATCATCGAGGACAACTCTTCGAAGTTGATTTATGTTTCGTACTCTGGATACTGCGAGATAGACTAAATTTGACCATTCGATGCGATTATCTACCATCCAAACAATTGTATCCGATATAGTCAATCCCTGTGAAGAGTGTATTGTTGCTGCGTATCCTAGCGTCCACGGGGATTTATTAGCACGCAATGCATCTTCAACGACATTGATATCAACCAGCACAATATCATTTAATACCAGAATTTGTTTTTCACTCTGTCCTGGAATATCAACTTCAATATTCTGTTTTCGTGTATCCGATGGCCTATAACAAAGGGGTACTGGAAGCGTTGCAAATTTTTCTTTATGCAATTCAAATAACTTCATCTGAAGTGTATCCCTGACTATTTTTCTACTTGCAATGATTAAATCGTTTGGTCTCCATGTTTCCCAGAAATCATTCATTGGGGTTTCTGAAATCACTTCACGCGCTATTTCGCATTGGATTCTATCCGGTTGTAATCTAATTAGCGCTTTGAACTCGCGTAATCGTTCATCAAGTGATCTATAATCAGTGGTGATTTCTTCATAGTAGTCTACAAAACCCTTTAGCCATTCATGTGGAGATGCACCGACAAATGGTGGTGGTTGGCCTTGATCCCCGCACATGACGACTTTTGTGTTTTTGGTTAACAACCACTCAAGAAATGTTTTTAATACATCTAATGACACTGTGCATATTTCATCCCAGATTATGATTTCAGGAATGAATTTATCACCCATTCGATCAGGAGTCCATTTGTCACCCTTCCATCGAAAGAAGCTGTGATAAGTGCAAGCATTTACCCCTCGCTGTATCATCTCTCTGGCGAGTCTGTGAGTCGGTGTTAGCACAATCATGTTAGTAGAAATACAAGTATTTCCACCACCACGATATAATTCAATTGCACGAGTTGTCTTTCCTGACCCACCACAACCGTTTAAATAAACTGTCTTGTATCTACATACTGGATCAGATACCGGTGGTGCATTGGAAAATTCTGTAGAAACACTAGTGTTTCCAATTTCAATACGGTTACAACAAAGATATTTATCATCCATGGCAACGTCTGCGGATTCACAATACTCATGTAGCATCTCCTTTTTAAATCGCCAACGCCCCCACGCTTCCTCGGGATCTGTGAATTTAGCTACAGCTGATTTGAACTTATTGTGTATATACATCGAATCAGTGGCCACTCTAACCGCGGTATTAGGAAATCTATTTATCATCGAAAATAGATTAATAGAAGCATAGGCTAACATTGAACTTCTTAAGTGTGTGTACTGGGAATTATATCCATCACAGTAGGTAACAACCGTACCTAATTTCTCACCATTGGATAGAAAAGCATCCTTACGGGATACAAGTTTTCCCTGTTTCATTAAATCCGCTACAATAAAATCGTATTCAGCGACATCTATGATCAACCGCGAAGAGTATTTTGCGTTGTCGTATCGTCCACCCTGGGTAAATTTACCGATTATTCTTCTTCCGAGATCTTTTGTTTGTTCTTTTTTAATTTCAAATAACTTCTTAGACCAATTTATTATTTCTTCTTCACTGAAATCTGGAAACTGTTTTCGTAGTTCGTTGATTATTCTATCTAGATTGGGTTGTGGTAGCCAAACTTCTTTCTGAGCTCGATAGCATATAATAGCATCGGAAACAATCAACGATATTAGCATACCACAATCAATCATATATCTCAATAGCACTATTGGCATCCAGTGTTTTTCAGATAGGTGTCTACCGAGCCAAACATAACTACACGGATGTAACCCTGTAGCTAATTCAAATGATATCACACGAGCGAATCCGGTTAAATCAAAATCAGGCAATGGTCCATTAATCGCAACACGAGTCATTTCATGCGTGGGGTGTCCAAATCGTTTGAAGTACTCAGCGCATTCCCCATACCCGAGAAAACTTCCGGGATAACACGCGGATATATCAATTGAAATCATACCATCACGATGGTATTTCGTATTCCACAGTCCTCCATGACCAAATTCGACGCAACTCAATTTAACATCTTCGAGAAAATCACTTCGTGTTGGACGCCATGAGTTTTTTTCTCTTGCGAAGTGAGCTACCACTGATGGAATAGTAAAACTATCCGTGAGTAGTTTTTCATGGGAATTCTGCGGTGAAAAATCACTAGCGATTTTTCTCATTCTGTTATCTAATTCTTCAATGCGATATAATTCACCATTTGGTTTTACAAATTGATCGAATTCTTCATCACTTCTAAGTAACCACACTGACACAGGATCATCCTTACACAACGCATGAATAGCATCGAATAATTTCTCTTCATAGAAAACATCCCCGGAAAATTCCGGGGGGATATATTTCACGGTTCGTTCTCGTGGAAATATTGTTACCGCAGGTGTCCACGCGTGTTTGTTATGATCAATAATCTGTATTGGGGCTCCTCGCGATTGATATTTCGGTTCGTATAATACTTCTCCGGTTATTGTTGTTACTGATATTGGGAATTTTAATGATGCTTCTAATTTAGCTATATCAGAAATCTTTGCACCATGCTGTTTCACTGTCAGTTCCCACTCGGTTATTTTCCTACGTCGCAGATCAGTTAGTTTATTTCCTCGGGATGCATTTGTGAAATGTTCTATTATTCGTTCTGCTACACAATTAAGCCCTGACGAATATTTCATAGGAGCTAGTTTTGCGATATCGGGTTTATCATTTAACGGATATATCCCATAAACCATTGCTGTTACGGGATAAGATCTTTCGTAGTATGGTTTATCAATGCCGGTTAGAATCCCTGGTTTGGAATCTCTACTCACAATGACAGCTTTTTTATTCTTGAGGATTGGTTCAAATTTATCCTTAATAATCCATTTGCCATCGACTTCGATAATGAATTTGATTCGGAAAAAATGCCGTTTTTCCCCAACACGTGAAATTATCACTGCTGCTTTTTCATCATTCATGGTAGCGTCAACAACACCATCAATTCGAAATGTTGACCAACAATAAGATGCTCCATCACGCTTAAATTCATTAAAACAGTCTCTGATTTTACTAATCATGGCTTTATCAAGAATTGTATTCTTTGGTGTATTAGAAACTATATCGAGATTGAATTGAGCATCTTTCCAGGGGTAATCTCTCTTGGACGTTTTTGAACTCCGAAGGATTTTGGGTTTATCGCGATTAAATTTGTTACGTTTTTTGGGTCTATCGAGATTAAATCTAGGACTGATTTTCAATAATCTCTTAAACTCTTTCATGTTTCCGTCTCTTGGACGTTTGTTACGTTTTTTGGGTCTATCGAGATTAAATCTAGGACTGATTTTCAATAATCTCTTAAACTCTTTCATGTTTCCGTCTCTTGGACGTTTGTTACGTTTTTTGGGTCTATCGAGATTAAATCTAGGACTGATTTTCAATAATCTCTTAAACTCTTTCATGTTTCCGTCTCTTGGACGTTTGTTATGTTTTTTGGGTCTATCGAGATTAAATCTAGGACTGATTTTCAATAATCTCTTAAACTCTCTATCAGCATTAAATTTAGCATTTCTCGAAGTCAATCTCTTGAACTCCATCATGCTATACTAAAAACAAGTGTCTAAATGAAAGATTTTTATATAATGAATCACTGCAATGGATCAGTCAATGAATTAGACAAATAGTATAGTATACGAATGAACCAGGAATTCAGACCACACCCAGTGAGTACAAATTATGAAGCATCCAGTGATGGTGTTGTAAGAAACCGTAGACTGAAGAACCCAGTTGGGTGGGATAATGGTATGGGGTATTTGTTCTTTACTGTTGGAAAGAAGAAATATTACAATCATCGTTTCGTGTATGAATGTTTCCATGGATTGATCAAAGATGGTTTTGTTATTGATCATATTGATTCTAATCCGAAGAACAATTCCTTATCAAATCTTCAAGCAATCACACATAGTGAGAATACCAAACGAGGAAGGACTGGGAAATACTCGAAAAAAGCGAGACCTGTGAAATCTTTGAATACAATAACTAACGAAGAAAAAGTATTTAAATCAATATATGAAGCCGGCAAGTATTTCAATATTTGTAGACCCTCAGTACGATATGTTGCAGAGGGGGTTTGTCGATCGGCTATTTCAAAAAAGAGCGGACAGAAAATTCAATTTAGTTATGTCTAATACGTCATATTTTTCATTTAGAAATATATCATTATTATAGAATAATGAATTCTGAAAACATGAATAGAATCATATCCGAGATTTCAAAATTGAAAGGTT
This sequence comes from Unio delphinus, assembly GCA_029339505.1. Taxonomy (NCBI): domain Eukaryota; kingdom Metazoa; phylum Mollusca; class Bivalvia; order Unionida; family Unionidae; genus Unio; species Unio delphinus. Next base: position 2,166,189 of record JAQISU010000007.1, on the reverse strand, counting down.
GGGATATTGAACTATCAGATGGGTTAAATCCTGATCAAATCATGTCTGATTTTCAGGATATAGAATACGGAGTTAACAACAATAAATATATGCTACCAAAGAAGTATGCGCTCATCAAAAGAATTCAGAATTCTATTAAGGACTCTCTCGCATTTTCCAGTGACATAAGTGTGTTCGCTCCGTTGTATACCATCGTAGAACGAATACGAAAAGAATTGGGGTACGAATACGAATTGAAAAAGGAGGTTAATTCTAAAGTTAGAAACCTACGAGCGTTAATTCAAGAAAATGAAAAATTTTGATTGACCAACCATTTATCATTATTTGATTGTGACCGTCCCTCATAGAGATTTTAATTTTTTTTTAGCATTTTTTGATCAAAACTGTTGAAATCAGTGAATAAAAAATTGATGGCTGGTTCGCATTGATCAGCGTAGAATGGCGAAAGTCACAGTATTATTATTATTTATAGCAATTATGTGACTTTCGCCATCGATGAACGAAGCTGTCTCACGACGAAATAACACTTCCATGACCATCCGATGGTGTTAGGTTGGATTGAAAAATTGTTTTGCAATTGAAAAATTGTTTGCGATTTCAAATAATGGTCAATGAAGCATTAACAACCCGATTGGCTCGTGAACGACTGGATGCAATCAGGAGATTTGTACCAATTCGTGACTCTGTACGGAATAAACTACAACAACGACAGAGTCTTCAGACTGATTTTGCTATGGGATCCGAAGAATTGTTTAAACCAGTAACCACAGCAACGAAGGGGATAGAGCGTGCTATACTGGGAGATGTTCCCGAGACGGGAAAATCTGTTATCGGTGAACTCGAAAAAATAGCAGCGAAAACTGAACAAACTGAACAAACAAAACAAATGGAATCAAAAGAAATAGTAGATGATTTACGCGTGATATTTAACGAGGCGGGTTTAGCAGCAATCATTGAGACTAAACTAGCGAAAATTCCTGCGCTTGTTGTTACGACTTATGAAAACAGGAAAAATTTGTTGAAACCAGAACATCATAACTTTGTTAGAGATATAACTCACTGGGCTGATATATTCTACAAAATCAAAACTGAAAAAACAGGTAGAATTAAGAAGAAGGGTAACGCATCATACATTGGATATATCAATGAGGTGGGCGAAGTGTATAATCAATACGAAGAGTTTAAACAACAACAAAAACCGCAAAAATTGCGAGGAAGGCGACAGCAACCTGCAAAGAAAGTAGTCTACTCTCCTAAAAAACAACAAATACCACGTGATGATGATGATGATCTTCTTGATTATTTACAAAAGGATTTAGAAAAACAGGATGAAGCAACTGGTTATAGCGGAAGTGGATTAAGAGATTCCAGTGTTTCATGCCCTGGTAGTGTTATCAATGATATATCACGATTAGAAGTTCTTGTAGGAGGTTTCCGAGCTGGAAATAACTCACCGGAAATAATTAATGAAGCAGCTGATATCTGTAGACGATTATTTCAGGGTGGTATCATGGATATCAAAACATATCGAGATTTCATTGACGAGTTAGTAGACGGTGAAACCGTCCATGATTATCACAGTGATTAATCACCGGGATTAAATAAAACGCTAGCGTGGAAATCCGAAGGATTTCACAATTGAAAAATGGTTTCTGATTTCAAATAATGATCATACACTACAATCATGATAAACCAACCCCCGTCTATGTAGTTAATTCACGGTTTCCAGTTTATAGAGCATACTACGGAGATGGTTTAGGCAATACCATTGCAGGGTTATTTGCGAGAATGGCTCCAAAAGTGATGCCATTGGCTAAACAACTAGGAATGAAAGCAATTGAAGTTATTCGTGATAAGGGTATTGGTGCTGTTGGAGATCTTGCTGGAAAAGCGTTTTCAACTGCGAGGAATAAATTAACATCATTAGTGAAATCACGGATGAAATCCAAAGGATTTTCAAAACCGTTACCGTCTACAGCGGAAATGCCTGCAAGTGTTAGTAGAATTATAAATAACGCAGTAGACGAAAAATTAGCGTCGATGGTAAATCAAGGAGACCAAAGCAATATTGCAAATATGATAGCAGGAAGCGGCTTTAAAAAACTACGTCGATGAAAATCGTTTACGATGAAAATCCTACGGATTTTTACGATTTAGACTCTGATAAATAGAATAAAATGTTCAAAAAATCACATGATCCGGCGTTTGATATAGACGCCCCAGTTGGCAAGGATGATTCTGTACGCGATTATCAATATTACGCTTATCATGCAATAGACGCAAATAGTCGATCGCGAATTGAACTTCAAGTCCATGATACCAGTAAATATTTTTTGCCCTGTGAAGCGTTTATTGAAGTAGAAGGAGAACTTGTAACAGCTGCTGGAGCATCATATCCAGCTGGTACTCAAGTCGGGTTTGTCAATAATGGTATCATGGCGCTATTTGAGAGTGCTAGATATCTCATTGATGGAAAAGAAATTGAGTCCATAGATCGTGAAGTTGATGTGGCTACAACAATAATCGGGTTAGCGAGATATTCTGATGATTATACAAGATCAGCAGGACCCTCTATGATGTTTGCAAAAGATGGTAAGAATACCGCTGGTGGAAATCCATTTGTTGTAAGACGACCAAAAAAACATGCTGGTGATGCTGATGTTGATGTCGAGGATATGATTATAAACAACGACGTTAATTTCAATCTAGGAGCTGCAACACGAAACGCAATGTTGCAAGGAGAGCGTAAATCATTTTCATGCGCGATTCCACTGCATCATATATTTGGATTCTGTAGAAACGTCCGAAAAGTTATTTATGGGGCGAAGCATACAGTATCGCTTGTACGAAAGGGTGATGATAATGACGCAATTTGGAGGATTCCAGCAAACACAGCTGCAGATCATGTAAATGATGATGCCGGTAAAGTTATTTTAACAAAAATATCATTGTGGATGCCAGTGTTGACTCCAGCAATCACTGCAGAAGAACGATTACTATCATTTATGGACCAAGGAGGAAAGTCGTTGTTGAGTTGGCTAACCGTGAGTACAGATGTTAAACAATCAAATCTCACCGGGTTATTCACGTGGAATCTAGCATCAAAACAAGGTGTTACTGCGCCACGTCATATATTCGTAGCGTTACAGGATAATAGGCGAATTGGCAATCAAACCTACAGTCATATGATATTTGATCAATTAGGTGTGAAAGACGTCTCACTGAGAATAAATGGCCAGCAGGAACCATCCGAGGATATACAACTTGATTACACTAACAACCATATTGCACGCGTGTATCATCGTCTGTTGTCATTTATGGCACGTGATCAAAATGTGGATACTGGTTTGCAAATATCACAATATGATTTTAAAAATCTATATACGATCTATTACTTCTCACTGGAACATCTCGATTTAACAAGACAGTCAGTTGTTGATATACACTTTAGAGCTAATGTGAATCGTCCTGTTGGTGCTGCTGATTATAGAGCGGTTGCTGTCATTCTCAGCGACAAATCAATGCTACTCGAAGGTGTTGGAGGAAGAATGAGAGTGGTAGATGCACCAGTAGAAAATCTTTGATTGAAATCGTAAACGATTTTCTTGATTTTTCAATGAAATCCTACGGATTTTACGAATTAGAATCAATCTATTATGTATAATGTCATATAGTGTTATTAGTGTTACGTTAACTCCCGGTCAATTAAAAAAATTGCAATCAGAATCGGTTAAGCGATGTGGAACCACAATCACGTTGAAACCCAACCAAATGACTGGTGGTGCAAATAAATTATCGCTGACAACTCGTCAGGTGAAACATTTCAATGATGCACTTGCAGCCAAAAAAGGTGTTCAGATTACTCTTTCTGCGGCTGCTATCAAAAATATGATTAAAACAGGCGGTATATTTCCGTTGTTAGCTGCGATTCCAGCATTGATTGCAGCAGCAGCCCCAGCGGTGGCTAAAGCGGCAGCGTTAGGAGCCGTTGGTACTGCAGCAGGAATGGCACTAAAGAAGGCAACTGGGAAAGGATATAAAAAAAAGGGAAAGGGTCTAAGACTACCAGGAACCCCGTATTCGTGGTACAGCGGAAGATCCGTGAACGGATTGGGTCTAAGACTACCAGGAACCCCGTATTCGTGGTACAGCGGAAAGGGTCTAAGACTACCAGGAACGATTTATTAATTGAGGAATCGAAGATTCCTATGTCCAATTTTGATTTAATGGATGCGGCTAAAAAACTCGCGATTAAAAACTTCAGAGGTGTCTTTATGAAAGATCAATTACCACATCAACCAAACAAAACTGAAACCGGAATCATTAATTTAGATAACAGCACCGGACCCGGAACTCACTGGGTTGCATACGCTATTGATCCACGTGGGATTGTTTATTTTGATTCATATGGATTAGCCCCACCAAAAGAGTTTATGCGGTATATAAAAACCCTTCCAATGAAGACTTGGTATTCTACGCTACCAACACAAACGATGATTGACCCACCAATATGTGGCAGCGAAGTATTAAATGTCCTTGACGCTATTTCTAACTCCTTGAGTAACCCAAGCGGAAAACCACCACATGTTGTCGTGAATGAATACACTAGCAATCGCTGGCAACGACGAAGTCGTCAAAAACGATTTTAGAGAGAGAAAGAGTTTTACAATAACATGATTGATATTTGGGGGAGATCTTTGAAATCCAAACCCGATGGCACTGCACCACCTGATTCTGTCAAGGATATAACAAAAAAAATTAAAGATGAAATCGCTGAGACGTTGAACTTAACAAATGTTGATCCTAATGAAATAGTTGTATTTCAGGACAAACAGGGTAAATTGAAATCTAGTAATATTTCTCTGGATGATATTTTAGTTAAACAACGAAACGCAATCGAGGATACTATCGCGTTATTTTCCGATCAGGGTAAATTGAAAACCAGTAATATTTCTCTGGATGATATTTTAGTTAAACAACGAAACGCAATCGAGGATACTATCGCGTTATTTTCCGATCAGGGTAAACTCAAACCGGGTGTACTCGTTTCGACGATTACAGATCGATTAAAAACTCTCAACGATGAGTTAAACAATTCTCTGGCTGTACTAAAAATACTTGAATCTAAAATTGAAGATAACGTAAAACAGTTTATATCATTTCGTAGAAATATCATTGATAAATTTATTGGAACCCAGTTGGATAAAATTGAAATAAAACTCCCTGATATTAAAAAATCCATCGATGAGACGAAAACTTTCATCGAAGCCGTCAAAGGTGATTTTTCGAGGATGATAACAATCATTGAAAAAACAAAAATTCCTCATGAGAAAACCAATAACGTAGTATATACAATCCAACACGGATCATTTGAGTGGACACTTGCAAACAACAAATTAGATATCACAGCTACTATCAAGGGTATTTATCGATTAACGCTGGTAGCACCAATTCAATTTAATATATCATCGTCGAGTTCATCCGGGGTCAACAATACGATTTCAACCATCATCGACAAGGATAAAACTGAACGGTTAACGATAAAAGCCGATGATAAAAGTTTGGCTAAGGCATCAGTAACATGGTATCTGGAATTCGTAGCGGATTTAAGTAAATAACTAAATCGTTCGGATTTCACAATTGAAAACGCTAGTGTTTTTAAAATAAACAACAATGACTTTGTCATCGACGCAATGTCGCTATGATCAGGTCAGAGAATTTCAAAATAGACTCAAAACCCTCACTGAGGAGTATCAAATAAAAATAAAAAAATACCGACGAAGAATCACCGCAATTGATGTTATTATATACTCGGTGTCAAGCGTTCTTACTGGTGCCGGAATAATACTAGCATCTGTTACAATGATTGCCCCGGTCGTAGTTCCAATTTGCATTTCTGCGGTGGCTACAATCGGGGGTATATCAACCGGGATAGCAAAAAAGATATCATCATGCAGCCAGAGTAAACTGCAGAATTACTTACTTCAATTTCATATTGCATCAACCGCATACTCGCAATTATCATTGATGATATCGTCGTCACTCGACAATACGATTATATCAGATAGTGAATTCTCAGCGATGGTCAGTATTTTTGATTCCGCGATATCGAAATTAGAGCGACAACATGAGTATAATAACAATGACAACACCGATGGAATCAGAAAACACGAACCCAAAAAACAAAATGATCTCAATAATATCAACATTACCAGATTGTGAGTTCTCAGTGATGGTCAGTATTTATGATTCCTCGATACCAAAATTAGAAATAAATCATGAGTATAATGACGACACAGATGGAATTACTTCAACAAGTAGTGGAGAACACGAACCCAGTACAAACGAGTATGATATCAATAACATCTACGAAACCCGAGTTTAGTGTGAATTTCCCCTCTCCGGTTCCTGTGAGCGAAATCGCGCTAGCAAAACTACGAATGTATCACAGTTGGCCTAATATTAGATCGGTAGCATTTGGTGGTCAACAACCCAATAATTCACTGGTGTTCTCGTATAAGAATAAAGACGACGGTACCCCAGACTGGAACGTCGTTTCCATACCAACTGGGTCATACCAAATAGAACAAATCAATAATGAATTCGCGCGTAGAATAAAATCGATTACTGGAGTAGAGTCAAAAATTGCTATAACAGTTCATGAACCGACGCTATCATCCGCCATTGAAATAAACTCAGAAGAATATGTCGTAGATATCTATCAAAGCTCAATAAGAACCGTACTAGGATGGCCTGAATTACCACCCCAGAGTAAAACTCTGGAGAAAATCGTTGTTGTATCACCCAAACCTAAAAAATCTGATTATGTCACAGACAGGATAAAACCTGATAATCCAGTAAAGAGTTATAAAGAGTTCAGTGTAGAATTTTTTAGTTTAGTGCACCAACCTTCGGGGAGTGAACAATCGAGTGTGTTTCATTTTGTTGACGAAGATGAAATCCTTAAAAATTTCACAGCGATGAATAATGATTTTTCACTGTTGTTAATATCTCTTAAATCCGGCTCTCTCACCCGAGATGAATTTATCAGCGTCGTAGAAATATGTAATAAAATCATCAATGACATGGAAACATTTAATTCACAAATTATTCGATTTATACTCGATCATAAAAACCCCACAACGCGAACAATGTTTGCAACGAGGTATATTATACGCGAAGAAGACATTCCAGCATTCAAACTACCAGGGTATAATATCTTAGAACTACAAAAATCTCTCAATGATGCCATCGATGAAGGTTTCCAAAAAATCTATGACGCATGTGAAAGGAAATTAATGAAAAATTTATTAATCCTCAAACACAATAATGACCCAGATGGTGGCGGTAGGCATATCGCTCCGTTCAACGTGAATATTTCAACGGTGATTGCGCTTAATTTAGTGTGTGATGTTATCGAAGGAAGCTATCAAATTAATCTAGAGCAATCAAATCAAGCTCAGCAGGGATATATTCTTTATTCATTTGCACCAACAGCTCCTCCAGGATTCCTAATTATTGAAAACCCAATTAATCCTGTCTACATGCGATGCCATAATAATTCATTAACCAGAATTAATTTCAAACTCACCGACCAGTCAAATAATCTGATTGATTTACAAGAAGAGGTGTTAGCGATTAGTTTGTTTGTAAAATCATAAATGATTTTCATCCTAAAGACTTGATCAAATCATTTATGATTTTTTGTTAACCAGAACTGAAATCACTAGTGATGAAATCACTAGCAGCAGAGAGGGTGGATGACCACATCGTTGCGAGCAAAATCGTAAAATATCCGTTTTTGCAAAAATGGAGACTTTTTTTTTGGTTAAATGAGATTTTGTTGGAAGTCTTATTTTTTGTCTGAAAACGTAGTGTGTAGGCCATTTTTTGTTCGGAAACGTTATCTGGAAGCCTTATTTTTGCTTGAAATCGTGGTCTGTTCACCCTCTCTGCTGCTGCAGCTGTTACAATTTCTCCTTCTACTTCGATAAATGCTTCAGACGGTAGAAAGAATTTGCTGGTATCCTGGACTTGAAGTTCAATTCTTGATAGACTATTTGGTTGCACTGCATTATAGGAAAAATACTGATAATTAAGTAGAGAATCATTCTTGGGCATTGGGGCGTCCATATCAAACGCTGGGTCAAGAGCCGATTTGAACATATTATATATTTCTTGATCTAAATTGTGATCTCGCTCACGATTTCAAGCCACTTCCTATCATATTTACAGTAATATTTCCCTGAGTGTCATATCCATCATTTATCCGTGATTCTACATTCTGCTCCACCGCATTGTTTACTATTTTGCTAATACTTGCAGGCATAATTTCCGTAGATGGTAGTGGTCCCAATGACTTTGTCATAGTTTTCCTTCGCCGCCGAACGTTACTAGTTTTTCTTTAGCCTCGGAAAATGTCCTCCCGGGACCATCACCAATAGCGCTAATACCCTTATCACGAATAACATCAATAACTTTCATTGATAATTGTTTTGCGATTGGTGCTATTTTGGGAGCCATTCTTGCAAATAACCCTGCAATGGTATTGCCGAGACCATCTCCATAGTACGCTCTATAAAATGGCAATCGTGAGTTTACTACATAGACCATAGTTGGTTTTCTGTGGTTGTAGTGTATGATCATCTAATGTGGTGATTTAATCACTATGGTAACCGTAAAATTCCTTAGGATTTTCGGCTAGCTCATCAATAAACTCTTGGTATACATCAATATCCATGATACCACCCTCAAATAGTCGTCTGCAGATATCAGCTGCCTCAGTAATTACTTCCGGTGAGTTATTTCCGGCTCGTTTCCCTCCTACGTGAACTTCTAATCGTGATATATCCAAGAGAATACTATTAGGACAACTAACTAAACCACTACCTGATACCCTTGGAGTTCCACTCTGAGAAAATCCCTTTCCTTTTGTTTTTTTAGTGATATCAGTTGCACCCTGCGAAGAGGGGTTTTGTACCGTATTTTGGTGTGTATAACGCGCACCGATGTATAACGCGCACCCCGATTTTCGACCAAAAATAAGTGGAAAAAACGTAGTTCTGCCATATAACGCGCATGTGATATAATGCATTTTAAAATTGTGACTACCGGTATTTCGCTCCGTTTTCATAGTGCAACAACAGTTGGTCATTTTAGATAGTGAATGAAAAAGTGGCAATATTGATATTGTATCTTTCCGATTTTATTGTTGGCCCTTTAAAGGTTCGTCTAGTTGACGCAATCTATTGCATCAAATCCCTCAAATTCCTCTTCGTCGTCTTCACTTTCGAAAAGTCGCTGTATGTCCTGAATCAATTAAATACTGCTCACCGAGACAAAGGATTGTAACTATGTTGAGCGCATCAAAGCTTACCTGGCGCCGATTACCGTGAAAAGACCACACCGAGTCAATGAAGCACTGAAGCCATTGATCACTGTATAATCGCAAATATATCTCAAATACTATGATTTAAGATGAGAAATAAAACTAAGTAACAAGCTTATTTTCCAAAGAGGAAAAAAATGTTTTCCGACTTCATACATTGATTATTTTCTTCCACAACATATCAGTGTTCCCGTAAGAAAGAACCCGTAGTCGCAAAAAATATGTTCCCTACAGATGCTCTGATGAGAACATTAACACTAGTTGAATTCTACGCATATTATATTTCAATTCAACCAATAATAAATGAAGAAAAATTCGATTAGATCAACAGTTATGGAATACGGTACTGAACATTTACGGAACAAGTACGGTAATCCACACAGTGGTATTTGTTCCGCACCAATGCGGCACTTTGAACAGCTTTTGAACAAGTTGCCAGTCGTTATGTACATGTATTTCCGGCCGAGGCACAGAACAAAACGACACAGTGATGTGAAATGAAACCAGTTTATTAACATAAGCAATCAAAGAACAAGACTATTTGTAAGCATTATTTATTTCTTTAATACGGCTAGTACCGGTAAACATTTTAGTTACAATGCAATGTACAATGGATTTATTATTTCAGAAGTAGTGAATGTGATACATGTAGCCGGCTATAGTGCCTTCATCCTCTTCAGATCGACCTGGAAAAAATCTTTTTTTTTTAGTTCTTGTATACAACAAGCACCCCCGACTTAAGATAAGAAAATTAGGTAAAAAAAGTGCGCGTTATACACACCAAAATACGTTATATCAAAAAGTTTTGATTGCTCTGGTAATCTAAGGATCTGATTGCTTCTCTGTAAATGATTCAGCTTTTTTTATTGCTTCTATAAACTAATTATATGTATCATCTTTTTTCGATGCCTTAAATGCAGCTGTGAACACACGATATAATCAATTATACCATGTTTTTTATTAGGGAGATTATAATCATCGTGGATATAATTTTTTCTCTGATGAAAACTTCAAACGACGAAATTAGCTAATTCTTTCATAGAATCAAATTTCATATCTCTTATTTCATCTCATTTACCAGGAAGGAATTTATCATTGAATGCAACTCGTCCACTACCAATATCACCTTCTTCTTCTTTTTCTTCTTGTTCAAGCGGGTCATCATGTGGGGGGGGGGGATAATATCAATATCACCCTCTTCTTCTTCTTCAATAGTATCACCCTGTTGTCCCTGAAGTCGTGAAGTGGCTATTTTATCACCCGGAAGTGTTTTTAAAGATTTTTGTGTTCGTTCAGTTTCCCCTGCTATTTTTTTAAGCACAGAAAGAAGAGGTGCTTCTTTTCTTTTTCCTTCCTTGGGGACATCTCCCCATATTGCTCTTTCAGTGGTCGATACGACGTCTTTAGTTGCTGTAGCAATGGGTTTAAACAATTGTTCAGTACCTGTCGTAAAGTCGGTTTGAAGGTCTGTCTCGTTTGAAGCATATTTCGAACGGAATCACGAACTTGAATAAATTTCTTAATCGAAGCTAATCATTGTCGTGCTAATTTAGTTGTCGGTGCTTCACCCACCATTATAAATATAATATACAATCTAAATGTTGTGACGAAGTCACCAATGAAAAATCCGTAGATTGCTTCACCCACCCCAATTCACTTCATTACTTCCACATAGTGACAAAACCATTGACAAAGTCACCATTGATTAAATTTACTGTGCAATAAGAACTCGTCTATACAAATTCATTCTATGTGAGTAAGCGCATACCTGTCTATTGAATACTTACAAACAGGTATGGGTATTATACAAGTCAATCCTTGGAGGCGATCAAAGGAGAATTCTCAGTTTGTCAGATAATTTTTATTGTTCTGATTTTCGAATTAATCGTGCATTTGATTTCATATTGCTGCCCCAATTCTTTTCTTATTTTTTTTGACAACAGTGAATAACGGAATGAATTTGTTTAAGTCATTTTCATATTCGAATGAGTCATAAATCGCGTGTTGAATTCGCTTGATAAAAGAGTACGATTTTGGAAGCACGTATTTATTACTTCGAGCATTATCTTCAATATCTTGAAAATCAGAAAAAAATCTGATCACAATTTAATTTATCTGACAATTGAATTCCTTGAATTTTCCAATATAAAATTTTGGTTATACATGTAATCTCATTGATATTTTCAGAATTTATTTATATAATATATTATATTTCTAATATATTTTACTTTAAATTAAAAAAAAACGGGGGGTCAATTTTGACCAGTTTTTTGTATTAACTCTGTTCGCGTTAAAGTGTATTCACATCTTATTGTGCCTAGAGATATATATGAAGGTTATATATGATGATGAACTCTGTTCGCATTAAGGTGTATTCACATCTTATTGTGCCTAGAGATATATATGAAAAACCCTATTTGGAACCCTTCAGGTGTTATTCACATCGGAGAGACCCAGAGGTTACATATATAAGACAACACATCCCCATTTGGAACCCCTCAGGTGTTATTCACATCTGACCGGGCCCAGAGGTACCATGAAACATAATCTCCGAGAGGAGATCTAACTCGCCAAATAGTGGATTAGAACTCCAAGAAGGTATATTTCGTGAATGGACGTCACATTTACATATATACATATTTGATATATAGGGAAGCACAGCCTTTTTCAACCCCCAATTCGAGTTTGTAAGGCACACATATATGCAATGACATGGTTATGGTATTTACAATGAACGATACATGAAATATAACAATGGATTATAGGATGACAATGGTATGATGGTATGACGGGAGCGATTCTACATTCAAACTGAAACCAATCATAAACCCTACAAAATCAACCCGGTTTGAATGCAAAAGACATTCACACCACGTGTGACAGTGTGTGATCTATGGTTGTTTCAGTTCGAGTTTCGAATGGCTTAAAGCCCCCAATCATATAGAAAAACCTCGAAATTGGTACCATCGACAATAATGCCTGCCACGAGATTCGAACAATGGGCCCCAGGACGAGATCCCAACGTGTATGGAATACGCTAATGTCCGTATGTACAGGCATGTGCTTTTGAATACGATATATGTGTAAACAACAGACCAAAAATTCCATTGAGATCCGTAACTCTTTCATAAACCGTACACATGCCCGCATGAGTTATTCCCCTTAATGCTATATACATATAGTACAAAACAGAATTCAGACATATGTAAATTGAATTCTATGTCCAGTTCGCTTTGAAATCGCTGACCCATAAATTCCTTCTGCAACAAATCGTACCGAAGTTCTACAAATATCACTGGTCAACAGTGAAATCATTACTGACTTGAAATGGCCCTAACCTGTAGTATTTTGGTGTGCCGAACACGAATATAACCGTGAAATTTTTTTATTGGCTCTCGTTTTGAAGATATTCATATACCTCATTTTCTATGTTTCACTGTGTAAATTTCTCCAGTAGGACTGCAGCAACATCCGGAATAATGATGTAACATTGCATAATACCATCATGCTCACATCATCCACAGTTGATTGCATCATTTTCTGATGCAATGCAATACTAATGCCATGCGGCTGCTGAAGTAAGTTGACGTCAGCTGTGTACTATACATGTGTAGGCCTATTATACTAATGCCAGGCGGCTGCTGAAGCTGACGTAAGCAGTGTACTATATAAAGCCCAATCAGATAGGTTCAGCATTTAAAATATTTTAGACGTTGTGCGAGACAGTTCAAGCTACTGTTACATAAAACTTATTATTTTATCCATTTACGTACAATAAAGAACAGTAATGCCTCGAAAGTGTGTTAATACCGCGGACAATTTTTGCTATATTTGTGGGGAAGTGACATTTGCCAACCAGAAGAAAAGTATCAATTCTCAAGTGAAGAAGGCATATCATCTTTACTTCGGATGCAAGGTTGGTGACCAAGACAAGCTTTGGGCTCCGCATATATGCTGTGCTACATGTACAACACAGCTTTCACAGTGGTTGAATTGCAAAAGGTCATCAATGCCGTTTGCAGTCCCAATGGTGTGGAGAGAGCCAAGCAACCACCTAAATGATTGTTACTTCTGCTTGGTTCCTCCTCTTTCCGGCGGAATAACGAAGCGAAAGAAGTCGAGAATAGTCTACCCAAACATTCCGTCTGCATTGAGACCAGTTCCACATGGTGAGGGACTTCCTATTCCAGAACCTCCAGCAGAATATTCTCTTGATTCATCTGACGAAGACAAAGGTGAGTCGACCTGTTCTTCTCCTGGTCCATCAGCATGCAGTGATCCAGATTTTCTATGTGGTGCATCATCAACCCCACACAGAATAACACAGGAAGAACTAAATGACCTGATTCGTGATTTGGACTTATCAAAGAACAAGGCAGAATTGCTAGGATCAAGACTCCAACAATGGAATCTTCTAGAAGATGTCACAATTACTGCATATCGAAAGCGCCACCAGCAATTGGAGCCTTTCTTCAGAAAGGAAAGTAATCTGATATTCTGTTCCGATATTGAGGGCCTCATGAATGCTTTAAAAATCACTCATGACCCACAAGAATGGAGACTATTTGTGGACTCTTCGAAACTGAGTCTCAAGGCTGTGCTTTTGCACAATGGAAACATTCTTCCATCTATTCCAGTAGCGTATGCTGTCCACATGAAAGAGACATACGATAACTTAAGGCAGCTACTGAATTCCATTGAGTATAACAAGTACAGCTGGCACCTGTGGTGATTTGAAGGTAGTTGCCCTTTTAATGGGACTGCAGCAAGGATATACAAAATACATGTGTTTCTTATGCGAGTGGGATAGCCGAGCAAGGGAAATGCACTACATGAGGAAGGAATGGACTCACAGGCAGAATGTAGCCATTGGAGAGAAGAATATCCAACACCCAGCTCTGGTTGAGGCTCAGAAAATATTGCTACCACCCCTTCACATCAAACTAGGTTTGATGAAGAACTTCGTGAAAGCCATTGACCGGACTTTGCCAGCATTCCGATACCTGCATGAAAAATTCCCTCGACTCAGCGAAGCAAAGATTAAAGAGGGAGTTTTTGTGGGTCCTCAGATTCGAGAGCTTTTCAAAGATGACCAGTTCAACAACTTGCTGGAAGGTGACGCGAAACAAGCATGGAATGCTTTTCGCCTAATTTCTACAAACTTCCTCGGAAATGTTAGGGCAGAAAACTATAAGGAACTAGTAGAAGACATGTTGATGAAGTATAAGAAACTTGGCTGCAATATGTCTCTAAAGATTCACTTCCTTCATTCCCATTTGGATTTCTTTCCTAGCAACTGTGGTATTGTTAGTGATGAACACGGCGAACGTTTTCATCAAAATATCGCAACAATGGAACAAAGATACCAGGGAAAATGGTCCACTACAATGCTGGCTGACTACTGCTGGACACTCCTCAGAGATGCTCCCGAACAGCTGTACAAGAGACAGGCGAAGAAACCTAAGATGTAGTCAATGACTTGATTTTTTATAGGTAGGCTATTACAGTTGACCTTTTACTATTGGAATGCATTTCGTTATGTAAACATTAATTTCTTGCAGATTACAAAAAAACTAGAGCCAATTTTGCAATTTGACTGTCATATTCGTGTTCAGCACATAAAAATTGATAAGAATTGACTAACTTTATTTCAGTAACATGACTTTTGTAAAAATTTGTTGTCCAGTGTATTGAAATATCTACCTGCTTCATTCATTGATTTAAATACTCTTTCTTTGTTATTTACTGTATTAAATGATTTTATACATTTTGCATTTTTTTGATGTTTCCAAGTCCCTCCTCATTTTAAATTTTCACTTTGTGAAATAGCTTGTAGATTATCTAAAGAATTGTTCTTAGGATTGGAATCAATATGATTAATAACAAGACCATCTTCGATCAATCCATTGTGTGACATTCATATATTATTCTGTGCTTAAGATATGATTTCCCTCCAGCAGTAAACACCAAATACACCATACTATTGTTCCACCCTACTGGTTTCTTCACTCTGTGGTGTCTGACAATACCGTCACGAGATGCTTCATAATTAGTAATCACGGGATGTGGTTGAAATTCTTGGTTCATTTATATACTAAATACTATTTGTTTAATTTATTATTTGGTTTAATTATACTTTAAAATCTTTCAATATAGTCTTGAGGTGTTCTTATGATTTTGTTCTTGACATAGTCAATGATGCTGTCCTTGACGGAGTCAGAGTCATTGACGGAATCATTGACGGAGTTTTACGAGTTTTTAATGGAATCTTTGATGGAATCTTCGATTCTCTTATCATAATAGCACTTTAACTCTCTGTATCGCTTACCACAACAATTGAGACTACAGCGATTTTCCTCTCACACCTACTCCACATCGGATACAAGGTAGCGGACCTAAACTTCCACGACGTACACTTTGCAAATGATATCCACAGAATTCATTTCTGCATGATTTGTTACAAGCGGTTACTGATCCTATCATAAGCCATTTGCAATGATTCATTATATAATAAATTCTTTATTTAAATACTTGTTTTAATTATATATGGCGGAGTTTGAGAGATTATCGAAAATTACACCTTGGAATTTTTTTTAATTCAATCTCGATACAGTCTCCACTGATGTACCAAAGAGTCTAATAAGTGATAGAAGCTGTTGGGTAAAATCCGTGATGGTTTTAATGAATTCAAGAGCGATGGAGCATCTCACTGTTGGTCGACATTTCGAATTGATGGTAGTGTTGATGCTACCATGAACGACAAAAGAGCAGCAGTGATAATCTCACATCTTGACAAGAAAAAGTATTTTTTTAGAGTCAAATTCATTAACCGATCAGAAACGGGGAATTGGATTATACATGACAAATTTAAACCCATACTGAAAATAAGAGAACTGTCACTGTGAGTCAGGATTCCAAACCAGGAATTCTAACTGGGATTGACAAACCATATTACGAGAGATCCTATCCTGTAACCGCGGTTGTTTATGGAATCTATCCGATAAATGATAAACCAAGTATTGAAAAAGTAAAACCAATGAAATATTTGTAGTTGAATTGTGTAGCAGAACGAATCATAGAACACTTCAAAAATGCGTTGCGTGGAAACAAATTGATGGATCTAAGATGCAAAAAAATAAATGAATGGGGATTAACAGTGAAAGAGAACAGAGCAACAATTCAAAATGTGGCCGTGTTAGAACGGATACTAAAATTACCAATATTCGT
The DNA here is from genome assembly GCA_029339505.1 of Unio delphinus. Lineage (NCBI taxonomy): Eukaryota > Metazoa > Mollusca > Bivalvia > Unionida > Unionidae > Unio > Unio delphinus. The sequence goes on along the minus strand of JAQISU010000007.1, from coordinate 2,149,574 downwards.
AGAGACAGTAACAGGCGAGATATTATAAGACTCGAAATATAAATACAGATGATCTCCAATAAAAATTATTGACCATAATGCACATGCTTGGACACCTGCGGTAACAATATTTCTGCAGGATAGAACCATAAAATATCTACCACCAGAGAACTCTGGGGGAAATTTATTTTATTTTATTTACGAGTCGAGTAAAAACAATCCTGTGTCAGTGTGGTTATTTCAGAGTTTTGAAGACGAAGAGGGTAAATTCGATCAATTTGTAAAACCCAATGGCGAATTATACCGTACTGAAACCCTCCACAACAAGATGAAAAAACTAGCTAGTGGTTTTTCAACGAACACAACGAACAATTACTAACAAACTGTTTTACAATACCGTCAGTTGCAGCTTATTTCACGAGAAAGAGAAATCTATGGAAACCAACAAGAGCAGAATTTCTCTCAGATATCCAAGATAGTTGTGTTGATTATGGCCATGGTGGATTATGGAATACAAAATACAACCCTGAAAGTATTATTTCGGTTGATATGATTGCGTGTTATCCAGGGAGTTTTCTTGACAGACCTGCCTACCTGACCATAAGGGAAAAGCATAATCCATGAGCCTAAAAAGAGGAATTTGTAACTTGAAAGTGTAATAATATGCACGACATACGACAACTCAAAACAACCAAAGATACAAAGAAAAAAGCTGTAATATCTTTATTATAATGCCAAAATGAACCATATTGTATAAATTTAAAAAAATATTAGTTCAGAGGAACTTGCTTTATGGTTATAAATTGTATACATTTAAAAAAAAAAAAAAAAACTTAGCACAAAGTAACTTCCTCTATGATGTCAAACTACTTTTATATGCAGATTTAACTGCTTTCAGCTGCTCTTGAGAGTAGTTTCGCTGCCCAAAGATGCCTGTCCTGGATTTCAGTACTAGAAGACTTTCCAGAATATCATTCAACAGAGAAGACCTCTGGTCTGTCTTATTTTTGCGAACGTAGGAGAAAACCCGCTCACAGTGAGCGCTGGAGTGTGGCACACCTAAGATCCCCAGCATCACTTGGCTAAGTTCCTTAAAGGCAAGTTCTCCAGTTTCATCCCACTGCTGTCCAATCGCTGTCCAGGTCTCATCAACTCTGATTTTCTTGCAGGATGACAAGTCACAGCACTGGTAATCATTGAACTGTTGCATTATTTGCTGTTTCTTGGCTCCTGGTGGCAGCAGGCAGGGATATCTAAAAGACAAAGGGAGTGATACAATAAAATTAGTAAATGGAGCAGAATGAGGGAATGAAACATAAATAAGCACTCTGTGCATCTACATTAATACAAAAAAAAAAAAACAACAAATAGTTTTCTGAAATTAATTTGGACAAGCTGTGTATGAAGTATTACCTGTCAAGAAAAAATCTGAGGCTGCCTGGTGACCGGTGAGAGAGAAAAGAATACAGTCAACAAATGTAAAATTTCCATTCAAATTTAAGTTACCTGGTAATACTCTGCCATCGAGTAAACACATGCTTCGACATCCTCTTTTCCTCCAGTCCACAGAGCTCCTGATCCCCTTTAAATCTGTCTTGGCGACTGGAACTCTTGTTGAAATAGTGATAAACATCTAGCAGAACTTCATCAAAATTTGGCAGATGCTCTGCTGCTTTTTTTGCTGCATTGTGCACTATGTGCCAAGTGCACCCAGCGAGAAAGACATTGTCATGTTTTTCTTTAACAAAGTGGTAAACACCCTTGTTTGCCCCTGTCATTACATTGGCGTTATCCACACCAAGTGCAATGCAGTTGGTCCAAGATGCCCTGGCTTCCATGACAGCAGCATGCAGCAGGCTAAAGATGTTCTCCCCTGAAACAGCCAATACATGTTAAAGTGCTGGCTTTGTTTGAGGTTCAACTGCTTAAAACTAATATTGTGTTGTGAATTGCCCAGCCTAAACTATCAGGAAAGTTTAAAGTAACTCATTTTTTTGACAGATCCTGAACTATAGCCCAGAAAAAAAAGGCATTTAAACAATCAAAAAATAATTGCATTGATGCATAATAATAAATATTAATACCAATAAATAATACATTATGTAGGTTTTACCTGAAGCTGATCCCTGGCATACAGGCATAGCCAGGAGTTCTGAACAAACTTGACCAGTTTCTTCATTGAATGTTCTGACAACAATAGGAAATTTCTTGGCATCAGTATCATTGCTTCCATCCGTAGAGATAGAGAAGGGTCCAGTTCTCATTCTGTCTGACGTCAACTTGGCAGTTGCAGCAAGGTGTTTAACAATTGCTGTTGTTTTACTCCTGCCGCACTGCATCCCTGATTGTGGAAAACAATAAATGAATGTCTGCTCTTTGCAATAAATAAAACTGCTATGGTTTCAATAAAAGTGGTTCCCCAAAACAGCATAAGCAGAAAAAGTAGGAAATAAAACTTAAAAAATTTACATGCCAAAAAATGCTGCAGTCAATTATATTATTATCTAAAGACACTTTTTTTTCCACTGTTTCTAAATAAAAGATATTAAAATAAACTAAATAAAATAACAAGGCATTACTTTTGCCCTCTTAATCATATAATGATTAGTCAATACCGACAATACCAATATCTAGCCTAAGGCCTATTTCTCAATTCTGGCAGTGCATAATTGATAATTGATATTATTTACACTATCACAGCGTAATCATAAAGATGATAGATCATCCAATTTAGTGGAATAAACAAAGTGAAACTAAAAACTATGTGAATGAGTGAATAAAACTATCTATTATTATTATTATTATTATTATTATTATTATTATTATTATTATTATGTGAGACAAGCCCTGTCCACCATGGAGGTGATATCAGGCCAGGGTGTCTTAATCAAGATACATTACTTTACATATACAACAATTAAAAAACATCCCACTGTGGCCACATATTAAAAGCAATAAAAGAGAAGCAGCTAGAATTTCATAAAATGATTAAAATTCATCAAACAACTACAAGTCATCAAGCAAAGATAAGGTCTACGTTTTGTCAAAAATATTACTTAATACTGTGTTTCAAGAAGTTAATTATACTAGCAACAGGTACTTAAATGAACAAGAATTTCAGACTATCTAAGGCATAGTGTTAGTGACTGAGATATAGGCCTAGGCCTATTAAAATCTTACTCAATATTAAATAGGCCTATAAATTTAAGAAAGCTGAAAATGTTTGACTATTTTTTTAAATTAAAAGCCAGTCATCTATAATAATAATAATATAGTGGAAAATAAAATATATAAAAAATAACATTACCTTGTGCAATTTTTGAATCGGGAAATGAATTCTTAAAAAACTGTACCATTGCATCAGCAGTGGACAGTGGCAGATTTAATTCTGCTATCATTTCTGACATGCCAATTTCTGCGTTCATAATGCTGTCTGCTTGCTTAACAGCATCACTCTGCTGTGTCTGAGCAAAATGTGCTGCAATCGTCTTGCATGGCATCACGTCTTTTGTATTTCCTTTATGCACTGCCGTTGCAATATGCCGCTCGCAATCATAGGCCCCGCCGTGTCTTATTGAAAAATGGCGGTCGCGTATCTTGCAGTAAATCATGCCTTCTCCTTTCGTACAAGGTTTTAAAAAAGGCCAATTTTGAAAATACTCATCTCGGCACTTTTGAAAGGCTGATTTCTTGAGAGCCTTGCCTCTTTTTTCAACACCAGCTGTTACACAAACTTCACTCTCTTCATCAGTTTCATGATCGCGATCAGTTACAGTCACACGTGCACGCTTGGATGCTGACGCCATGTTTGACATTCATTTAGAGTGAGACCGGAAACCGGATACGAAATACTGGTCTATATTTAGACCATTGCATCATTGTCGGAGAAAAAAAAAAAAAAAACTCGCAAAAAGCGTAAATACATATGAGATTACCCGTGTTACAATTAATGGACCACTGCCTGATTTTGAACTCACCGGATTCGCTCATGTGATATCATTTGAATTGGCTAAAGGACTTCATCCGTGTTGTTATGTTTGGTTTGGTAGGTGCATCTCAGAAAAACACTGGATGCCAATAGTGTTATTACGGTATATTATTGATTCTAAAATGTGATTGATGCTGATATAGCTGATTGTCAGTGAAGCAATTATATCATATCGAGCGCAGACTGAAGTCTGGTTACCACAATTCAATAGTCTAGATAGTATAATCAGCGAAAACAAAATCAATTCCCCAATCTCGACGAAGAATATATCGTGAAATGGTCCAAGGAAATCTTTGAAGTTAGAAATAAACACGCAAAAGATCACAGTAGAAGAATAATTGGTAAGTTCAACCAAGGTGGAAAATACGACCATAAACGACATTCTTTGCGGTTGATTATAGATGATGTTGAATACGATTTTATAATCGCAGATGTAACATCTTGGGGTATATATGTAAATCATAAAGACGGTTTCTTGTCCGATGGAACCAAATTAGGTACAATTGTTACTGATAACGATGGAGAAAATCCTCAATATACTTACTTAAGGGCGTCTATGATGGCTTATGCTTTATTAATTTACTTTCGATGATAAATAGATTTCCTGAATCTGCGGTTAGAGTAGCCACTGATTCATTTTATATAGACGTAAAATATAGCGAAGCAGTGGCTGAATTCACTAATTCAGACGAGAGTTGGGGATCATGGAGAATTAAAAAGGAAATAATGCTTGATTATTCTAAATCAGCAGATATTACGATTGAAAACAATTACTTGAAAAAAAATCAGATATCAGAACTATTTAATGCACCATCGTGTTCCGATCCAATATGTAGATATAAAACCACTTACTTAAACGACTGTGGTGGATCAGGAAAGACAACTCGTGCGATTGAATTATTTCGAGGGAAATCAAACATGATTGTGCTATCACCAACACATTGACTTGCAAGAGAGATGAAACAGCGAGGAATTAATGCTTGCACTTATCACAGTTGGAAAGGTGACGAATGGACTCCTGATCGAATGGGTGAAAAATATATTCCATCAACTACGGTTAGCGCATACTTGTAACAACCATCATGCGGCAGAAATAATATATCAGCCTGATAAACCTCATTAGGGATGCTGACATCAAAATGCGAGTAGTTAATCTGCTTAGGCGGTGATAGATAAATTTGCCATATCGCCTGTTTGTATAACCAATCCGCTGCAGTGGTATTTTTAACCTTTGCGGCGCTATTGAGTTTACTGATTGCTTATTTACCCCTCCAGTATCCTCTTGGAGAATAATAAATAGATTCCATATTGTTATTAATTACCAGCACCCAACATCAATTTACTTTTCATCGCCGATTTTATCAACCATGAAGCCAATTTTTCTCAACGCATAAATTAATTTCACATCTGCGATATGTCTGTTTTGCAGATTACTGCTTTTATAAGCAACATCATGAGCATGACACGCCTTATCATTAGCGTTTATTAGGCTTTCACCGGGTCGAGGTTGGGTTTGATAATCGAGTCTGATATCAAGTCTGGTCCCGGGTCCACAATAACTATACCCTGGAAGGCGTTTTTCTCCTGGATATTTTGCCCATGGTGTTCTTGGGAGTTTTACTAACTTGGCTGCAGTATCACCTCCTCGTTTTTTTTAAAAATCATCTGCAGATTTCATAGAAACAAATCTAAATTTTTTGGTAACACATTGTACACACTTACCAGCAAGTGCTGATCTGTTATTTTTAGTTGTAATCGTCAAGTCCTTTATGCTAGTACGCGTCCTACATTTCACACAATATAGATCCATAATTTATTTATAATAACATGAATGTAATTGATTTTTTGGCAACAAAAACATGAGAACCAGTTAAGCATCATGCAGCGCTACCAAATTCTATTTGCATGATTACAATCGGACCATCTGGAAGTGGCAAGACGCAACTGCTACTTAATTTGATAATGAGATGGATGAAGTGGGACAAATTGTATTTCATAGCCCCTAGTGTAGACGATCAGTTATGAGGTGTTAAAGGATTTTAACAAGAAAGCAAAATCAGAAATCGATGAGGATATTATTGAGTTTATAACCAATATTGAGGAAGCACCGTGTGTTGATTCTCTTGATAGATGTATTAACAATTTAGTCGTATATGATGATGTGATGTTAGATAGACAAGCAAACCCTGCCAGGATACTTTCCAGAGGTAGACATAAAATTACGGATGTGATATATGTTACTCAGAAGTATACACAAATACCAAAAGTGATCAGGGAAAACTGTAATATTCTTGCGATATTTAATGGAGTTGACATTCATACACTACAAAATATTTTGCAAACTTGGTGCGGCGGTGATATGGATTATAATCTCTTTATAAATTTCTTTAGTCACGTTCAGTCAATCCCACATGGATTTGTAACGATAAATTTGCATGATACTAGATCAAGATATCGTATCAGACTTGATAAAATATTCGGTTGAAATTGTAAAGAGTTTTACCATAACAATTCGTCTCCGCAGCGACATCGGTGCCGGGTCTGTAGCGTGACAAACCGAAACCATTTCTTTTTTTTTTGTCTGTCTGAATTGGTTTCGGTTTAAGTTCCTTTAGGATTTTGTTTTAAATAGTTTCGGTTTACTTGAAATAGTTTCGGTCTGTCCACCCTCTTTGCTGCTGAACCTGTGACCTCACGTATCTAAGGCAGATACTCTAAGATCACTAGCCCATCAGAACAGTCGCACAGTGATGTCTGCCATTATTTACCTAATACAGATTCACTTATGTTTTCAAACTGATTTTATTAAGAAAACAATGTACATTTGGCAGTTAAAATATTTAATTCAGTTCTTAAAACCAATTTACATATAACTTTACATTTTGAAACACAAGTTTGTTTGTTTTTATCATCAAAGGACAACTTGCAGAAAATTTGGCACTGATGGTTGTAAACTAACTTGGTCAATTAGCTGTAAAAAAAACATATGCCTGTGAATGTACAAGAGTTTAGCTGTCAGTACAATTGATACAAACACCAGCTATTTGATGGCATCCATTTCACCTTGAGCTGCAATATAAAACTGCAACTAACCTGACTATGGTGAAAATTAGGTTATAAATTATAAATCAATTAATGAAATGACTAAAGTTTAAACATTTGCATTTTTTCATATCATCGATGCCTTCTTTTTCTAAATTAGTGGGATGGTAGAAACAAATGGGATGATGTACAAATACCATGGTCTGTCAAGTGAATCAAGCTTTTCTAGTCTATGTCCAGTGAATCAAGCTTTTCTAGTCTATGTCCAGTGAATCAAGCTTTTCTAGTCTATGTCCAATGAATCAAGCTTTTCTAGTCTATGTCCAATGAATCAAGCTTTTCTAGTCTATGTCCAATGAATCAAGCTTGTCTAGTCTATGTCCAGTGAATCAAGCTTTTCTAGTCTATGTCCAGTTAATCAAGCTTTTATATTGTATGTCCCATCTGCTCTCGAAGTTTTTGGGGAAGAAAGGAAAAGTCTTAAAAAGTAAAATACTGTTAACTATGAACAAAAGTAAATCCAGACTGGTGACACTATTCATAAAATGCAAATATCATTTTATTCTTTTTTTTTGTGACTAGAAAATTTTCAAGAGTCAGCAAGCAAACTATAGGGCCAGTTGAGAAGCTGCAAACAGATATAAATTTATTTTGGTCATTATTATTATTATTATTGACATGGTTATGAAATAGTCCTCACTTATTTTATCATTAATATCATAATGGTCATTTATAATTATCATGTATGGTCCACAGAAGAAACATCAACAGTCTCGTGCTCTTTACATCTCCACTTACCTTAGCATCCCACTGAGACATGGACAAAATCCAGACTATTTCATCTCTTTCTGGTGGAGTCAACACTCCAGAAAAGCTCACAACTAACTTCCTGGTCATATTGTGGTAGATGACCATCAGGATATCTGTATATAAAATTGATACAATAAAAAAAAAGGTTGTAGACAAGAATCTTATGTTTCAACCCTTAATAATCTACAGCTAACAACTAAGTTATGCACAGCTGCATTCTCAAAAGTGGTTGCACAACTCAAAATAATGTATCTTAAAATGTTTGGTTTCCCTGCCTTAATTTGCATTGAAAAATATGTAATTCAATTAACTTTAATTCCATTCATTTTAGCTGTTCATGATTCCCAATTTTTTTTTGAAAGACAAGTCTTCACTAATAAAAATACATATACATTACAAAAATTCATATGGAATTGCATTAACATGAAATTCTTGGAAGTCAAAATTGCATAATTTGGCTGATATCTGTACATGCACTATATGCTTTATCATAAAAGTTGCCACATTTAAAGAAACAAATGAAGTCATTTGGTTTCATTAGCTTCAATGTCTTCTTTATGCTGCTATTAATAATGACACACCAAGTCATTTGCTTTGAGATTATATTAAAAAAGAAAGTGCTATGCTTTGAGATTATACAAAAAAGAAAGTGCTATAACTAAATATGTGCACAAACACACACATATTAAAATGGCCATCATTTACATCCAAGGCTTTTTCGACCAAGTAATGGAAAAAAGCCAATGATATTCCAGATGATGTGGGCCCTAGACACCATATCTGCTTTCCTAACCTTAAGAACATGAAATTGAAAGTGATTTTCAGGGGGGGGGGGGGCAGTACTAAAATGAAATGGGATACATCTCAAACCACTCACGTAGTCTAATTACAGATGTTACAAGTTTTAAAATTGCAGGAAAAAGTGCTCAGTTCTTTTGCATCTCTGATGGACCAGGTTTTTTATGTTTGTTGGAGGTTTCTCCACACAGGCATAAAGTACATGTAGGTATAAGTGGTATATGCAAGAATAAGGCATTCCAGGCTACATGAACTTTCTTGTTTTGTGTTTCCTCTGACCTTTCCCCTTTTTATTGTTAAGTAGATCATGTGTTTGAATCTGACTGGGTCTGGCCTTTCGCCATTTTATTGATAAGTAGATCTTGGGTTTGAATCTGACTGGGTCTGAACTTTCCCCATTTTATTGATAAGTAGATCATGTGTTTGAATCTGACTGGGTCTGAACTTTCCCCATTTTATTGATAAGTAGATTTTGGGTTTGAATCGGACTGGGTCTGAACTTTCCCCATTTTATTGATAAGTAGATCTTGGGTTTGAATCTGACTGGCTCTGGTCTTTCCATATTTAATTGATAAGTAGATCTTTGGTTTGAATTGACTGGCTCTGGCCTTTCCATTGATAAGTAGATCTTGGGTTTGAATCTGACTGGGTTCATGCATTTGCTTTTGATTTGTTATGCAAGAGATAAAAAATATTATATTTATAAATAAATTATTGATATCAGGCAGGTAGAATTCATACAATGTCACTACATTTTGTTAACCTGTTTCAAGCAGCCACCCTATGCCATTACAATATGGTTCTGTCAAGTTCTATATTTTTCATAGAAATATATTCTGACCTCACACTCCAATGGTAACAGATGAAATATCATTGTAAACATTAGAATATCACTTTTCATGCGCCATGGATTTCTTGTTTGGTTTTTGATGTTTTTTTAAAATTTGTTATCTACATGTAGCAATCATGTAGTGAAATCATTTTAAATTTGTTATAACTAGATGTGATATGTATTTTTTTTTTAAAATCCTGCATATATAAACTAGTCCTGAGTTTCATCTGACCCTTGCCACCCCATTTTTGATATTTGGACATTCAAGTTAGGGTACACAAAAAATGGGGTGGCAAGGGTCAGAGGAAACTTGGACTAATAAACTAGTTGTATTATTATTATTATTATTATTATAATGAATCAGAATAGCTTCTTTTCAGCTTTCTTGTAAAATATTATGGCCAAATGAACAAGGTTGTGTTTATAGATTGGGTCGGCATGACGTCAGAGCTTAGCGACCTACTTTCCGCCATATTGCGGAGGTGAAAACAACTGCTTAGTAACAGCACGGTAGCTTTAGTTATGTTCGATACTATAAACCATTTTTGTTTACCTATATTTTGTTTCTTATTTCTGTTTTTTGTTCAGAAATGTTACATGGTCTTCTGTACAAGCAGGATTTCAAACCAAATACGTGTGTTTGTCGAATATTTTTTAGAATATTTATTAGACGTAATATATTTTAGGTTGATAAGGCAGGAAGGAAATCTCACTCGGAAAATGATACCCCATATAGTGCAGACTACATTCATCATCTGTCTGCTTATCAATACTCCTTCACCCAAACAAGTGCAACAAAACTACAGAATTTGATTTATATTTTATATGTTAGAGTACAATACATGGTCAACATAGTTGACCAGATTCTATTACTTTGATAAGATGTTAACCATCATAGTCCTGATTATAAATTCATAGAATACTACAGTTTGCAGGTCATATCTTTAAAGAAAATCTGTCAGTTCTTTCAGTAGCTGTTATATTCCAAAGACTTTATACATAGTTACGAAAATGATATTTGACGTCGGATTTGTCTTACCAAGCGAAAAACAATGTTAGTTTGTGGGATTTGTTTTGGTATTTCTTCTTTTGCTTGTTTGGGAATTTTAATGACAATCGACTAAGAAGAAAAAGTAAGAAAAGCATAGTATCCGTATCCAGAATTCACTAAACTTTGCCATCAACCTCTCATTTTTCTAGGCCTATCCCTAGTCCTCCGCTATAATGGGGGGAGGGGTAAACTCACTCAAGTACCCAAATGTTAACGCTTGCATTCATTTTGTAATGCTTTACGAATGACCCTGTAAATATTCCCATATTTCCTGTCTTTACACATAAAAAAAAAAATACTTCCATATTTTTGTTACCTTTACATAAACATGTAAAACGTACATAGGACAATGCAAAGAAGGACGGCAATTTGTTTCTTTTCATTTCAATACAAAATGAATGTGGATTATTTTTAAAACTCTACTCCATCACCTTAGATTCTCCAAACTCTCAAGAATCTGCTTTTCGACCCTTACAAACTTGCCAAATCAATTCCTTTTCCTGCTTGCCTGTAAACTGAAATTTAACATGCGCCAAAATACTTCTGTATAAACTTTTGAATTAGCATATTATGTTGTTAAGCATTCATGGCGATAATTATTGAATCCCCTTTTCTTGCTTCAGAGAAAATTGAGGGTCCAATGCTATCTTTTACAAAATGTCTAAGCACTAAAAAAAACTTTCAAGTTTTGCATGCTGTTTATTTTCAAAGTAGTTGGTTTGTTGGTTCATCGGATAGATGGATGTACATACAGACAATCATAGACAGACATACAGACTGACAGATAGATAGATAGATTGATTGATAGATTAATGCTCACTTGATCATGTGTGCTGCAAGAAATCTTTAATTCTAATCAATAAATAAATGCTGATACTACTAAATCTTGCCAGTGTTTCGACCTTCAGTGAGAATCAATAATGTAGATTATTTTTTTTAACATACAGTAGGTTTGTGAAATGAACTGATTGTCATTTAATACACTATTATTGCTTAATGTATCATTCAAATACCCCATCCACGTCTAAAAGTTGTCAACATATGGTTTTTAAATTTCCGTTTTTATGTGTATGTGAATTTAATTAAAACCTGCTAATTACTGCAGTATCCTGGTCGTTCTCATGATTAAAAAGATTAAAGAAATGGCAGAGTAGTAAAGCATTTAAAAGAACAATTCAGGGTGGTCACATAGTTGGCTTGTATGCCATATATTTAGTTTGGAATTTGCATCATAATGGCAAATATGAACGATGGGAGTGTCAAGGAAATATGCTTGGTTCGGTACGATATATAATCTGGGTAATATATAAACAACGGAAAAGCTGAGCAGTTAAAGGTAGAATTTGTAGCTTATTAATTATTTGTTTATTTTAAACCTATAATAGACACTTGTATATTTATGTATTGGCGAGAAAGAGAATACTTTTTTGGTAATTTAGGAGTTTATAATTATTTAAATTTTTCTTTTGCATATGATGGTTTGTGCAAACACCAACAATGCACATCTTAGGCATCTCTTAAAATGTGTAAATGTTCCCCACACGGCACACGTTACTCAAGTAACTACTAAAACTAGAACAATGGCGGGTTTTTTCACCTCTGCGGTCGTAACCATGCACTTAAAATGCCCGGATTTGAAAACGTGCCCGGATTCCCGACCCAACAAATTCTTCTTCACCTTTACTGGCGCCGCCAGTCGAAACAAAATGCGGAGAACAATTTGTTGGTCTAGCTTTCGTGGAAAACGTAAGCATATTATCTGCCGTGCCCAGCTCTATATAAAACCCAAAGTATAAAATAAATAAAGCAGCCGCACTTTTAAAAGTGTTTGACGTTTGTCATGTCGTAGTTTGACGGATCTTTGGCCCGAGTTATTTAACTACTTAGTACTTTCACTTCGAAGTTCGATGTACCCGTTAACACTGCTATCGGCGATTTACTATCCAATTTTGGATATTATACCTACGCCTACTAACAATGACACCCCAAGACTCTCCAAGAACACCTTAAACTTAATACGTACCTTCAATTTCAACAACAGCAATAAAAATAAAAAAAACTGCGAATATTTAGCGACTTTTTAGCGACCAGGAATAGGAAGTATGGAATAGCGAGATCAGGAGTTGCCAAGGGAAATAACTCCCATTTTGAACGCAGAGTGTTCCGGTACAGCAACGTGAGTACTTATCAACATTTATCAACAACTACAATACCACAAATAAGTCGTTACGCAAGTTAAACAAAATGGCACATTTATTTTATATAAAATTATTTAGGGTGTCTCAAACAATGTAACTATTCAATATTTCCTTTATTTTGAAAATTATTAGCATAGAACATAACAATTCAATTATTCATTTGTTAGTATGTGCAACAAGTATGTATATCAAGAAATAGCTACAAACAATGTTGCCAAGTTTTAACAAATAACAGAAAAAGCAGCAAACAGTATAAGCTTTGTGTGTGCGTGTGCTTTGATTTGACATTCAAAGTTAACCATAGGCAGGGTCATAAATTGCAATGTCACTCGCGTCAATCTTGAACAGTGTTACATATCTTCCAAACCCGTGTTTTGGTTCTGGTTTTGGAATTCAAAGTTAGCCATAGGCAGGGTTATACAGTGCAAGATCACTCGCGTCATTTTTTAAATAGTCCTGTATTTGTTTCCTTTTTGAAAAACGGTAAATCTCGTGCTTAAAAAACATTTCCGTGACACATTGCAGTGCCAAAAATATGGATAAAGGTAAGATACCTGAATTGTACAAGTTTGTCAACTCAAGATTTTATTTCATCCAACGATTTTCTGATTTATTATTTGTAAGGGTGTAGTGTTTGAAAATCAAATTACATGACAAACGGAAATTATGGTGCCTACTGATTACAATTTTGGAGAGGTTTCTTCAAACGGGAACATCTACCATTCGGATTATAATCAAACGTATTGAGAGAGAGAGAGAGAGAGAGAGAGAGAGAGAGAGAGAGAGAGAGAGAGAGAGAGAGAGAGAGAGAGAGAGAGAGAGAGACTATGTTATACCTACTTTTACAAAGAATTACAACACTTGCGCATATTTTTATGGTATATTTTCCCATAGAAAATTTAAAGGAAACACATCACACTTAGAAAAATAATCAAGTTTATAGGAAAGGTCCGCCATTTTAAAATATCACCAGAGTGAACTGATGATGAATAATACTAAAACGTTCTCACAAAATAGTTCATCCAAATATGCTGTGATATATTTGACTATACAATTGACAATTTCTGTGGGATCGACCAGGGTACGATTGTTCTTGCTTTAGTTTTACAAATTTTTTTATATATGTACAGTCGACTCCACTTAACTGCACATCGGTTAACTGCACACTCCAGATAACTGCACGTCGTCACGCCGGTCCCGTTTTTTCCCAATGTTTTTCAATGGGAACAAACTTCGGATAACTGCACCTCGCTTAAATGCACACTCCGGATAACAGCACGATATTTTTATGCCCGTGGCACATTATTCAATACAATTTACTCCGGTTAACTGCACAATCAGTTATTGCCAGCCCACTGCTGTAGCGCTTCAGATAAGCCGACAATTAAGCCGGTAAATGCGACTTTGTAAATGATTGACATGTAAAGGACGCCTTAGGTGGTATATACATGTATATCCGCGCCCACTTGGGAGCAATAGTATGGAAAAAAAATCATAGTACAGCATGGGAAACATTGCTCTAAACCGTTCGGGTTTGAATGATTTCAAAGCTACAAATGGATGGTTGGCAAGATGGAAAATGCGCAACGGAATTTAATTTAAACGACAACACGGCGAAAAACAGGATGCAGACGACTTTGGAGCTGAAAGGCTTTTTCTGTGGAAAATAACACAACAATGTCTGACAGCAGTTTTCGAATAACAAACAATCTAGAATTTCTTGAATTTCGCTATAATTCCTTGATCCATTGGTTGAATCTGTGAAGTTGTGTTCGGAGGAAAGAAAACAAACTTAACACAAGTAAAAGTTAAAAGAGTGGATTCTAATCATTGTTTAAATTTATTCTTCACATATATTCGTGTTTTGCTAATTTAAAACTGTACTGTACCGTACTCCGGTAAACTGCACACTCCGGTTAACTGCACAGTTTCGTGACGGGCCCGAGGGTGTGCAGTTAACCGGAGTCGACTGTAAATAATCTAGCGGTGAAACACTACCTATATCGATACTAGGTTTAGAGCTACTGAAGTTAATTCTAAGTGAACGCGGCAGAGGCGTAGCTGGAGGGGGGGGGGGGCAGGGGGGTACATATGTCTCCGGGCGCCAAGGTACAAGGGCTCCAAAATGAGGCTTACAACGTTACATTATAATAAGTAAACAAGGGTAATAAATCGGTCACAAGATCGCTGGGGCGCAAATTTTATAGTTCGTCCCCGGGCGCAAAATATCATCGCTACGCCTCTGGAACGCGGTAAGAAAATTAGTCTAGCCAATGAAATTGTTTATGATGAGTGATGCAAGGTAGTATCGCAAAAAAACAAATACTTTGTTGTGTTTATACCCTTTAACTCTCTCCGGCACATTTAGCTGGTTTAAGTTTTGGGGTAACACCCTGTTTTTTTTCCCTAAGTACATCTACGTCAGCTCTGTCTCATTCAGGGGGTTTGAAATAACAACACTCGCTCGTTGGTTGTGGGGTTTATTATGAGATGTGAGGTACGAATAACAAATAAAAACCTAAAACAACACAAAGAGCATACTTAGAATACAAGACAAATACAGTACAGAATTTAACCCACCCAATTGCAATGCAAAATACACAATACACACAACGGCATTTATAATGTTATCACAGTAAAATAAATGGTAACCTGCCCGACTCGAAGGGTATAATTTTCACGAATTATATGCAATTCCTAGTCTTTAAATTGCTTTAAAGACTTGTGCTCTCGTCCAACTCGAGGTGTTGTCCGTCTCCAGACCTATCCTAGCAATACCTGAAGCTTTACGCTAGATATACACAGGATTGATAATAATAATACCCGTGAAGCACGGGAATTATTCACCTCGATAGATCTCTCACTCGCGCACTCTTCCCATGACAAACACGTACATTGTTACACTGCACGAGTCCTGGGTCACATACTCCCTCCCTACGTGTAAATGTCTCCTGACATTTATCAAATTTGTGCTTGCCGCATAAATGGTACAATATTTAATCATTTGGGTTTGCCCTTCAAATCTTTTGGGAACCCAAAAAGAAGACTATTAATCATACCTATGAAATGATTACGAATATAGAGCTTAACCAGTCTACTCTTCCAGCAGAAAATATATAAAACACTCAAATTAGAAGTACAACTAATAATTTAAAATACTTTTTAAATTGTAATCCTCTAAATATCTCGTGGTATTTAATTTACCTTGCAGTATTTAATTCACACGAAAGGGTTCTCTTCTGCATAGCTCCAGCCGTCTACTTTACCAATACAGGTATAAAATAAATATATAGATCTCAATAATTCATATGTTGTAACAGTCTGCGAAAACACCCACTGGCCTAACCGGTCCCGACCGGTGATTTTCGGTCTCTGGTTGAATACCTCAGTGGTTGCTGGCCTGATCCTTTTTTTCTGACACCTGTGGCGCCTGTGGGCTGAGGATCAAACTCACAGACTGGCGGTCCGGGTCTGCCTCTACCATTGTCAGGCTTTGAACCGACCTTTTGACTGATATCTCTGGTAGAGTAAACGTAGTACTCTCCCGTGAGACGGAAGAGGGAGCAATAAAATTACTCGCGTGTTCACTCAAGCTACTGCCATATTGCCCAGAACCACTGTTTTGAAAGTTTATGCTTTCGAGAGGCTGGTTAATATGGGGATTGATAATAGATGGAGATCTACTATCAATTACAGTTCGCGTAGAATCTTCACGGAATTGATCATTATCATTTCTGGCCCAACCGGGTCGTCTTTGTGGTTTAACATACCGGTCGGAGGCAGAGTCAGAATTCGAGGATTCCGAGCTAGACTCCACAGGGGTTGCCATCTGTTCACCCGGTTTCTTCCGAAGATGTTTCGTGGGGACTGGATCATAACCTTTCATGGGCTGATCCTTGTGGCGGTGTCCTCCACGTCCACGCCCTCTAAATCTACCAATGCGAGGAATATCGGTTATTGTCGTATTTTTTTCCACTCTGAGTGAATTTACCAATTATTCTTCTACCAAGATCTTTTGCTTGTTTATTTCTAACTTCAAATATCTGTTTGGACCATTTCACGATATATTTTTCGTAAAGATCGGGGAATTGTTTCCTAGAGTCGCTGATTACACTATCTAGATTATCGGGTTGTGGTAACCAGACTTCAGTCTGCGCTCGATCTGATATAATTGCTTCACTGACAATCAGCGATATCAGCATTTTATAATCAATCATATACCGTAATAACACTATTGGCATCATTGTTTTCAGATATGTGTCTACCAAACCAAACATAGCAACACGGATGAAGTCCTGTAGCCAATTCAAATGATACCACACGAGCGAATCCAGTTAAATCAAATTCAGGCAGTGGTCCATTAATGGCAACACGAGTCATTTCATGTGTGGGATGTCCAAATCGTTTAAAGTACTTAGCACATTCTCCGTACCCGATAAAACTCCCGGGATAACATTCAACTATATCAACCGAGATAATATTTTCAGGGTCATATTTTGTATTCCATAATCCTCCATGGTTATATTCAACGCAGCTTGATATGATATCTGATAGAAATTCAGCTCTTGTTGGTTTCCACGTGTTTTTCCTTCTCCCAAAATGAGCTGCAACCGACGGAATTGTAAAACAGTTTGTTAATAATTGTTCGTCGTATTCTGTTGAAAAAACTACTAGCTAGTTTTTTCATTTCATTGTTCAGGGCTTCAGTACGGTATAATTCGCCATTGGGTCTTACAAATTAATCAAATTTACCCTCTTCAAAACTGTGAAGTAACCACACTGACACAGGATCGAATTTACTTGACTGAGAAAAAAAATCAAATAAATTTCCCGTGTAATATTTTACGGTTCTATCCCGCGAAAATATTGTTACCGCAGGTGTCCACGCATGTTCATTATGGTCAATAATTTTAATTGGAGCTCCTTTTGATTTATATTTCGATTCGTGCAATACTTCTCCTGTATCGTCATTATGGTTATTGGGAATCTTAATGATGTTTCTAATTTGGCTATATCTTGAATCGTTGCTCCGTTCTTCCTAACTGTTAATTCCCATTCGTTTATTTTTTTACGTCTTAGATCCGTCAATTTGTTTCCACGCAACGCATTTTTGAAGTGTTCTATGATTCGTTCTGCTACACAATTCAGCGATGACAGTTTCATTGGTTTTAGTTTTTCAATACTCGGTTTATTATTTATCGGACAGATTCCATAAACAACTGCTGTTACAGGATAAGATCTCTCGTAATACGGTTTGTCAATCCCAGTCAGTATTCCTGGTTTGGAATCATGACTCACAGTGATAGTTCTTTTATCTTTCAAAATTGGTTCGAATTTGTCTCGAATAATCCAATTTCCCATTTCTGAGCGGATAATGAATTTCACTCTAAAAAATACTTTTTCTGGTCAAGATGTGAGATTATCACTGCTGCTCTTTCGTCGTTCATGGTAGCATCAACATTATCATCAATTCAAAATGTTGACCAGCAGTGAGATGCTCCATCGCGCTTGAATTCATTAAAACAATCGCGGATTTTACTTATCATGGTTCTGTCACTTATTAGACTCTTTGGTACATCAGTGGAGACTCTATCAAGATTGAATTTAGCATTTTTCCAAGGCGTAATTTTCGATAATCTCTCGAACTCCTCCATATGATAATTAAAACAAGTATTTAAATAAAGAATTTATTATATAATGAACCATTGCAAATGTCTTATGATAGGATCAGTAACCGCTTGTAACAAATCATGCATAAATGAATTCTGTGGATATCATTTACAAAGCGTTCGTCGCGGAAGTTTTGGTCTTGTCCCTTGTTTCCGATGTGGGGTAGGTGTGCTTGGTAAATCGCAGTTGTGTCTGAGTTGCGGTGGTAAGCGATACAGAGAGTTGAAGCGTTATTATGATAAACGAATTAAGAATTACATCAATGACTCTGACAAAATCATAAGAACACCTCAAGACTATATTCATATATTCCAAAGTAATAATTTAACCAAACAATGAATTAGACAAATAGTATTATATATAAATGGACCACGAATTTCAGCCACATCCCGTGATTACCAAATATGAAGCGTCTCGTGACGGTATTGTCAGAAACCGAAGACTGAAGAAACCAGTCGGTTTTGACAATGGTATGGAGTATTTGGTGTTTACTGCCGCAAAGAAAAATTATCTTAATCATAGAATAAAATATCAATGAGATCATAACTGAGATTTCAAAATTAAAAAATCAAGGAATTAAAGTATCAGATAAATTAAATTGTGATCAGATTCTTTCTGATTTTCAAGATATTGAGTACAGCGCTATGAATAATAAATATGTCTTACCAAAACGATACGCTTTTATAAAAAAAAAATCCAGAATGCTATGCGCGATTCCCTTGTATTCTGTAACGATGTCAATAAGTTTGTCCCGTTATTCACTGTTGTCGAATAAATCAGAAAAGAATTGGGGCAGCAATATAAAATCATACGCACAATTAATTTAAGGGTTAAACCAATAAGAGATATTATCAGCCAAACCGAAAATTCATCTTTGGTAACCTCAAAAGAATAAATTCTAACCAACGTTTTGACATGTACACAATTACTCAATGAACAGGTATGCAAGCACGTGGACATAATTCACCTAACGGGTATGGTACGCGTTCACCTTGAATGAATTTGTAAAGGCGGGTTTTTAATTAATAGTGGTTTTGAAATTTTATACGGGTTTTATCAATGAACTACACGAAGTATAATAGTAATTGTGAGATGGGGTTTCGCGGATTTTATTTACTGTTAATTACTGAAATGTTTTAGGAAATTTTTTTCATTGATTTTTGGTCATTTTTGGTAATTTTTGGGCGATTTTTCATCGATTTTTGTCTGATTTTTAGTGCTATTTGCCTGCCTGAGTCGGGTGAAATGGTCGATTTTCAATGTAATTAATGGTGATAAAGTCAACGCATTTAGATCGTACATTAATTGGAAAGTGCAAAGCAATTTTAATAATGGTAAACGAAACACTAACGACTAGATTAGTGCGTGAAAGATGAATCGCAATTAAGAAATTTATACCAATCCGCGATTCTGTTCGAGAAAAATTGCAAGCTAGACAGAGTCTTCAGACTGATTTATAACAACAACTGAAGATCTGTTTAAACCAATAACCACGGCAACCAAAGGGGTAATATCAGCCACTGAAATATATACGGAGATGTCCCCAACGAAGGGAAAAGGAAAGAAGAGCCTCTCCTTCCTGTACTTAAAAAAATAGCAAAAAGATCAAAAGAAGCTAAAGAATCTTTAAAACCACTTCCTGGTGATATAATAGCCGCTGCAAAACAACAAGAACAACAAGATCGACAAGAACAACTTGAACAAGAAGAAATTGAACAACCAGGTGATATTGATATTAGCTCCCCCCCCCACACCTAAACCACTTGAAGAAACTGAACAAGAACAACGAGAACAACTTGAAGAAAAAAAAGGAAAAAAATTCGAAGGATAGGAGGGGATACGCACCTCAAGAGATATTTCCGAAAGAAATTATAAATAAATTAAAAAATTACACGGATGATGAATTAGCTAAATTTCTAATTGATTCATTTCCAAAGAAGACAGGGGAGCAATATATAAATGATGATTTAAAAAATTCATAAAAACCTTTACCTGCTGGAAAAAAAGTATATTTGGCAAACACGATGAGGGAACTAAAATCTCAAATGATGATAATAATTATAAATCGTATTTGGATAAAATAAAAAGAATAGGGAGTGGTCGACCACTATATGATCGAGACGAAGATGATAATGATGCACAAGGTGCAACTAGTTATAGTAGTGGGAAGGAATTTTTTCAGAGTGGAATTTCAGGTAGTGGTCTTATTCGTTGTCCTGGTAATATTCTCAGCGATATATCACGATTAGAAGTACTCATAGGAGGAAAACGAGCTGGAAATAACTCACCGGAAATAATTAATGAAGCAGCTGATATCTGCATAAAGTTATTTGAAGGCGGCATCATGGATATTGAAACATATCGAGATTTCATTGATGAGTTAGCCGAAAATCATGGTTATTACAGTGATTAATCACCACATTAGATAATCATACACTACAACCATGATAAACCAACCAGCGTCTATGTAGTAAACTCACGATTGCCTGTTTATAGAGCGTACTAAGGTGATGGTCTCGGCAATACCATTGCAGGGTTCTTTTCAAGAATGGCTCCAAAAGTGGTACCGCTAGCAAAATAATTATCAATGAAAGCTATTGATGTTATTCGTGATAACCCTTATTAGTGCTGTTGGAGATGTTGCCGGCAAAGCATTTTCCGCCGCGAAGGATAAACTAATGTCGTTAGTTCGACGAAGAAAACCAGTGATGAAGTCATCGCTGCCATATACACAAGTGATGCCTACAAATGTTAATAAAATAATAAATGACGCAGTAGATCAGAAATTAGCATCGTTGGTGACTTCGTCATTGACAGCAAGTGACCAAATTAATATTACCGCAAATATGATAGCGGGAAGTGGCTTCAAACCACGACGAAAACCGCGATAAAATCATGATTTAGATCGAAGAATATATAATAAAATTTTCAAACAGACACTTGATTCAGCCTTTGATATGGACGCCCCAGTGCGAAAAGATGATTCTGTACGCGATTATCAATTTTATTCTTCTCATGCAGTACAACCAGATTTTCGATCAAGAATTGAAGTTCAAGTTCATGATACCAGTAAATACTTTCTACCCGCTGAAGCATTTATTGAAGTGGAAGGAGAACTTGTAACAAATGTTGCAGATAATACACCATACGCAGATGATGCAAATTTGCGAGTTGATTTTGTTAATAACGGTATCATGGCGTTATTTGAAGTGCTAGATATATGATTGATGGAAGAGAAATTGAATCTATTGAACGTGAGGTTGATGTTGCCACAACAATAATAGGGTTAGCAAGATATTCTGACGATTATTCAAGATCGGCAGGTCCGTCTATGATGTTTTCTAAGGATATTACTGATAACGCTGAACACATTCAGTATATTAAATTACGAACACGGCAAAATACCGCATCTGATCCATAACCTGATACTCCTGAACACCAAGCAAGACCAGCTGCTGTTTTTAATGTTATAAAAAGCATTAATTAATAATTACAACCTAGGATTTGCAACACGTGGATCAATGTTGAAAAGACCACGTCGACAATTTTCATGCGCGATTCCACTACATCATATTTTCCGATACTGTAGAAATGTCCGAAAAGTTATTTATGGTGCAAAACATACAGTAGTACTTGTGAGAAGGGGTGATGATAATGGTGCAATCTGGCACGGTGTTGGTGTTGATCCTGGTAAAGTAATTTTAACAAAACTATCATTGTGGATCCCAGTAATGACTCCATCAATCACAACAGATGAGCGGCTACTATCATTTATGAATCATGGAGGAAAATCATTACTAAGTTGGCTATCAACAACAACAGATACCATGGATTCTAATATTGATGGTACACTTACATGGCACCTGGCATCAAAACAAGGTATTTCAGCCCCACGTCATATATTTGTTGCGCTACAGAATACTGCGCGATTAAACAATCAAAAACACAGCCATATGATATTTGTCAAATTGGGTGTAATGAAGTATCATTAAGAATAAACGGACAACAGGAACCATCTGAGGAGCAGCAGAGAGGGTGAACAGACCACCCTTTTCCGACAAAAAATTGATTGAGTCTTCAAAACGGAAAATAGATCCTTCCTTCGAAATCTCATATTTCAACCAAAAAAAAAATAAGTCTCCATTTGGCAAACGGAGACTTTGCGATTTTTCAATCAATTTTGGTCGCAACGTTGTTGTCATTCACCCTCTCTGCTGCTGCAGGTTAACAAAAATAATAAATGATTTTAACCGAATATTTGATCGAGTCCTAGGACTTTACAAATAGACTAATCGCTAGCACCTCATCCTGCAGATCAATCAGATTATTGGACTGGTCAGTGAGTTTGAAATTAATTCTGGTTAGCGAATCATTATGACACCGCATATAGACTGGATTAACCGGAGACTCAATTATTAAAAATCCTGGAGGGGCTATTGGTGCAAATGAGTATAGAATATATCCTTGCTGAGCTTGATTTGATCGTTCGAGATTAATTTGATAGCTTCCTTCGATAACATCGCATACTAAATTGAGCGCAATCACTGAGGATATATTCACGTTGAACGGAGCGATATGTCTGCCGCCACCGTCTGGGTCATTATTATGTTTGAGGATAGTTGGTTGTGGTGCTGTTTTTCTCCATGCATCATGAATTATTTTAAAACCAATATCGATGGTGTCACTGAGAAGTTTTTTTAGTTCTGGTACGTTATATCCGGGTAGTTTAAATGTTGGAATATCCTTAACGGGAAAATTATATTTTTTTGCAAATATTATTCTCGACATGGAGAGATCATCATCTAGTATATCCTGAATAATTTTCAAATTAAATGTTTCCATATCGTAGATAATTTTATTGCATGTTTCTACGATGCTCATAAATTCATCTCGGGTGAGAGATTTAAGAGATATTAACAACAGTGAAAAATCATTATTCATCGCTGTGAAATTTTCAACGATTTTAGGTTCGTTAACAAAATGATATCCCTCTAAGGGATCCTTATCCGACATAATTTCTCCGAATCTCATAAAATGCCATCGATATGATCCTGATCAACGATTAGAACCCTACGCGAAGAAATTGATGTATATCAATCATGTGATTCAAGCTGATTCTAGTAAACTTCCGACAGATAAAATAGAATTCCTCGACAAAAACATTACGAGACTGCAGAAGAACTCTAACACTGTTGTTGATAAATTTAATAACGGTCACGCGGTGATATCACAGCGCTGTAGAAGTGATAAAATAACACCGCGACAACAACTTGAAATAATCCGCGATGTTCTTGATGTGTTGAAGTTACCCGATATAGTTCCACTGCGATTGGATATACGATCAGTACAAGTCCGTCGCGCAGAATTAATCGAGAGTATCAATGAGATGTTAAGAAACCCTGACAAGAATGAAAAATACACATTGATGATGAAACATTTCGATGAGATATTTCCACAGGTGCGACTTAAGAGCAAAAAACTAACAACGGAAAATGTCATCGAGAAAATCAAATTGATTTACAAAGAATACGGATGCAGATTGGAAAGTGATGATACAATAAATCCAAGTAGATATAATCTTACTTTAAACTACCCTGAATGACCCAAATCAGACTTTCTTGATTGTCAATCGTGGTTGAAGGAAAATATTCCAGATATTGGTGTAGCAGGAAAAGATGTCATCGCGGTTGATGATCATACTATAATGCTGAAATTTCACATCTGGAGCATTAATGGATGGTTTTCACGATACGATGGTTCAGACTGAGTTGATACCATAGATGACTGAAGTGCCAGTATTAAATTAAAAATTTTATTTTATTAGTAATTCCGGCACTTCAGTCATCATCGATAGAGGTATTTATTTGACGAAATAATGCTTCCACGACCGTGTTATAATACTTCCACGACGGCGTCATGACTGTCACAACAGCGTCATCGATTACGACGCGATACATTTACTCTGATTAATTTTAACATTTAATTAGTTATTAACATTATAATGCCGTATGTGAAATACAGCGATTATGAAATAAATACTGCACGAGGAATATCCAGCAAATGAATCCCAACGGTACTGTTAAAATTAAACACCGCGACGGGAAATTCTCTGCGACTCACAAACTACAGCACGGTCGTAAGTCTAAATTCTGGTCATCCGATGATAGAAATCTTACAGCGCATAGTCAAGTTCAACAGCGATATTATCGCGCACTCATGAATGATTTATGCAACCGTGACATTCGAAAGTATCATTGTCAAGATAATACCGTAGTGGTATTTGGGAGAATCTCTGGTATTAAGCGATCATATGCACAACTCAATTTAATGAGACAATTGGCACTATTCATTGCGAAGACGGAACCATCAACTGCCAAAATAAAACATATCATTGATAGGTCCGTGTCGGCGATTAAGATGAATCACTCACAGATGATCCTAACGACGAGGTTATCGTGGTAATACTACCATTGGATAAAGATTCCTCAAGTTGATCGAATTCGAGTTCACATCACGCAAGTATGCTAATCACCATCAAGTGCCTCACTGATTTCCTTTATTAACTCACCATCTTCTTCAGGAAATCATCTGCGGTCACTATCTGTCAAACCCGCGGAGAATTAAATTTGAATCACTGGAAATCCTACCATTACAATAACTATGGCGACGAATATATATAAATGGGTTTGGAAGAACCACGTCGGGGTATGTTCCCGAAGATGTATAGGAGAATACTGCGCGGTGCATAATCAACAGATAAAACAAGGATCTCCGCTCGCGGTAATATGCATACGCTGTCAGCGTGGAATACGAGGAAAAACTCGGTTATGCGCAGAATGCGGTGGAAAACGGTTTCGTGAATTTGCTAGATACTATAAACGCAAGCACGGAATCGTATATGACGAATACGACTATATAATGGGTAATTACAAGAAGGATCAATTGATATAACGATGGAGTGTAACTCAAAAAAAACTTTTTATAATTTCTGATCGTGACAAGAAAATACATTTTTATAATTTCTGATCGTGACAAGAAAATACATTTTTATAATTTCTGATCGTGACAAGAAAATACATTTTTATAATTTCTGATCGTGACAAGAAAATACTTTTATCGTTGCTGATCGTGACAAGAAAATACTTTTATAATTTCTGATTGTGACAAGAAAATGCATTTATCGTTGCTGATCGCGACAAGAAAATACTTTTATCGTTGCTGATCGCGACAAGAAAATACTTTTATCGTTGCTGATCGCGACAAGAAAATACTTTTATCGTTGCTGATCGTGATTCAAAAAAAACTTTTATCGTTGCTGATCGCGACAAGAAAATACTTTTATCGTTGATGATCGTAGATCGAAGAAATACTTTTATCGTTGCAGATCGTGACAAAAATTATTTTATCGTTGCTGATCGTAGATCGAAGAAATACTTTTTATAATTTCTGATCGTGACAAGAATTATTTTATCGTTGCTGATTGCGACAAGAAAATACTTTTATCGTTGCTGATTGTGACAAGAATTATTTTATCGTTGCTGATCGCGACATTATCCTGAGTGGCCGAAATCGGACTTCGTAGATGACCCTGCATGGATTAATGGAACAATTGATGATGTGGGATTCGGCGGAAAGGATGTTACTGCGACGGATACACACACTACAATGTTACGATTCCATGTTTGGACCGTTAATGGATGGTTTTACCGATACGATGATTCAGATTAGTTCATGTAAAATGTTGAAAGTGTCAGTATTATTTATTTTATATACAATTTGGACACTTTCAACATCAATGATAGAGCCGTTAAAACATCAAAAAAAGACTTCCACGGTGGTGTTAAAAATCATCATCGGGTCATAGATCAACGATGATGTAAAAAATAATGTTGAAAGTCACATAATTGTTATTTTATTAAGAAAAATGTGACTTTCAACATCGATGGCAACGCTGTTAAAACATCTCCACGGGACGTTTGACGCTCAGTGTTAATTTTTTATCAGCTCCTCCTGCGAGATATATCGCATCCCAATAATCCCGCCGGAGATTTGAAGTGCAGCCATGAAACTGTTCGTTGAGTTAAATTACGAAATCTTTTGGTTGGATTTATTCTCGCCGATCACAATCGTGGTTATTTCACGGGTCCCATCATTTTAAATCATAATTATATATAATAATGAATTTTCCCAACGAGAAGTTGTAACAGCTCATTAATCAGTCACAAGAAAAGCATCCTAACCAACAAATTGAAATTATTTTTCATCATGGAGATCTTTATGACAAAAAAAACTACCGTGCGGAAATAAATTATATGATATGATATATGAAAATAGAAGTGAAACAGCACGGCGTCGACTACAACAAAAGTTTATTCACTCACGCAAAAACCAGCCCTCGGGCGCGATCTGACTGGTTAGATAATTCAACATAGCTCAATGAGATCATCGATGATGTAAAAAATAATGTTGAAAGTAACATAATTGTTATTTTATTAAGAAAAATGTGACTTTCAACATCGATGGCAGTGGTGTTAAATCACACTACGACGTTATAAATTTGAATTGTTCTCAATGTAACAAAATGACTCTAATGCTGATAATCGCGTTGTCGTTGTTCAGTGTCGTCCAGTCTGGTTTATATTTACCAGGAAATCCTCATGATTATCCTGCCCAGATCCTAGAACAACAACTACAACAGGAACAACTACGGGAACTACGACTACAGCTAGAGCAACGAAAAGAGCAACGACAACTGTCACAAATACTAGAAGAGCGAGTAGAACTACAAGAAAAACTACAGCAACTACAACAAGAACTACGGGAGCAGCGACTACAACTACAACAACTACAACAATTACAAAAACAGCAACAGCAAGAACGTCACCAACAGCTAATTCATCAACAGCGTCAATTACAACAACGATTACAACAACATAAAAAACGTCGCCAACAGCTAATTCATCAACAGCGTCAATTACAACAGCGATTACAACAACCCAAACAAACTACAACAACTGAGTCAACAATAGACCATCAATAACACGTAGCCGTCCGCCTGATATTCTTTTTTATTGTAAATCAAAAATAAAATTACTTTATCGTTTGCTGATTATGATTCAAAAAAAATATCTTTTATAATTTCATTCCACCGCGGATATATTTCTGTTGCTGATTGTGACTTTTTATTTATTTCCATGTTACTATTTTTCAACAAAGATTGATAACTGAATTATAATTTATAATTTTATTTTTTATTGTAAATCAAAAATAAAATTACTTTATCGTTTGTTGATCGGTGCTGTATTTGAAAATAATTTCATTGATTGTACAAAAATGTTTTATAATTTCTGGTCTCAACAAGAATATATTTCTGTTGCTGATTGTGACGAGAATATTTTGTCGTTGCTGTGTTTAAAAAATAAAATTACTTTATTTATAGTTGATTGTGGAACAAAGAAATAAATCTTTTGTCGTTACTGATTTTGTCGTTGCTGATTGTGATTCAATGGAATTTATTTATTGTTGGTTGTAATTCAACAGAATTTATTTATTGATGATTATGGATCGTGAATCAAAGAAAAACTTTTATAATTTCTGATCGTGACAAGAAAATACTTTTATAATTTCTGATCGTGACAAGAAAATACTTTTATAATTTCTGATCGTGACAAGAAAATACTTTTATAATTTCTGATCGTGAATCAAAGAAAATCTTTTATAATTTCTGATCGTGAATCAAAGAAAAACTTTTATAATTTCTGATTGTGGATCAAAGAAAAACTTTTATAATTTCTGATTGTGACAATTTATTTCGTTGCTGATTGTGGATCAAAGAAAAACTTTTATAATTTCTGATTGTGACAATTTATTTCGTTGCTGATCGTGACAATTTATTTCGTTGATGATTGTGGATAATTACTTGAGCATTAGCTCTAAGTACTATAGTACCCCAGACTTAAAAAGCGCTGATATATAATTGTCTGACAAAAAATAATTATTTTTTATTTGTCATCCTAACATAAAAATAAAATAATTATTTTTTTGTTGGAACAATAAATGAAATTATTATTTATAATTCAGCTATCAGTCTTTATTGAAAAATAGTAAGACCAAAAGAGAAAAAAGAAATCACAACCAGCAACGAAATAAATTGTCACAATCACAAATTATAAAAACTATTTTCTTGTCACGATCAGAAATTATAAGTTTTTCTTTGATCCACAATCATCAACGAAATAAATTGTAACGATCAGCAACGAAATAAATTGTCACAATCAGAAATTATAAAAAGTATTTTCTTGTCACGATCAGAAATTATAAAAGTTTTTCTTTGATCCACAATCATCAACGAAATAAATTGTCACGATCAGCAACGAAATAAATTGTCACAATCAGAAATTATAAAAAGTATTTTCTTGTCACGATCAGAAATTATAAAAGTTTTTCTTTGATCCACAATCATCAACGAAATAAATTGTCACGATCAGCAACGAAATAAATTGTCACGATCAGAAATTATAAAAGTTTTTCTTTGATCCACAATCAGCAACGAAATAAATTGTCACAATCAGAAATTATAAAAGTTTTTCTTTGATCCACAATCAGAAATTATAAAAGTTTTTCTTTGATTCACGATCAGAAATTATAAAAGATTTTCTTTGATTCACGATCAGAAATTATAAAAGTATTTTCTTGTCACGATCAGAAATTATAAAAGTATTTTCTTGTCACGATCAGAAATTATAAAAGTATTTTCTTGTCACGATCAGAAATTATAAAAGTTTTTCTTTGATTCACGATCCATAATCATCAATAAATAAGATCTGTTGAATTACAACCAACAATAAATAAATTCCATTGAATCACAATCAGCAACGACAAAATCAGTAACAACAAAAAGATTTATTTCTTTGTTCCACAATCAACTATAAATAAAGTAATTTTATTTTTTAAACACAGCAACGACAAAATATTCTCGTCACAATCAGCAACAGAAATATATTCTTGTTGAGACCAGAAATTATAAAACATTTTTGTACAATCAATGAAATTATTTTCAAATACAGCACCGATCAACAAACGATAAAGTAATTTTATTTTTGATTTACAATAAAAAATAAAATTATAAATTATAATTCAGTTATCAATCTTTGTTGAAAAATAGTAACATGGAAATAAATAAAAAGTCACAATCAGCAACAGAAATATATCCGCGGTGGAATGAAATTATAAAGATATTTTTTTTGAATCATAATCAGCAAACGATAAAGTAATTTTATTTTTGATTTACAATAAAAAAGAATATCAGGCGGACGGCTACGTGTTATTGATGGTCTATTGTTGACTCAGTTGTTGTAGTTTGTTTGGGTTGTTGTAATCGCTGTTGTAATTGACGCTGTTGATGAATTAGCTGTTGGCGACGTTTTTTATGTTGTTGTAATCGTTGTTGTAATTGACGCTGTTGATGAATTAGCTGTTGGTGACGTTCTTGCTGTTGCTGTTTTTGTAATTGTTGTAGTTGTTGTAGTTGTAGTCGCTGCTCCCGTAGTTCTTGTTGTAGTTGCTGTAGTTTTTCTTGTAGTTCTACTCGCTCTTCTAGTATTTGTGACAGTTGTCGTTGCTCTTTTCGTTGCTCTAGCTGTAGTCGTAGTTCCCGTAGTTGTTCCTGTTGTAGTTGTTGTTCTAGGATCCGGGCAGGATAATCATGAGGAGTTCCTGGTAAATATAAACCAGACTGGACGACACTGAACAACGACAACGCGATTATCAGCATTAGAGTCATTTTGTTACATTGAGAACAATTCAAATTTATAACGTCGTAGTGTGATTTAACACCACTGCCATCGATGTTGAAAGTCACATTTTTCTTAATAAAATAACAATTATGTTACTTTCAACATTATTTTTTACATCATCGATGATCTCATTGAGCTATGTTGAATTATCTAACAAGTCAGATCGCGCCCGAGGGCTGGTTTTTGCGTGAGTGAATAAACTTTTGTTGTAGTCGACGCCGTGCTGTTTCACTTCTATTTTCATATATCATATCATATAATTTATTTCCGCACGGTAGTTTTTTTTTGTCATAAAGATCTCCATGATGAAAAATAATTTCAATTTGTTGGTTAGGATGCTTTTCTTGTGACTGATTAATGAGCTGTTACAACTTCTCGTTGGGAAAATTCATTATTATATATAATTATGATTTAAAATGATGGGACCCGTGAAATAACCACGATTGTGATCGGCGAGAATAAATCCAACCAAAAGATTTCGTAATTTAACTCAACGAACAGTTTCATGGCTGCACTTCAAATCACCGGCGGGATTATTGGGATGCGATATATCTCGCAGGAGGAGCTGATAAAAAATTAACACTGAGCGTCAAACGTCCCGTGGAGATGTTTTAACAGCGTTGCCATCGATGTTGAAAGTCACATTTTTCTTAATAAAATAACAATTATGTGACTTTCAACATTATTTTTTACATCATCGTTGATCTATGACCCGATGATGATTTTTAACACCACCGTGGAAGTCTTTTTTTGATGTTTTAACAGCTCTATCATTGATATTGAAAGTGTCCAAATTGTATATAAAATAAATAATACTGACACTTTCAACATTTTACATGAACTAATCTGAATCATCGTATCGGTAAAACCATCCATTAACGGTCCAAACATGGAATCGTAACATTGTAGTGTGTGTATCCGTCGCAGTAACATCCTTTCCGCCGAATCCCACATCATCAATTGTTCCATTAATCCATGCAGGGTCATCTACGAAGTCCGATTTCGGCCACTCAGGATAATGTCGCGATCAGCAACGATAAAATAATTCTTGTCACAATCAGCAACGATAAAAGTATTTTCTTGTCGCAATCAGCAACGATAAAATAATTCTTGTCACGATCAGAAATTATAAAAAGTATTTCTTCGATCTACGATCAGCAACGATAAAATAATTCTTGTCACGATCTGCAACGATAAAAGTATTTCTTCGATCTACGATCATCAACGATAAAAGTATTTTCTTGTCGCGATCAGCAACGATAAAAGTTTTTTTTGAATCACGATCAGCAACGATAAAAGTATTTTCTTGTCGCGATCAGCAACGATAAAAGTATTTTCTTGTCGCAATCAGCAACGATAAAAGTATTTTCTTGTCGCGATCAGCAACGATAAATGTATTTTCTTGTCACAATCAGAAATTATAAAAGTATTTTCTTGTCACGATCAGCAACGATAAAAGTATTTTCTTGTCACGATCAGAAATTATAAAAATGTATTTTCTTGTCACGATCAGAAATTATAAAAATGTATTTTCTTGTCACGATCAGAAATTATAAAAATGTATTTTCTTGTCACGATCAGAAATTATAAAAAGTTTTTTTTGAGTTACACTCCATCGTTATATCAATTGAACCTTCTTGTAATTACCCATTATATAGTCGTATTCGTCATATACGATTCCGTGCTTGCGTTTATAGTATCTAGCAAATTCACGAAACCGTTTTCCACCGCATTCTGCGCATAACCGAGTTTTTTCTCGTATTCCACGCTGCCAGCGTATGCATATTACCGCGAGCGGAGATCCTTGTTTTATCTGTTGATTATGCACCGCGCAGTATTCTCCTATACATCTTCTGGAACATACCCCGACGTGGTTCTTCCAAACCCATTTACATATATTCGTCGCCATAGTTATTGTAATGGTAGGATTTCCAGTGATTCAAATTTAATTCTCCGCGGGTTTGACAGATAGTGACCGCAGATGATTTCCTGAAGAAGATGGTGAGTTAATAAAGGAAATCAGTGAGGTACTTGATGGTGACTAGCATACTTGCGTGATGTGAACTCGAATTCGATCAACTTGAGGAATCTTTATCCAATGGTAGTATTACCACGATAACCTCGTCGTTAGGATCATCTGTGAGTGATTCATCTTAATCGCCGACACGGACCTATCAATGATATGTTTTATTTGGGCAGTTGATGGTTCCGTCTTCGCAATGAATAGTGCCAATTGTCTCATTAAATTGAGTTGTGCATATGATCGCTTAATACCAGAGATTCTCCCAAATACCACTACGGTATTATCTTGACAATGATACTTTCGAATGTCACGGTTGCATAAATCATTCATGAGTGCGCGATAATATCGCTGTTGAACTTGACTATGCGCTGTAAGATTTCTATCATCGGATGACCAGAATTTAGACTTACGACCGTGCTGTAGTTTGTGAGTCGCAGAGAATTTCCCGTCGCGGTGTTTAATTTTAACAGTACCGTTGGGATTCATTTGCTGGATATTCCTCGTGCAGTATCTATTTCATAATCGCTGTATTTCACATACGGCATTATACTGTTAATAACTAATTAAATGTTAAAATTAATCAGAGTAAATGTATCGCGTCGTAATCGATGACGCTGTTGTGACAGTCATGACGCCGTCGTGGAAGTATTATAACACGGTCGTGGAAGCATTATTTCGTCAAATAAATACCTCTATCGATGATGACTGAAGTGCCGGAATTACTAATAAAATAAAATTTTTAATTTAATACTGGCACTTCAGTCATTTATGGTATCAACTCAGTCTGAACCATCGTATCGTGAAAACCATCCATTAATGCTTCAGATGTGAAATTTCAGCATTATAGTATGATCATCAACCGCGATGACATCTTTTCCTGCTACACCAATATCTGGAATATTTTCCTTCAACCACGATTGATAATCAAGAAAGTCTGATTTGGGTCATTCAGGGTAGTTTAAAGTAAGATTATATCTACTGGGATTTATTTTATCATCACTTTCCAATCTGCATCCATATTCTTTGTAAATCAATTTGATTTTCTCGATGACATTTTTCGTTGTTAGTTTTTTGCTCTTAAGTCGCACCTGGGGAAATATCTCATCGAAATGTTTCATCATCAATGTGTATTTTTCATTCTTGTCAGGGTTTCTTAACATCTCATTGATACTCTCGATTAATTCTGCGCGACGGACTTGTACTGATCGTATATCCAATCGCAGTGGAACTATATCGGGTAACTTCAAAACATCAAGAACATCGCGGATTATTTCAAGTTGTTGTCGCGGTGTTATTTTATCACTTCTACAGCGCTGTGATATCACCGCGTGACCGTTATTAAATTTATCAACAACAGTGTTAGAGTTCTTCTGCAGTCTCGTAATGTTTTTGTCGAGGAATTCTATTTTATCTGTCGGAAGTTTACTAGAATCAGCTTGAATCACATGATTGATATACATCAATTTCTTCGCGTAGGGTTCTAATCGTTGATCAGGATCATATCGATGGCATTTTATGAGATTCGGAGAAATTATGTCGGATAAGGATCCCTTAGAGGGATATCATTTTGTTAACGAACCTAAAATCGTTGAAAATTTCACAGCGATGAATAATGATTTTTCACTGTTGTTAATATCTCTTAAATCCGGTTCTCTCACCCGAGATGAATTTATCAGCATCGTAGAAACATGCAATAAAATTATCGACGATATGGAAACATTTAATTTGAAAATTATTCAGGATATACTAGATGATGATCTCCCCATGTCGAGAATAACATTTGCAAAAAAATATAATTTTCCCGTTAAGGATATTCCAACATTTAAACTACCCGGATATAACGTACCAGAACTAAAAAAACTTCTCAGTGACACCATCGATATTGGTTTTAAAAAAATTTATGATGCATGGAGAAAAACAGCACCACAACCAACTATCCTCAAACATAATAATGACCCAGACGGTGGCGGCAGACATATCGCTCCGTTCAACGTGAATATATCCTCAGTGATTGCGCTCAATTTAGTATGCGATGTTATCGAAGGAAGCTATCAAATTAATCTCGAACGATCAAATCAAGCTCAGCAAGGATATATTCTATACTCATTTGCACCAATAGCCCCTCCAGGATTTTTAATAATTGAGTCTCCGGTTAATCCAGTCTATATGCGGTGTCATAATGATTCGCTAACCAGAATTAATTTCAAACTCACTGACCAGTCCAATAATCTGATTGATCTGCAGGATGAGGTGTTAGCGATTAGTCTATTTGTAAAGTCCTAGGACTCGATCAAATATTCGGTTAAAATCATTTATTATTTTTGTTAACCTGCAGCAGCAGAGAGGGTGAATGACAACAACGTTGCGACCAAAATTGATTGAAAAATCGCAAAGTCTCCGTTTGCCAAATGGAGACTTATTTTTTTTTTGGTTAAAATATGAGATTTCGAAGGAAGGATCTATTTTCCGTTTTGAAGACTCAATCAATTTTTTGTCGGAAAAAGGTGGTCTGTTCACCCTCTCTGCTGCTTGAGGATATACAACTTGATTACAATACCAACCAAATAGCACGTGTATATCATCGTCTGTTGTAATATATGGGACGCGATCAAAATGTCGATACTGTTTTGCAAATATCACAGTCGGATTTCAAAATTTTATATCCAATTTATTACTTTTCACAGGAACATCTTGATTTAACAAGACAATCTGTCGTTGATATACACTTTAGAGCTCGTGTAGCCCATCCGACTAATGCAGCAGGTGTTATCACTATCCCGAATTACAGAGCGGTTGCTGTCATTCTCTGTGATAAATCAATGCTACTCGAAGGTGTTGGTGGACGAATGAGAGTAATCGATGCACTAGTAGAAAACATGTAGTGTTGTCCAAAACCATGTAACAGTTAGATCAATCTGTTATTAATATAATGTCATATAGTCATATTAGTGTTACATTGATTCCCGGTCAGATTAAAAAATTGCAATCGGAATCAGCTAAAAAATGTGGAACCAAGATAACGCTGAAACACAATCAGAAGTCTGGTGGTCAGAATAAATTTTCGCTGACAACTCGTCAGATAAAACACTTCAATGATGCTTTCAAAGATAAAAAGGGTGTTCAGATCACTATCTCTCTCTGCGGCTGCGATAAAGAACATGATAAAATCAGGTGGTATATTTCCGTTGTTAGCTGCGATTCCAGCGTTGATTGCGGCAGCAGCCTCAGCGGTAGCGTTAGGAGCCGTTGGTACAGCGGCAGGGATGGCATTAAAGAAAGCAACTGGACAGGGATATAAAAAATGGAAAGGGTCTAAGACTACCAGGAACCCCGTATTCATGGTACAAAGGAAGCGGCCTGAGAATACCGGGAACGGTTTGCTAACTCCCATGTCAAATTTTTATTTACTCGATGCTGCTAAAAAACTAGCGATAAAAAATTTGGAGGTGTCTTTATGAGAGATCAGTTGCCGGCACAACCAAAAAACGTTGAAACCGGTATCATTAATCTCGATAACAGCTGCGGACCTGGAACCCACTGGGTTGCATACGGGATTGATCCGCGTGTAATCGTTTATTTCGATTCAGATGGATTAGCGCCGTCTAAAGAATTTATGAGTTATATAAACCGTTATATAAACCGCTTAAACACTTTTCATAAAATGAAGACTTGGTACTCAACGCTACCAACACAGAAAATAAATGACCCACCAATATGCGGCATAGAAGTATTAAATGTCCTTGACGCTATTTCATCATCGAAAAATCCACCTCATCAAGTCGTAAATGAATATACTAGTAGTCACTTTTTAGAGAGAAGTAATATAAAATAACAATGGTTGATATTTGGGGACGATCTATCTCAATGTTGAAAAACCCACCGCGGAAATATCTGCAACCGGTGATTTAAAAAAAATAATCGAAGATGAAATAGCTGAGATGTTGAACCTAACAAGTGTTGATCCCAATGAAATAGTTGTTTTTCAAGATCGTCAGTGTAAATTGAAAACGAGTAATGTTTCTCTGGATGATATTTTATTTAAACAACGCAACGCAATAGAAGATACTATCGCGTTGTTTTCCAATCAGGGTAAACTCAAACCGGGTGTACTTATTTCAACTATTGTGGATAGAATTAACAATATTGACAAACCCATATTGGATTTCTTTGAAAATCCACCGGTAACCACACCGAAGCTAACAGAAATAAAAACTGCTATCAATGTTTTGACAAACTTTAACAGGACGGATGACTCCATTGATAGATTTTTGGGTAAAAAAAATGCCAAACCCGAGGATATTAAAATGGATTTAACTAGAATCATCACGAAACTTGATACAGTCGCGGATATTAAAGTGATCACTGACGCCATCAAAATTGATCTGCCTAGGATGATAGCAATCATTGGAAAAACAAAAATTTCTCACGAACAAAAAAATATCATAAACAGCATATACGCGATTAAATATGGATCATTTGTGTGGACACCACTAAATATTATTTTAAATATCACCGCGGCCGTCATAGGTATTTTTCGATTAACACTATTGACACCAACTCAATTTAATATTTCATCAACGAGTTTATCTGGGGTCAACAATATGATATTTAAGTAAACAACTAATTGAATTGCTAGCATTTGAAATCTAATTTAAAAACACTAGTGTTTTCAAAATAAAATGTCATCAATGACAACCTCACAACAGTATCGCTATGATCAGGTCAGAGAATTTCAAACTAAACTCAAAACCCTCACTGAGGAGTATCAAGTAAAAATAAAAAAAATACCGACGAAGAATAACCGCAGTTGATATTACAGTGTACTCGGTGAGTGGTGTAATCACCGGAGCTGGTATAATACTCTCCTCGGTGACAATGATTGCTCCGATAGCTGTTCCAATTTGTATATCAGCGGTGACAACAATCGCGGAAATTATTTCGATTATAACAAAAAAAATATCATCATGCAGTCAACGTAAACTGCAAGATTACATAATTAAATTTCATGTTGTGTCAACCGCATACTCCCAATTATCCTCTATGATATCGTCGTCACTCGATGATACATTAATATCCGATGATGAGTTTTCAGCGATGGTACGTGTTTATGATTCCGCGATGTCAAAATTAGAAAAACAACATGAGTATAATAACAATGGCAACACCGCAAGAACTACTTCAACGAATAGCCGAGAACACAAACCCAGTGAAAACAAGTATGATATCAATAACCTCAACGAATCCTGAATTCAGTGTGAATTTCCCTATTCCGATTCCCGTGAAGGAGATAGCGTTAGCAAAATTACGAGTGTATCACAGTTGGCCTAACATTAGGTCGGTAGCATTTGGCGGTCAACAACCGAATAATTCCTTGGTGTTTGCTAGTAAGAATAAAGAAGACGGTACTCCAGACTGGAACGTTGTTTCGATACCATCTGGGTTCTACCAAATCGAACAAATTAATAACGAATTTCAACGCAGAATAAAATCCGTTACTGGAACAGAATCGAAAATCGCTATAACAGTTCATGAGCCGACGTTATCATCCGCGATTGAGATAAACTCACCCAGTTATGTCGTAGATATCTATCAGAGTTCAATCAGAACAATACTAGGATGGCCTCAAAAAACACCTCCACCTGAACCACAAAAATCTGATTATTTTACGGATAAACAATCATACTATGATATTACTCCATCATATAAAGAACACCTCGATATAAAAAAGTCGTCGTCACCGCTGGATAGTTATTTTAATTTTGTTGAAGTGGAGACCAACTTTTGGAGATTTAAGATTGAACAGACTCGAGAATCAATTACATATATAAGTATAAATCATGACGATATTATTGAATATTTTAGAGAGATCAATCAAGAACACAGTCAACAACTACAACGACTACAACAGGCTTTCCATGAGTCTAATCGGAGTGAAATCATTAAACGAATTGAAATATTAAATCAACTTGTATCCGACATGGAATATATCAACCAGCGAGTAATTTAAGTAATAATTGATCATAATGATGACAACATAATATCCTCTAAACGAGATTTCCTAACTGTATACAATATAACAGAAGCCGATCTACCGAATTTCAAGTTTCGTGGATATAATGCAAACGAACTAAAAAATTCCGTTAATGATTTTATCAATGAAAAATTTACTGCGATAGTCACAGCATGGAGACAACAAAACAAGAGTCCAACTATCCTCAAACATAATAATGACCCAGACGGAGGCGGGCGACATATCGCTCCGTTCAACGTAAATATATCCTCGGTGATAGCATTGAATTTAGTATGTGGTGTTATCGAAGGAAGCTATCAAATAAATCTCGAGCGATCAAATCAAGCTCAACAAGAATATATTTTATATTCATTTGCACCAACAGCTCTTCCAGGGTTTCTAATAATTGAGTCTCCAGTTAATCCAGTCTATATGCCATGTCACAATAATTCACTGACGAGAATTAATTTTAAACTTACTGACCAGTCCAATAATCTAATTGATTTACAAGGTGAGGTCCTACAAATCTTAAAAATCGTTTACAGTTTCAGAGATTGTTAACCCCATAGCAGCAGCAGGGGGTGCGACAATAATTGTGGCGTCTTTTTTTTCTTCGCCAAATGAGCCTCTATAAAGCATTTACGAGGAAGTCTTAGTTTGCCAAATTGACGGTTTTTTTTTACGATTTTGAAAGAAGCTTTGGTTTCTCAAATGGACGCCTCTATAAAGTTGTCTGATTCGCCCCTGCTGCTGCTGGTCGTCCCCCGAAAAGACAGGGACCTTAGGTACTACAGCGGTAGTGAGTGGAGCAGGGGTAGCGTTGGCTACGTGCGAAGTACCCTTAGGCTTGATATCCCCACCCGGCATGACAAACCCCCTGAGAGAGCCTCTCCCAATTCCTGCAATTGGAGTGCTTAGCGATAAAGGGGTTCCCAGGGCTATCTCTGATATCGCTGGGTTTCCATTGAGTTTCTACAAGGACCCCGCGGGCATTACTACATACACACCGGCATTTAATGCCTCGATCATTTCCTCCTCCGTCATGGGGTTTTTACTTGTAGCCATAACGAAGAGAAAGAAAAAAAATCGCGCGTATACTGCTAACAATTCGCTCAGCTATCAATCATATACCCGCGATTCGGGAAATAAATTGAATTATTTACTCGCTAAAAATTAAAGAATTACGTCTTCAAATTATATATCAATATGACTACTAAATTGATTTTCGTATCAAAGTTTGCTGGCAATCCAAAAAATGTATCCTAGAAACAGTTCTGACACGATTAAAAACATCAAATGCAGGCCTATACATATATTAAACACATACTGGTGCATGCATATAAACTAAAAATTAATGTAACCGGTATTCTCGCCTTAAGTTTCTTACACTCTCGCCCGGGCGTCGAATTGTACAATGTTAGTAGTGGGGTTTAAAGAATATTTTATATGTTAGTTTAGGAGGTCAGAAAACTGTCTTGTCCAGTAAAAAAAAAAAAACCACCTCACTCTGTGGTCTATAATACTATATTACATGTGGTGGTCAGAGTTTAATTATAACTGACACCAACATGTATATTTTG
Organism: Unio delphinus; assembly: GCA_029339505.1. NCBI lineage: Eukaryota > Metazoa > Mollusca > Bivalvia > Unionida > Unionidae > Unio > Unio delphinus. The sequence goes on along the minus strand of JAQISU010000007.1, from coordinate 2,109,798 downwards.
CACTGATCTAAACTGACTTTCACTCAGTAATGTAAATAATGTCAACACATGCATATAATATTTCCTATAAATGCTATAAAAGTCATCAATACGTAATACATTATGTGTAAACAACAAATGATATACATGTATATACAAGTCAGCCAAAAATAGATGAAAAATACAACTTAAGTGGGTTTTTTTCAGTCCAAATCTCCTTCTATTCGAAACTATAATATTTCCTTAAAGAATATCACAACACAAAGCACTGCTAAATGTTCATCTGCCGTGAAGATAATTGTCTCTACTCGCAGTGACGTCATTCCAAGGTCATAGCATGGTTTTCAACACTACAAACGTAGACGGAATATACACACGTTTCCTGTTCGGGTCAGGAAAAGAACACTTACACATGGAAAAGCGCGTTATCACCATCCAGTACGCAGGAAATTTCCAGGCACGGATTCCTCTCGGAGATTTCTTGGTGGCGGCCCCTTGATCTGGTTTCCTCGTTAAATACCACTCTTTCATTCCCACGTCCCACGGTGGACGCCAGATGTGAGCTCTGTCTCATTCAGGGGGTTTGAAATGACAACACCCGCTCGTTGGTTGTGGGGTTTATTATGAGATGTGAGATACGAATAACAAATAAAACCTAAAACAATACAAAGAGCATACTTAGAATACAAGACAAATACAGTACAGAATTTAACCCGCGCAAATACAAATGCGAAATACACAATACACACAACGGCATTTATAATGTAAAGAACAGTAAAATAAATGGTAAACTACCTGACTCGAAGGGTATAATTTTCACAAATTATATTCAATCCGTAGTCTTTAAATTGCTTTAAAGACATATGCCCTCGTACTACTCAAGGTGTTGTCCGTCTCCAGAACTATCCTAGCAATACCTGAAGCTTTACGCTAGATATACACAGGATTGAAAATAATAATACCCATGACAAACACGTACATTGTTACACTGCACGAGTCTTGGGTCACATCTATATTTTGTGTATTGTTTCCTTGTCCACCCATGTATGCTATAATATGTCAGTATTTTTTTGTGTTTTCCTTTCATTACTATAAAAGATTGTTTAAAAGGGTTATTCTTGGTTTTCGTTCTTAATGTAATATAGTTTTCTTTTTCCCAAAAAGAGTGGTCCGATGGTACTCCCTATCCTGTATCTTTTTGAATTTCGGCTAATGTCCTCTCTTTTTGGAGTTTCAGAGAGTCCTGGTTTCCTTCACAGTCCACTCTTTTAACAAGGATTGTATTCTCACACCTTAACGTCATCAAAACGCAGGGGTTATTTCCTTTCCTTTTTCTATTGTTTTTCCTTTTTCAGAGCTTTTGATTTGTTTTCGCGAAGTGACTTTGATAGAAGTCATTTTTTCGTCCGTCATGCATTTTCACTTATCTATCGTTTTTGCATGTTTGTGTTGGACAGCTTTTTTCGAATCTTTGAGTTGTTTCTTACTGTTTTACTCTTTTTGTACTTTTGGGAAAAAAAGTTTCAAAATTTTATAATTTTTGAGTTATTTATGTGTTTGTGTGATATATGTCAGTATATGTTTTGTTTTGTTTTTATTTTATTATTATTGTTATGATTTGTTATTTATTTTTTTAATCTTTGTACTTTTCTTATTGTTCTTTTTTTATATTGGGCAATTTTCTTTTTTTATATTTTTTCCTATTCTCCTTGTTTGCTTTTTGGGTGGGTGGGTGTTGTAGGGCTTAGAGTTTTAACTTAACTTCAGGTCGTAGCCCTTTGTCCCTCTTTCCGATCTATTGATTCTGCTCCATAGCGCATTAGATCGGCGGGGTCTTGTTATCTGTAAGAAATAGAGTAGTTATTAGATATCAAATTATGTTTTCTTACAAAAATCATTCTAAAGTCTTCCCTGGCCATGAGGTTCTCACTACTGTGAGAGCCCCATTTCCAGATAAATATTTTCTCTCTAAGTGAGATTCCTTCATATGGTTATCCTTTGGGCGCAATCCCGCAGGTTTCACCACTTTTTGTGAGAGAACAGCATCTTATTTTAGTATCTATATAGTATTTATTTATTTTTGAATTTTTGTTGTTGTGAAACATTTATTTAATTTCCACTTTTTGTTTTAGTACATTATGTTTAGAGAAACTTATGTCCCTCTAAAGATGCAGTTATTCTTTTTGCTCATAAAATTCGTATTTATTAAAATAGAGTCGCAGTTAAGTGCAATGTGAATTAAAAAAAATGGGTCAACTTAGTTTTTGAAATGCGTGTATGGTTTTACCTTGTTATTAAAAATTTCTAATTTTGGCGCGCTCTTGCCGCAGTTATATATAATGTATATAGTTTGGGGTGTTTCTATGGCTCAAATACAGGGTCGCATATGTATATACAGTATCTGATCTTATTTTTATGCTTTCTGGATAAGATTGTATATAGTTACTCTTCATTATTATAGCTTTATATTTTTGTGTTCCTTTCAAGAAAAAGAAGAAAAAAATGCCTCCAAAATAAGGGTATTCAAGATTGCCTCTAAAATAGCCGTTATTTTTCTGGTATGGATATCGCTAATCTTCTTTTTTCATATACATACAATATGTATGATACTACTTCTTTATATCAATTATTGTTCTTAATTTTATTTGTGTATAAGAGTATATCATAGTAATAGAATTTCATTTCAGTTTTTATCTTTGTAATTATTATTGTACGTTGATCCGTGGTTTTGTCACATTGTAGTATTAAATGAATTTTGTTATCGCTGAATTTATGGCACAGGGGGCATTTGGGCAGTATACGAATTACTTTACGTTTACACGCAAGTTCCCCGGTCCACCATGTATCAGGTATATATTCTGTTACGTGTATTTGATTTGGGTCATTTAATTTATTTTTTAATTATTTGTTTGTCAGATTCAAATTTTACATTTTAAATTTAAGATTCATTCATTGGGAGATTTTTTTTAAAAAAAAGTGGAATGACTTGTACTTTACTAATAAACAACAGATGTTGACCTCATTTCTGACCTGGCTTCAGAGTTGTAAACAAGCTTTTAAAATGATTGTTTGATTCCAAGGACATTATGGAGCTTTGTTATAAACATCTTTCTATTTTTAGTTGGGTCATACGGTGTGTACGTGATTTTTTTAACGTAAATTTGTTCTAAAAGATTCTAGAAGATCACGTGACCCCTTCCTTGTTTACGTAAAAACAGGTATATAAATTATGTTTTGGAGCAAACTATTTAGTAGAACTTGGGCTGTTAGAATATTAAGTTGTGTAGTTTTGAGTTACCTTGTATTGGAAATTATTTCAATTCGTTTGGATCAAGAGGAAATATTTTGTTATTTATCTGGAAAAGAACTGTGCTCATAGAATTTTATTACTAAGAACTGACTTCATCAAGTGACATCGTCTTCTATCTTGGATACTTTGCTGGGATTCGAACTTGGAATTATTCGGACATTTTATTACCAGGACTTTTGCAATTTCTCTAGTGGATAATATTTTCAATTATTTTTGGATTAATTTTGGAATTGATTCTTAAAACCGTAAATTTATTTTTCTTTTCTGGAAAATATTTGTGCTCAATAAATTGCTTATTAAGTTTTTACAACTTGTTATTCTCACTCTTTCTATGTTACTGTTTATTCGAGCCTAAGCACGTAACAATTTATATATTCTTGTTATTTCTTTAGGATATTTCAGTTTATTCCAATTTTTCCATAGTTGTTTCCAGTCTAGTTCTGGTTTTATTTGTTCTATTTTGTTTTTTGGTAGTTTATTCATTTTCGGATCAGTATATATATCTTTGACATTTTTCTCTTCCCATAGTTTGTTGTTAATTTTCTTTTCTTTAAGGGCTATAGTTTGTCGATACGCAATTTTCGGTGGTTGTATTAATTTCTTTAGGTTGTTATTATTATAGATTGCAGGTTTATGTGACAGCATGAATCCAAACCAGTATATGTATATTCCCTTCCACGGGTGTGAGGGTGTATCATCAAGTTTGTTTATTCGGTCCAAATACGTTGTCATTTGTTTAAGTTTTAAATTTCAGAAAAAGTTCATACCACCCTTTTCTTTATCTTTTCGTAGCGTAAAACGCGTTATCCGGCATATTTTTTTCCATAAAAATTCATAATAGCTTTTTCAGTTTTCTTTATATAGTATAAGTCGAAGTCTATAATATTAAATTCGTGCCATATTGAATTAAACAGGTATGTTTGTGTTATTTAAATTTTTTCTATAAATGTAAAGTTTCGTATATTCCATATTTTTTTGTGTTTTTCAGTTTTATTTATAATTTGAGCTGTGTTTAGGGGTTTACTGTTTTTCCTAGGTACACTCCTAAAACTTTTACATATTTGTTTTATTTTCTCTTTTGGTAGGTTACTACATGATTGGTATGAATTTTTCCAGTTTCCTATAAGTAAAACTTCCGTTTTGTTCTCATTTATTTCTGAACCACAGACTTCACTGAAGTTTTTCAATTGTTGAAGTAAATGTTTATACGAGGCGTTGGTGGTTATGATATTGCTGATATCATCCTCATGCTAAAAGGTTTTCGTAATGTTTTTAATATTTGGAATATATATTCCTTCAATGTTATCGTCATGTTGTATAGATCTGTTGATGGGTTCTATACCCACACCATATAACAACATAGATAAAGGGCAGCCTTATCGGACCGATCTCGTTACGTAGAACGGATCTGTCCGGGCTCCATTTATCTGTACTGTTGATTGTATTTCATGATATAACGTTTCAATACATGATATAAATTTTGGTCCGAAACCAAAACATTTAAGCGTTTTTAATATATAATTCAATTCAATTTTGTCAAATTCTTTTTCTTGATCGAAGGGAATTAGAGCACCATTTTTATCATATGTTTCCATATATTCTATTGTCGTTTTTATTGATAATATATTGTCCAAAATTTGTCTACTTTCTTCTCCGCAGGATTGGTTATGCATTATAATTTCATTGAAGGTTGTTTTTATTCTATTTGCCAAAATGGTACTAAGTATTTTATAATCAATGTTGAGTAATGATATGGGACGCCAGTTTATTTAGGTCCATAGGATCACCCTTATTTTTATATATTAGGGTGATCATTCCCATTTTCATGGTCTCACTCATATTTTTACTATAAAAAATTTCATTATAAAGTTTTGTTAAAATTGGGATAATTTTTATTTTGAATTTTTTGTAAAATTCAGCTGTTATTCCGTCAATGCATGGTGATTTATTTAGCGATAATTTATTTATAGCATTTTCTACTTCTTCTGTTGTAATATTTAGCCTCGCACATGTTTGCTTCTTGTTGATCTATATTTGGTACTTTAATTTTGTTTAAATATTCATCAGTTTTATTTTATGTTATATTTTTTGTTTTTTATAATTCTTGATATAATTTCGTTACATGTTCTATTATGTCATTTTTAGGTTCAATTATTACGCCATTATTTTTAAGTTTTGTAATGGATTTTTCAGCTCCTCGTCTTATTTCTTCATTTTTGTATATGTTTTTTCCAGTATTATAAATATCTTTAAATATGCCCGATTTTATTTTGTCTCCATTCAACTTGTATTCATTTATATTATCAAGACCTTTGTTTGTTTAAATTCTTTGTTCATCGCTTATATTTGGATTATTCAGAATTCTTATACATTCTGATTCTATTGATCTCTGACTCACACTTAGTAGTCTAGAGTATTTTTGGGATTTAGTTTTTATGTTTTGTTTAATGTTATCTCACAATGGGAGTATATTTTCATTGTTGATATTATTAAATAAGTTTTCAATTTCAGAATAGAACTCTGGAAGTTGTAGTATTGAATTATTTAGCTTCCAGTAGGTTTTATCCCATTTTATAGCTTCATACATTTTATATTTAATTATAACTGTTTTGTGGTCACCTATTTTTTCCTGAAGTATTTCACTTTGTAAAACATTGTTTATATTTTGTTCTGTGGCGTATATATGGCCTATTCTAGACGCAGATTGGGTTGTTTCATATGTGTATTTTCTTTCATTGGGATGTAATGTCTGAAAGTGTCTATTAGTTTATAATTTTCAATTATTTCTTATAGTTTTATTATTGTTTGTCTATCTTGTATGCTGTAAGTGTGAGTCTGTCTATATTGTGTATACACGTATTGAAATCCCCTAATACATAAAATCTTCTTGGTAATAATTTTGTATATAATCAGATAAATGTTTTTAAAAAAATAAGCGTGATTTACGTCGCGTAGGTACGTATACGTTGATAATGTGTGTTTTATATGCTTTTATATGTAGTAATCTTCCTTGTAGTTTCCAATTATTTTGTATCATTTTGTTTATGATTATTAATCCTACACCAGAACTTATGTTTAGGGTGAATTTTGATATATAAATATAGCATCTAATTTATCTTCTATATGGTTGACAATATTTTGATGAATGTTATGCATCTCATGTTATGCTACAATATCGTATTGTTTTGTTTTATTAATAAGTGTGGTTGCTTTTTCTTTATCTATTCCACGTATGTTAATGGATGTGAGTTTTAGTGTATTTCTTTCATCCATTTCTACTTATTATTTGGTTGCTTTACTTTTTAATATTATTATTATTAATATTATTATTATTATTATTATTATTATTATTATTATTATTATTATTATTATTATTATTAGGTTATGTCATATTGTATTTGTATTTATTGTTTTGTTAATTCGTTTCGTTGTTGTGATGTTTGTTGTGTTTTTGGTTTAGTAATGGTGTTGTTATTGTTGTTGTTGTTGTTTGGTCTTCTTTTTTTGTGATTCGCCTTCCTGGGTTTATTTCCTGGGTTTTCTCTTCGATAACCTTTGTATTTTGTTCGTTCTCTTCCTGTTTCTGTTGTCTCATTTTCTTTTCCTGGGTCTGTTCTTTCTGGTACAGTTCTACCTGGTCCTTCGATGGTGTTTTTTGTGTTTCCTCTCCGGGTTTATTTTTTCGGAGAGGTGTTATGTCTGTTTCCATTGGTAGATTTTTCAGTATTTTCTTTATGGCCGAGGTTCATGGTGTATCGGGTAAGTTCTTCTTATTGGTAGTCTATCTTTCTTTGGTTGAGTTTGTTGAGCTGGCTTTTGATAGTGGTGTCTTTTTTATAAAAAAAAAATTGTATCTTTTCTTGGGGTGTTGTTGTGAATTTGTTCAATATCAGTTTCCAAATTTTCCTCCGCTAACTGTTCTGGTTGGTAAATGTTTTCTAGTTCTACTTCCTTGTCCGTTTCCAGTACGTCAAACCTGTTTGGTATTAGTATTGCTGGTAATGTTGTCATTTTTGTAGTGACATTGGACTGCATTTCTTTATTTACTGTTACTTCTGTTGCTTCGGCATATGATAGTTTTATAGGTGGTTCTTTATTTCCCCTTGGTGCTTTGGTTGTATTGGTTGTACTTGTTGTCCCCGGGGTCTGTGCAGTAGTTTGGGGACACTTCCATTTATCATGTCCAGTTTTGTTACATGAACCACATGGTCTTGACTGAATGCAGCCATAGTACCATGTTTGTATCGGTAATCCGAAGATTTTAAAGTGTTCTGGTATCTTTTGTGTGTCTCTGGTATCAATTCTGACAATTATTTTACCCGTATTGATACTGGGCATTGTTTTGTATGTCTCTCTCCTGATCTCTATGGCCTTGACTCCCGTCCTTTGTTCAAAGCCTTCCTTGAAGGCCTGTATAAGTACCTCATAAGGAAATTTGGACACACAAATATCTGCAGTTCTTTTCTGTATCCATTTTGGTGATCGCTGGTGGTGAAATAACTTGCCCAACTACGCTCCCTATGTCTATCTCTCCTCTTGGGAGAAGGAAAGCCTTTTCTTTGGGATATATGACATTTATCCCTCTTCCAATTGGCGTTAAGGTATCTAGATTGGATTCATCAATCCCCCTTGCAGCCAGAGACGCCAAAATCATGACCGCATTTGGTCGGTTTTGTTGCTGTATTCCAGGTAAATCAATTGCCTGGCCCAAGTATCTATATAGGCTTTTATGAGGAGCCCCTCATCTATGTCTTCAGTTTCCGTACGGAAGTGGTTTTTGAGAAAAGCTTCGCCATAAGCTGGCAGAGATTCCTCTACGTTTGTATTACCCATTATTTTTCTGTTAGTTTAATACTTTTCCGAGTATTTATATTTGTTTATCTTGTTTTACAGTTATTTATTATGATTTGATATTTAATATTTGCACACAAGTTTTTCCTTTGCTTGTATGCTATTTAACAAAAAGTGGGTTTTAATAATAAGTATTGAACTTACTGTCTGAAAAATCACAAGTAAAGCTATAGATGGAGTATATAGAGAAGTAGGGAGAATCAAGGACAGAAGAAAGGTAAAGATCAGTATTATATGTAGGTCAAGTGGTGGTATATTTGATACTTATGTTTGAAGAATAGTCTGTTGAAGTAAAATGTAATCCTTTTAAATAATCCTGGTGTATTTTCAAATAATTTCTTATATTTCACTCACGAAAATTCCTCTATAAGAACAGATCCTACACTTTGATCTTAGCCAAAAGGCCGAGAAGCGATACAGATATTACTCTTTGATCTTAGCCAAAAGGCCGAGAAGCGATCACAAAATAATAAATACGCTTTCAAGTTGTTCGTATTGCAGTGCAGACTGGAATGTGAACTTAAGTCCCTCCGGTGTGTATTGTACCATTTCTTCTTACCACATCAGCTACTGAACGGTCACAGTACTGGTTCGCATTTTGAAGCTGACAATTTATTTTTATCTCACTTAAACATTTTGACGTACACACATCGGTAGAGTCAAGAGTGGTGCAGTATTAAGTAGCATGTTTTTTTTTTTCTTTTTTCTTCTTTCCTTTCAAACTTGTGAATCTAGGGTTTGTACGAATTGAAGAAGCAAGTTCAGTGAACCTGAAGGATAAAAACCCAAGTTGTCTGTCTATTGATGCGAATATTTACATCAAAAGCAATATGACCTCCAAAACACAAGAATATACGGCAAGCATGATTAGAATGAACACAACGACAATTAACTGTATAGTAAAGAAGAGATGTTTCCTTCACGTCCGCATAACGTAGAGTTTCAATCCTTTAGCAGCAGAGAGGGTGAACAGACTTTTTGTCGAAAAGGATCGACATCAGAAAAAACTTTTTGTCGAAAAGGATCGACATCAGAAAAAAGGATCGACAAAGCGTCGACACCAGACCAACTTGCTAGCAATTCATAAAAAAAAGATGCCATTTAGTTGACGTTCACCTCCTCGGCTGCTAATGCGCTAACAATTTTTTTACGATGAAAGTCTTTAAGACGAAAATCCTTTCAGGACTGTACAAACAAACTAATTTGTAAAACCTCACCTCGTAAATCAATCAGATTATTAGATTGGTCAGTGAGTTTGAAATTAATTCTCGTTAACAAATTATTATGACATCGCATATAGACTAGATTAGTTGGGTCTTCAATAATTAGAAATCCTGGAGGAGCCGTTGGTGCAAATGAATATAAAATATATCCTTGCTGAGCTTGATTTGATTGTTCGAGATTTATTTGATAATTCCCTTCGATAACGTCACATACTAAATTGAGCGCAATCACCGTTGAAATATTCACATTGTTCGGAGCAATATGTCTACCGCGGCCTTCTGGATCATTATTAAATTTCAGAATATTTGCTGTAGGATTCTTCGATTTTTTCCAATTATCGTGGATTCTTTTGAACCCAATATTAATAGCATCGTCAAGTTGTTTCTTTAGTTTATCCGGATTATATCCAGGGATTTTAAAATCTTTAATCTCCGTTTTATTAATATTGTATAGATCCGCAAACTTATCATGTAAGATCTCTTCATTTAATACTTCTTGAATAATTATCGAGTGAAATATTTTCATATCATAGATGATTTTATTACCCGTTTCTACGATGCTGATAAACTCGTCTTTAGTGAGAGAGCCGGATTTAAGAGATATTAGCAGTAGTGAAAAATCATTATTCATTGCTGTGAAATTTCCGTCAATGAGAGGAACATAAATTGATTCAAAAATTTCTTTATTAAAGAATTTATTAGGAGCATAATCTTGATAACTCTTGACTTCATTGACGGGTTTTATTTTGTTGGTGATATAATCGGATTTCTTAGGTTCGGGTGGAAAATCCTTCGAATTTTCTCGCGAGTTATCCGGTGGTAATTCAGGCCATCCTAACACTGATCTTATAGAACTCTGATAAATATCTACAACGTATCCTTCTGTATTTATCTCGATAGCAGATGATAATGTTGGCTCGTGAACTGTTATAGCGATTTTTGATTCTTTTCCAGTGAGAGATTTTATTCTACGTTGAAATTCAGCGTTGATCTGTTCGATTTGATATGACCCAGTTGGTAACGAGACAACGTTCCAGTCTGGGGTTCCGTCTTCACGATTTTTCCACGCGAATACCAAGGAATTATTTGGTTGTTGACCACCAAATGCTACCGATCTAATATTAGGCCAGCTATGATACACTCGTAGTTTTGCTAGCGCGATCTCGCTCACGGGAACGGGGATTGGAAAATTCACACTAAATTCAGGACGTGTTGAGGTTACTGATATCGTGCTTGTTTTCACTGGTGTTGTATTTGTTACTATTTGTTGAAGTAGTTCTTGCGACGACATTATTATTATTATTATTCTGCTCTAATTTCAGCATTGTTGATTTATACAATTGAGCCATCGTTGAAAATTCGCTATCTGATATTGTTGTGTCGTCGAGTGACGATGATATCAACGAGGACAATTGCGAGTAACCGGCAGATGCAATATGAAATTTTATTACATAATTGTGTAGTTTACTCTGGCTACACGATGATAGTTTTTTTGTGATCCCGGTTAATATACCCGCAATTGTAGCTATGGAAGAAATAACAATTGGTACTACAACCGGAGCAATCATAGTAACCGAAGATAGTATTATTCCAGCCGCGGTGATTATTCCCGACACTGAATACACAGTGACATCAACTGCGGTTATTCTTCGTTGGTATTTTTTTATTTTTATTTGATACTCCTCACAGAGAGAACTGAGTTTAGTTTGAAATTCTCTGACTTGATCATAGCGATACTGATTCGATGATGGGGTCATTTTATTTTAAAAGCGCTAGCATTTTCAATTTAAAATTCTGAAAGAATTTTTAAATCAATTTAATTGTTTACTTAAATCCACTACGAATTCTACGTACCACGTTACTGAAACCCTGACTAGATTTCTATCTGTAGTCGTTATCGTGAATTGTTCAGTTGTATCCTTGTCGATTATCGTTGATACTGTATTATTGTCTCCAGATGAACTACTTGATGATATATTAAACTGATTCGGTGATACTATTGTTAATCGATAAATACCCTTGACTGCTGCGGTTATGTTTAAAATGTTGTTTGTGGGAGTCCACATAAATGATCCGTGTTGAATCGTGTGTACTACGTTGTTGACGATAGATTTATCATGAGGAATTTTTACTTTTTCAACAACGCTTATCATCCTCGTTGCATCATCCTTTATTGCGTTGTTGAATTTTTTAAGTTCATCGATGGATTTTTTAATATCAGGAAGGGTTATTTCAATTTTATCAAATGGGCTCCCAATAAACTTGTCCATGAGGTTTTTACGAAACGTCATAAATAGTTTCACGTGTTTTTCATATTCAGATTGAAGAGTTGCTAGTTCTAACATAGAATCTTTTATTAAGGTGAGTTTTGGTGTGGTCACTGGTGGATTTCCAAAAAATTCTAGTATGGGTTTGTCAATTTGGTTAATTGTATTTCTTTGTGTTTCACTAAACTGATCAAATACAATTATATGATCGTCATATTTATCGCTTAGTGATTTTAATGAATTCACTGTGTTATCATATGTTGCTAATTTATCCGTAATCGTTGAAACAAGTACACCTGGTTTGAGTTTACCCCCATCAGAAAATAACGCGATAGTATCCTCTGCTGCGTCTCGTCGTTTAACCAAAATATCATTAAGAGAGATATTACTACTTTTCAATTTACCCTGACGATCTTGAAATACAACTATTTCACCAGGATCAATATTTGCTAGGTTTAATATTTCGGATATTTCATCTTCGATTAGTTTTTTAATATCCTTGTTATCAACGGTTTCAACTCCACTATCAGGTTTTTTCAGCGATGATAAAGATCGTCCCCAAATATCAATCATTATTATAGAAATATTTTCATCGTCTAAATCCGATGGATTTTCAATCTAAAGATTTTTAATCCAAAATTCTTTCAGAATTTTTTAAAGAGATTTGCCGCTAGTATACTCATTTACTACTATATGAGGTGGTTTCGAAAATCTTTTGGATATAGCATCAAGTACGTTTAATACTTCATTACCACATATTGGTGGATCAAGCATTGTTTGTGTTGGTAACGTAGAATACCAAGTCCTCATTGGAAAATCTTTTATATAACGCATAAATTCTTTCGGCGGCGCTAATCCATATGAGTCAAAATAAATAATCCCACGTGGATCAATTGCGTAACAAACCCAGTGAGTTCCAGGTCCATCGCTGTTATCTAGATTTATAATACCTGTTTCAACATCATAAGGTTGTGCCGGTAACTGATCTTTCATAAAAACCCCTCTGAATTTTTTTATTTTTAATTTTTTAGCGGCATCAATTAAATCGAAATTGGACATAGGAACCACAGATTCCCGAACTATATCGTTCCTGGAATTCGAAGACCTTTTCCGCTGTACCATGAATACGGGGTTCCTGGTAGTCTTAGACCCTTTCCTTTTTTTTACCAGATCCACGAGTGGATCTGCGGATGGATCCGCCTGTTGCTTTCTTTAGTGCCATTCCTGCCGCGGTACCAACGGCTCCTAACGCTGCTGCCTTCGCTACCGCTGGGGCTGCTGCGGCAATCAACCCTGGAATCAACCCTAACAACGGGAATATACCACCAGTCTTTTCCACGTTTTTAATCGCGCTCGCAGAAAGAGTAATCTGAACTCCTTTTTTTTCTTTCAGCGCTTTATTAAAATGATTAGTTTGAGTTTTCGTCAGCGATAGCTTATTCCCTCCGCCATTCATTTGATTAGGTTTCAGCGTTATTGTGGTTCCACATTGCTTAGCTGATTTGGATTGTAGTTTTTTTATTTGACCAGGTGTCAACGTAACATTGATATTACTATACGACATTATACAAAACAGATTGATTCTAAATTAGAAATGCTAAGCATTTCTGAAATTGCAAAGTAATTTACAATCAAATATTTTCCACTGGTGCATCAATAAGTCTCATTCGTCCACCAACACCTTCAAGTATCATTGATTTATCACTAAGAATAACAGCAACCGCTCTATAATTATCAATACCACCAGGACCACCAGGACGGGTTACACGAGCTCGGAAGTGTATATCAACGACGGACTGTCTCATCAAGTCAAGATGTTCCAACGAAAAGTAATAAATCGGATACAGACTTTTAAAATCCAACTGTGATATTTGTAGACCAGTATCAACATTTTGATCGCGTCCCATATACGACAGCAACCGATGATAAACTCGTGCAATATGATTATTTCCATAATCAAGTTGTATATCCTCTGATGGTTCTTGCTGTCCGTTTATTCTCAGCGAGACTTCACTACACCCAATTTGATCAAATATCATATGGGAACGTTCTTGATTATTTAATCGCCTAGTATTCTGTAGCGCAATAAAAATATGCCGTGGAGCTGTAATACCCTGTTTTGATGCTAGATGCCATGTAAGTGTACCATCAATATTAGAATCCATGGTATCTGTGGACGTTGACAACCAACTTAATAATCTCTTTCCCCCTTGATCCATAAATGATAGTAACCGTGGTTCTGTTGACAACGACGGAGTCAACACTGGCATCCACAGTGATAGTTTTGAGAAAATGACTTTACCATCGGCAATGCCAGCAGCGCGCCAGATTGCATAATTATCAGTACCTCTTCGTACTAGTGCTATCGTATGCTTTACTCCATAAATAACTTTTCTGACGTTTCTACAAAATCCAAATATGTGATGGAGCGGAATCGCACATGAAAACCGTCGACGCTGTCCCTGCAACGTTGCTACTCTTGTTGCAAACCCTAGGTTGTAACTGGGAATAGTATATATGACATCAAAGGCAGCATCTGGTCTTGTATATCCGGCTGGTGCTGGATCAACTGCTGTAACTCGTGTTGCCTTGACTCTAGAATACTGGACGTGCTCAGCGTTATCAGTAATATCCTTAGAGAACATCATAGATGGACCAGCCGATCTAGTATAATCATCAGAATATCTCGCTAGTCCAATTATCCCCGTAGCAACATCAACTTCACGTTCAATAGATTCGATTTCTTTTCCATCAATGAGATATCTAGCACTTTCAAATAACGCCATGATGCCATTGTTAACAAAACCGACTTGGATAGTTGGTTCATTTTCATATGGTGTATCATTATACTGTAAAAGTTCACCATCGACTTCAATAAAGGCTTCAGCGGGTAAAAAGTATTTACTGGTATCATGAACTTGAAGTTCAATTCTTCCACGAAGATCAGGTTGTACTGCGTGATAGGCAAAAAATTGATAATCACGTACAGATTCATCTTTAAGTACTGGGGCTTCCATGTCAAATGCAACATCAGGGTTCTGTTTGAACATTTTTTATTATATACCCGTTGGTCTAAATTAGAAATCGGAAACGCTAGCATTTCTGAGAGGTGAAATCACTCAAAATCGATGCAAAATACAGAATTGAAAATAAAAAATAATATTATGTTAAATTAATTATTTAGTTGGGTATATTAATAATGTTGCTGATGAAAACAAATCTAGATAACGAAGATCAAATCGAAAATACAAATATTTCAATAACTATAACAACTGAGAATCCTATTCAAATAACCAGAAATATTAGTGTTTCTAACACTAGTGTTTCTAACACTAGTATAGGAAATTCAAGTGGAAACATTAGTGTTTCTAATACAAGTATTTCTACTGAAACCATCGAAAATTCAGAAAATACAAGTATTTCAATAACTATAACAATTGGAAATCCTGTCCAAATAAATATAACCAAAAACGCAAGCGTTTCTAACACAAGCGTTTCTAATACAAGTATAAGAAATGCTAGTAATTCTAGTGATGATTTTTGAGAAAATATTATTCACCGACGTCGGAAATTCTTTGAATTAGAAAATGCTTTAGTACTTTTAAAGCCACTTCCTGCTATCATATTTGCTGTTATGTTATCCTGCAATGACGGGGTCATTAATGACTGTAGTTTTTTATCCACGGCGTTATTTATTATTTTACTAACCTGTGTAGGCATTACTGCAGTAGATGGCAGTGAAGTCATTCTAGAAATGCTAGCATTTCCAGGTTTTGAAAAATTTCTACGTCGAACTAGCGCTGTTAGTTTATCCTTAGCGGCTGAAAATGCCTTACTAGCAAGATCACCAACAGCGCTAATACCCTTATCTCGGATAACATCAATTGCTTTCATCGATAATTGTTTTACTAGCGGAGCCACTTTTGGAGCCATTCTTGAAAATAATCCCATTATAGTATTACCGAGACCATCTCCATAGTATACTCGGTATTTTGGCAATCGTGAGTTTACCACGTAGACGTTAGTTGGTTTATCATGGTTGTAGTGTATGATCATTCTCTATATAGAAACACTAGTGTTTCCAAATACTAAAGCATTTCCAAATTGATATTTATCTAATCGCTATGATAACCGTAGAAATTCGAAGAATTTCCATCCAAAGAATTTTCGGCTAACTCCTCAATGAAATCTCTATATATTGCAATATCCATGATACCACCTTGAAATAACCTCCTACAGATATCAGCTGCTTCATTGATTATTTCTGGTGAGTTATTCCCGGCTCGTTTTCCTCCTACAAGTATTTCTAATCGGGATATATCACCGAGAATATTACCAGGGCAGAAACTCGAAGAGTTTCCAACACTAGAGTTTCCAACTAAGCCACTACCCTTTTTTTTAGTTGTACCAGTTGCACCCTTTGGAGTTTTACTCTGGGAATCAGCCTCTGCCATTATTTGTATTTCATCAGGGATTGGGTCTGCTGTGTATACTGGTGGTGCTACTGTGATCCCCTTTACCATAGCTAGAAATTGGTCATAATCAGATTTTATTTTTTTGTTGATTTTATTTTTCCCGCGGTTTGCTAAAAACACCTTATTTGCCCAAAGGTCTTTATTGTTTATAAAATTTTTAGACGTGTCGTCTATTAAATACTCATTTCTCTTCGCTTTTTTAATGTTGTCGTTGGTAAATTTAGCTAATCCAGAGAGTGTTGGGATACTTCTGATTTTA
The DNA here is from genome assembly GCA_029339505.1 of Unio delphinus. Taxonomy (NCBI): domain Eukaryota; kingdom Metazoa; phylum Mollusca; class Bivalvia; order Unionida; family Unionidae; genus Unio; species Unio delphinus. Next base: position 2,093,434 of record JAQISU010000007.1, on the reverse strand, counting down.
TTTAACGCATCAACTGTAAATATATTTTCAGGAGAATAATCCCCCTTTGAAACAGCTCCCTCTTCTTCTTCATGTGGTTGTTCTTCAGGTTCTTCTTGTTGTTGTTCTTGAAATTCTTCAGGTGGTGGTGAGGAAATATCAACATCACCTAATCGTTCAATTTCTTCCTGAAGTACTCGTTGTTGTTCTTCTTGTCGTCTTGCAGTAGTTATTATATCACCAGGAAGTGTTTTTAATGATTTTTTTGTTTGTTTAGTTCGTTTTGCTATTTTCTCTAACACAGGGAGAAAGGACTCTTTCTGCGCGCTTTCTTGTTTAGAAATTGCTGTTTTCACATCTGTAGTTGCACTAACAATAGGTTTGAAGAGTTGTTCTGTATCCTCTGTGAAGTCAGTCTGAAATAATTGCCGCTGTTGAAGTTTTTCACGTATGCGATCACGAAGGGGTAATATTTTCTTAAGAGCTTCAAGTCTTTCTTTAGTGTTCCGTGTGGTCAATGATTGTCCTACCATTATTGAAAGAGTATCACTATTGTCAAATTGTTTGTAATTTTTAATTAAAAAATCCTTTGGATTTTCAAATGCAAAGCATTTCCACTCAAAGATTTTCATTGCAATTTCAATTGTGAAACTGGACAAACAAAATAAATCACTAACCTAAAAATGCAAAGTATTTTAATACTTCCCTGTTGTTACACACACATAATTTTACTTCCTCATAGTGTGATTTATACCGTACTGGTTATACAAACAAAGGAGGCTCTCTACGCGTGGGGCTCATCAAACTCAAAATCCAAAATCCAAATTTTTATTGAGAGTTTTCCATTAATGTTTTTAATTGTCTCGCCTTATGGTTAATAAGCTTTCTTTGTTCATAATCTAAACCTAATTGCTTACGTACACGTTCAACGATGCTACATAATGGTACGAATATATTAACATCTTCAGTATTGACTAAACTTTCACGTATAAACTTTTGTATCCGCTTAATTAAAAAATATTTTTTAGATAGGACGTATTTTCCCGTCTGTTCTGCAAATTGTATATCCTCGAAATCAGTCATAATTTGATCACAATCTAACCCTGAACATAATTTTACATTTTGATCCTTCAGCTTGTTGATTTCAATAATAATCAATTTGAGATTTTCAATATTCATATTATATAATAATATATTTGTTTAAATACAAAGTATGAAAATTCTTTAGAATTAAAAATACAAAGTATTTCAAATACAAAGTATTTTAAAATGAATTCTGGATACACTAAGGTGTTGATCATCTTAGTATACCCAGAAGCTTAATGCGATTATAGGTGATTATGATTATATATAATGAATGACGACGGCACATTCACCGTTTTGAACCCCCTTGGTGTTTTATACATCAAGCAGCGCTCAACGGTTACAACCGACAAACACATAACAATAGATTATAGGTGAACAATGACAATGGATGACGACGGCACAATAACCCCTGATCTAGTGTGGTAGGCGGTTATATACACATAGGACGGTACAACAATAGATTATAGGTGAACAATGACAATGGATGACGCGGGCTATTCTACATTCAAGTGTAAACAAAACCGCAAAATCGAAACTTTGGTTTTGAATGTCAATAATAACGTTCATACCACGTGTGACGGTGTGGTTTTGTTTACACTTGAATTTCGGCTAAATGCCCAATTATAATAAAGACGAATTTGTATATATACACTCATTACGACGAGGTGATATAAAAGAGGTGTAGTGATTGTAATTATTTGTTTGTTTATTAGCGATCACTGACAATGTTGAAAACACACATAATACTTGAAACAGACATTAAAAAAAATGTTTAAATACGACGTGTTTATAAAACAGTTCTGTTAATACTTGAAAAAAGACAAAATTGATTGTGTTTTGTTCAGATTTATGTAATTATAACAGCCAATGAAAAATCGAAGATTTTCCAATCAATGTTAGAAACATTAATATTTCCATGTTTAAGATCCGTAACTCTGTCATTGATGATTTGTCACACGCGTTATACCTAACGGAGTTATCTTCCGTGAAATCCGTAAGATTTCCATTTACGTATTATACGTAAGAAAACTGAATTTTGTTTTTAAAACGCTTTGAAAAAGCGGTCTTATAAATTCCCTCTGCTACTTTTTGTACCGAGGAGGAGGTAATATCGAAATACTTACCAGCTTCTGACATTGATTGAAATACCATCTCCTTGTTGTCAGTATTAAACGATCTTACTGGTCTCTTCCCAATTGATTTACAAGTACCAGTATTTCCAGATGCAGTATTCTCACTTTGTGTAACAGCTCGTAAATTATTCAAAGAATTATGTGTCCTAATACCATCAATATGATCAATAACAAGGCCATCCTTGATTAATCCATTATGCACTTCATAAACGAAACGGTGATTAAGATACCTTTTTCCTCCAGCACTAAACGTCAAATACCCTATACCATTATCCCGCCCAACAGATTTCCTATTTTTACAATGTCTGACAATACCATCACGAGAAGCTTCGTAATTTTTAATAACAGGATGTCTTTGAAATTCTTGGCTCATTTGTATATATAATATATCTATTTGTCTAATTCGTTAATTGGCTGAATTATAACATTGGCAAATCTTTTTATATAATCAGCCGTAGTTTTTATGATTTTGCCATTGACGTTGTCATTGACGTCGTTAGGATTTTTGATTCTTCGCTTGTCATAATAACGTTTTAACTCTCTATAACGCTTACCCCCGCAATTAATGCATAACTGCGACTTGCCTCTTACACCTACCCCACAATGCAAGCATGGTAGAGGTCCCTCCGAACCGTTTCTTACACTCTGCATATGATACCCACAGAATTCATTTCTACATGATTTGTTACACGGAGTCTTTGATCCAATCATAAGCCATTTGCAATGATTCATTATATAAAAATTTTCTTATTTAAATACTTGTTTTAATTATAATATGAAGGAGTTCAAGAGATTATCGAAAATTAAACCTTGGAAAAATGTTAGATTTAATCTCGATAGAATCTCTGATATACCTAAAAGTCTAGTAGATGATAAACCACTATTGAGTAAAATCAGCGACTGTTTTAATGAGTTTAAGCGTGATGGAGCATCTCATACGTGGTCGACATTTCGAATTATTGATGAAGATGTCAATATACCCATAATTGATGCTACTATGAATGATATAAGAGCAGCTGTGATACTTTCACACCTTGGCAAGAAATCCAAAGGTAAATTGCAAAGCAATTCTCTACGGAGGTATTTTTTTAGAATAAAATTTATTATCGAAGAGGAAGGTGAATGGATTATCAGAGATAAATTTGACCCAATCCTTAAGGATAAAAAAACTGTTATTGTGAGAAGAGATTCCAAACCAGGAATTTTAACTGGAATTGACAAACCATACTATGAGAAATCTTACCCTGTAACAGCAGTTGTTTACGGAATATATCAGCTAAATGATAAGCCAAGTATTGCAAAACTAGCACCTGTGAAAGAGTCGTTGTCGGTCAATTGTGTAGCAACACGGGTAATAGAACACTTTACAAATTCCCTCCGAGGAAATAAATTAACTGATCTACGAAGAAAAAAAATAACCGAATGGGAACTAACAGTGAATCAACATGGAGCAAGGATTTCCGATATAGCTAAATTAGAAGCATTATTAAAATTTCCAATATCGGTAGCGACAATAACCGGAGAAGTATTATACGAACCGAAATATCAATCGCGAGGAGCTCCAATTGAAATTATTGATCATAACAAACACGCGTGGACACCCGCGGTAAATATATTTCCACGAGAAAGAACTGTTCGATATATCCCCCGGAAATTTTCCGGGGAATTTTCAGATGATTTCTATGAAGAGAAATTATTTGATGCTATTCACGCGTTAACCAAAGACGACCCTGTGTCAGTATGGTTACTCAGGAGTAATGAGGATCCGGAAATAGGATTTGATCAGTTTGTAAAACCAAATGGTGAATTATATCGAACTGAAGAATTAGATACTAGAATGAGAAAAATCGCTAATGAGTATTTAGAAGGAAACACTAGTGTTTCTACTGTAGAAAAACTACTTACGGATAGTTTTACTATTCCATCAGTGATAGCTCACTTCGCACGAGAAAAGAATTCATGGCGCCCAACACGAAATAATTTTCTGGAGGATGTGAAGTTGAGTTGCGTCGAATTGGGTCATGGAGGATTGTGGAATACGAAATACTCACGTGATGGTATGATTTCAATTGATATATCCGCGTGTTATCCTGGAAGTTTTCTCGGATATGGAGAATGCTCTGAATATTTTAAACGATTTGGACATCCCACACATGAAATGACTCGTGTTGCGATTAATGGTCCATTGCCTGATTTTGATTTAACCGGGTTCGCTCGTGTGATATCATTCGAATTAGCTACAGGGTTACATCCGTGTAGTTATCTTTGGATTGGTAGACATATGTATGAAAAAGCGTGGATGCCAATTGTGCTATTGCGATATATGATCGATTGTGGTATGCTAATATCGTTAATTGTCAGTGAAGCGATTATTTGTTATAACGCTCAGAAAGATGTTTGGTTACCAAAACCCGATCTAGAAAAAATAATTAACGAACAACGAAAACAATTTCTAGATGGAAATTCGAAGAATTTCAGCGAGGAACAAATCATAGATTGGTCTAAGAAATTATTCGAAGGTAGTAATAGAGAGGCTAAAGATCTCGGACGAAAAATAATCGGTAAATTCACTCAAGGTGGAAGATTTGATAATGCAAAATACTCTTCGAGATTAATCATAGACGATGAAGAATACAATTTCATAATATCTGATTTAATAAAAAAAGGGAAATTTGTAACCCGTAAGAACGCTTTTCTATCAGGGGAATTAGATGAGGAAGCTTACAAATCTGCGAGCGGAACTAATAATGTTTGGGTAGATGATGTCCTTCGAAATGGTAAGAAACTAGGTACGGTTGTTACCTACTGTGATGGAAAAAGTTGTCAATACACACATTTGAGAAGTTCTATGCTAGCCTATTCTTGTATTAATCTATTCTCGATGATAAATAGATTTCCTAATACCGCGGTTAGAGTAGCTACTGATTCGATGTATATCCATGAGAAATACAAATCAGATGTAGCTAAATTCACAGATCCTAAGGAAGCGTGGGGAAATTGGAGGTTTAAAAAAGAAACACTACATGAGTATTGTAAATCCGCAGACGTTACTATGGATGATAAATACTTGAAAAGTAACCATAATATCTCAGAGATTCAATCAGAATTTTCTACTGCACCGCCTGTATCAGATCCGATTTGTAGATACAAGACAGTTTATTTAAACGGCTGTGGTGGATCAGGAAAGACAACTCGGGTAATTGAATTATTTCGTCGTAAAAATCCTACGGATTTCACAAACATGATTGTGTTAACACCAACTCACAGACTCGCCAGAGAGATGATAGCGCGGGGAGTAAAAGCCTGTACTTATCACAGCTTCTTTCGATGGAAAGGCGATACATGGACTCCTGATCGAATGGGCGATAAATTTATTCCTGAAATAATAATCTGGGATGAAATATGCACGGTATCATTGACAGTATTACAGATATTTCTTGAATGGTTGTTATTGAAAAATACAAAAGTCGTCATGTGCGGGGATCACGGCCAACCGCAGCCATTTGTTGGTGGATCTCCACATGAATGGCTAAAAGGATTTGTAGATTATTATGAAGAGATTAATACCGACCATAGATCACTTGATGAACAATTACGCGAGTTCAAAGCGCTAATTAGATTACAACCGGATAAAATCCAATGTGAAATAGCGCGTGAAATAATTTCAGAAACTCCCATGAATGATTTTTGGGAAATGTGGAAGCCAAATGATTTAATAATCGCGAGTAGAAAAATAGTCAGAGACGCACTTCAGATGAAGTTGTTTGCGCTACATAAAGAAAAATTTGCAACGCTTCCAGTACCACTCTGTTATAGACCTAAGGATACACGAAAGCAGAATATCGACGTTGACATTCCTGGACAACAACAAAAGCAGAATTTAGTATTAAATGATATTGTGCTGGTTGATATCATCGTCGTTAAAGATGCATTAGGTGCTGATAAATCCCCATGGACGTTAGGTTATGCAGCAACAATACACTCTTCACAGGGATTGACTATATCCGATACAACTCTTTGGATAGTAGATAATCATATGGAGTGGTCAAATTTAGTTTATCTCGCAGTATCCAGAGTACGGCGAATAAACCAACTTCGAAGAATTGTGGTTAATGATAATGACAATACATTAAGTAATATACACACCGATGATAATATAATCAGAAAAAAACTCTCTGGTTATAAACAACAGGATAAAAAAAATAAAAGAGAATTTGACATCGATGCTGAATTAATTAAGACGCTGAAACAGCAACAGAATAATCACTGCGCGAGTTGTAATTGTATAATGAGTTGGAATTGGTCGGATAAAGATCCTCGCCAATTCACCATAGACAGAAAAAATAACAATCTCGGTCATGTCAGAAACAATGTGATGTTGACCTGTCTTGAGTGTAATAGACGCCGGGGTGACAGCACCCTGGGTGCTAATTAAGACCACGCGGTGGTAATTGAGTATCCTCGGGAATCACTTGTAATTGTTCGCGTGTAAAACCCCGCTGAGGAGCAGTTGAATCCAGTCTATAGATTGAAGGTCTACCCGTAGATCGTGTTATGCCGGATATATTATGCGTAGTGACACTCCAAATAGAATCAGTAGCTCTTTTTTTACCACCCTCAAGCTCTCCTGGTTCGTATAAGTACCTTACAATGACATTACTACCAAGAATTGGTTCTTTTTGTGAAATTCCTTGGATTTCCATTTTGATAGACGCCTTCTTAATAGCGTTGACAGGTTTCATATTAATTGTTCTAGTAATCTCATTATTGATTGCGGTAATCACAGCTGGTAATCTCTTGACCCATTCACGGGATCGTTTATCCTGGATGAATTCTTTCGCGTATTGATATCCGAATAACCGCTCAGCAAGGGTTTTATTAAACCGTTCAACAATTGCCTGATCGCGATGTAGCGCAGTGTGTCCTCGTCTGATGGCGACATTATGATGTTTCATCGTAGATGTAACAACACCTTGAAATTCCTTGCCAGGATCAACTTGTAACAGATTTGGCCAGCGCAGAGGACCTCGTCGATAAATTTTTTCAAATGCAGAAGCTACTTCAGTAGATGATTTTGTCCTTAACGGTTCTGCTTGTTTGTATCGACTTGCAATATCAACTAACGTTAACGCGTATTTGTAACCGTTGTCATGCGGCAGAAATAGTATATCAGCTTGATGAACTTCATTAGGTGTTGTAACATCAAAATGCGAATAGTTAATTTGTTTAGGCGCTGGTAGATAAATTTGCCATATTGCCTGTTTAGATAACCAGTTTGCCGCTGTAGTTTTTTTTCACCTTTGATGCGCTAGCGAGTTTATTGATTGCTGCGTAACCTCTCCAGTATCCTCTCGGAGAATAATAAATAGATTCCATATTAAAATGCTAGCATTTTCAATTACCAGCACCTAACATCAATTTACCCTTCATAGCAGATTTTACCAACCACGAAGCCAATTTTTCTTTGAAGGATTTATCAGGAATAGCATTTAACGCATGAATTAATTTTACATCTGCGAGATGTCTGTGTTGAAGATTGCTGCTTTTATAAGCGACATCATGAGCATGACACGCCTTATCAATAGCGTTTATTGGATATTCGCCGGGTCGGGGCTGATTTTGATCATCAAGTCTGATATCTAATCGTGTTCCCGGTCCACAGTAGCTATATCCTGGAAGGTGCTTTTCTCCTGGATACTTTGCCCACGGTGTTCCAGGGAGTTTTGCTAACTTGGCTGCAATATCACCTCCTCGTTTTTTTTTAAAGCCTTGGTTGCACCAAGGGAAGTAAATCTAAATTTTTTCGTACTACATTGTACGCATTTACCAGAAAGCGCTGATCGATTATTTTTCGTTGTAATCGTCGTCAAGTCATTTGTGCCAGTACGCGTCCTACACTTCACACAATATAGATCCATAATTTATATATAACAGTTATGAATGTAATTGATTATTCAGCTACGAGACGACGGGAACCTATTAGACACCATGCAATGTTACCAAATTCTATTCGAGCGATTATCATCGGACCATCTGGAAGTGGTAAAACACAATTGCTACTTAATTTGATAACGAGATGGATGAAGTGGGATAAATTGTACATGATTGCTCCGAGTGTAGACGATCAACGATGTTATGAAGTGTTAAAGGATTTTAATGATGCCGCGCGAGAAATTAACGGTGATGGTGTTATTGAGTTTATAACCGATATCGAAGAGGCACCTAGTATTGATGATATTGATGGAAGTATTAACAATTTAGTCGTATATGATGATATCATGTTAGATAATCAAAAGAATCCTGCTAGAATATTTTCCCGGGGGCGTCACAAAAACACCGATGTGATATATATCACTCAACGTTACACTCAAATACCAAAAGTGATCAGAGATAACTGCAATATGCTGTGTTTATTTAACGGAGTTGATACTCATACTCTTAGAAATATTTGGCAAACTTGGTGCGGTGGTGATATGGATCATAATCGATTTAGAAATTTCTTTAGCCACGCTCAGACAATCCCACACGGATTTGTGACGATAAATTTATCAGACCCTCGAACAAGATATCGTATCGGACTTGATCAAATATTTAGTTAGCGCATTAGCAGCCGAGGAGGTGAACGTCAACTAAATGGCATCTTTTTTTTATGAATTGCTAGCAAGTTGGTCTGGTGTCGACGCTTTGTCGATCCTTTTTTCTGATGTCGATCCTTTTCGACAAAAAGTTTTTCTGATGTCGATCCTTTTCGACAAAAAGTCTGTTCACCCTCTCTGCTGCTCTCTACAAGACAAACACTATTATCTGCGGCGACTTCAATGCACATCACACAGAATGGGGTAGTGACCGCACAGATACAAGAGGGAAAAACATCTTAAAATACATAACAGAAGAACAACTAGAACTTTTGAACAACGGAACCCCCACACGTATAGACCCCAGCCAAGGCAAACTCTCTACCATTGACCTAACCATTGCGACGCCTAGCCTGGCTGTAATTACCCAATGGGAAGTGATGCAACATTCTACATTAGGCAGCGACCACTTCCCCCTATGTACCACCATATACGTCTCGTGCCCAACGGAGCAACAAAAAACACAACAAAGATGGAAACTCAAAAAGGCAAATTGGAACAGCTTTAAAGACCAACTTAAATTAGTAAACCTTGCGGAAATCCAAGATGAGGATACAAATAAATATTATGACAATCTCATACAAATTATAAACGAAGCGGCAAATAAGAGTATACCCAAAACAACAGGTTTCCATTATAAACAGACGGCAATCCCCTGGTGGACAGATTATTGCAAAATTGCCATTCAGAAGAAAAAAACAGCCTTAAATCGCTTTAAACACACAAAAACCGCCACTGACTTTCTTATATACAAACAAACAGAAATCAACACTAGGACGGTAATAAATGAGGCAAAAAAGGACTCATGGAGAAGATACTGCACAACGCTCAATCATAAAACAAATACTAAAGAAATCTGGAATAAAATAAAAGCCATGAAAGGCAAAACACCCACAACAGCGCCGAAAATCCAGGGAACAAAAAACAACATGGAAGTAGCAGAGAAGTTAGCCCAACACTTTGCTAACTCCAGCAGCGATAACAATCATAAACATGAGTTTTTACATCAAAAATCAACATTAGAAAAAGAATTTCCCCACATTTTCAAAGGTCGAGACAACAGAGATTCGCCACTGAATGACCCTTTTTATCTGAAAGAATGGAGACAAGCCCTCAGCCAAAAAAAAAAGTACATCACCAGGAGAGGATAACCTAGGCTATGAAATATACAAACAATTACCACCCAATATGCAGAGCATTACCTTAGACTTAATAAATCTGATATGGAGAACAGGTCGCATCCCCACACTATGGAAGCGAGCCATAATCATAGCCATCCCAAAACCAGGCAAAGACCCTACTAATGTAACCTCCTACAGACCTATTTCACTAACTAATACAATCTGTAAGGTAATGGAAACAATGGTGAACAATAGATTAAAACACCACCTAGAACAAAATCAACTACTGGCTGAAACTCAAAGTGGATTTAGGAATAAACGATCTACACTTGATCAATTAATCCGTCTGGAAGCCAACATCAAATTAGCATTTAATGCCAAAAGGAAAAGAGATAGACACCTAATAGCAATATTTCTAGACTTAGAGAAAGCCTTCGACCTAGTCTGGACCAATGGCCTCATATCTCAACTCAACCAATTTGGCATAACAGGAAGAATTCACCGCTGGATAGCAAACTTCCTTACGGGAAGAACCTTTAAAACTAGAGTAAGAGAGGCCTTGTCCCAAACATATACACTGGATAATGGAACCCCCCAAGGAAGTGTGATTAGCCCAACCCTATTCAATCTAATGGTCAACAATCTAACCAACTATCTCAAAAATTGCCCAGTTGATCTGTCACAATTTGCCGATGACAGTAGTATCTGGAAAGCAAGAAATCCGAATATTCAAAAGAACATCACTCAAATTCAGAAAGGACTAGACATCATCGGCACATGGGCCAACAACTGGGGCTTCAAAATATCCCAAATAAAAACAGTTGCCATGCTCTTCTCCCCAACTAATAAACAACCTAAATACCCTAAACTATATATGCAGAATCAGCCCATCCAATTCCAAAAGGAGACCCACTTCCTGGGAATGCTACTAAATGAAACAATCAATTGGAAATCACACATACAACAAACTATTCAAAAATGTCAAAAAGATCTAAACATACTTAAAAACATCAAAGGTACTACATGGGGAGCTGATCAGCAAACTATGCTAATGATCTACAAATCTTTAATTCGAAGTAAGATAGACTATGGCTCCCAGATCTATTCCTCAGCCAACAAGGAAACACTTAGACAACAAGATAGCATCCAATATAGAGCACTTAGACTTTGCACTGGTGCATTACCGAACACCTCCCTGGAAGAACTACAAATCCTCGCATGTGAACCACCATTACAACTGAGAAGAGAAGAACACATACTTAGATACGCCTGTAGAATCTCAATACATAAGGAGATTAATCACACCAGAAACATAATAAGTAAATGTCAAACCACCTTTAGCTCAAGACTGGTACCACATCCTCCAGCAGCTAACAAAATACACACACTCTGCAAAGTACTCAATCAAATAGAACTCCAAGCAGAACAACTACTTATCAAGGACCCCACACCTTGGAGAAATAACCAACCTAACATCAACCTAACAGCACTCCAACTGGTACATAAGCGCGACAACCCCAATATCACATTAACACAAGTACAAAACCTCGTCAACAACAACTATGATGGATATATAAAAATCTATACTGACGGCTCAAAATCTAAAGAACTACATAGAACGGCTGCAGCGGTAGTGATCCCAGAACATCAGATCACATTTACGACAAGACTACCGGATGACTGTTCCATATATACCGCGGAATTCTGGGCCATCAACCGAGCCCTAAAATGGATAGTAACACAAAATCAAAAACAGTACGTAATCATAACAGACTCACTTAGTGTACTTGAAAGTATTGAGACAGGTAATTCCAAAAGTAGACAAAATCTTCTAGAGGACACTATGCTGACCATCAGGGAAGCAGATAAATCACACCAAACCATACACTTCTTGTGGGTGCCATCTCACATCAATTTGCCTGGAAATGAAAAAGCAGACAAAGCAGCAAAAAGCAGTCTGATGAAAGACCAAATTGAACCCGTACAGTACAACACTCAGGAACTATATAGTCAAGTCAGGGACAGAATTAATAATAAATGACAACAACAATGGGAAAACTCCACAAAGGGTAGACATCTATACCAACTACAAAAAGAGGTCACTAGAACTCAACGTTTACCAAAAAGCCTGGCAGCCATTGATATTAAAATAATCAACAGAATCAGAACAGGTAAAACACTACTAAATGGCAGTTTTATGAAACATATAAGTACAGGACCCACGCCGGATAAATGTCCACACTGTCCAGAAACTGAAACATTGGAACATGTATTCAACATATGTCACAAATATCATCGACAACGTACCGTCTTCCAACTACAACAAAGAAAACTTGACTCAGTTACATCATTCCCCCAAATTCTAGATAAAAGGTATAACAAAAACGTAAATGCTACCTATATAAATATACTTAATTACCTAAAATCAATAGACATAAAACACAAAATATAAATATCCAAACCATCAAAAAAGTAAATAAACATAAACATAGTCAAAGAGTTAATATTTATCAATCAAGGGGCCAGAGCAGATAATAACATCGCTAGCTCAAAAAACAGACCCACGTAACAATGCCTTAAATAAACGGAAAAAAAAATTATAACTATCAAATAGATAAATAATTAACGAGGCCATATCGGTTAAAGGGGCCAGAGCGGATAGTAATACCGCTAGCTTAAAAAATCAGAACAGCTTAACATTACCCTAAAATAAATATATAAAATAAAATAGAAAAGGGGAAAGGAAGGGAAAGGGGGGATAATATAAACATTGTAATGCGAGGAAAAAAGGAAGAAACGGGAGAAAGGGAAGAAGGAGAAGGGAAAAAAAAGAGAAGATTACACTAAGTAGTGGCACAATGTAGGTACAGTAAAACCAGTCAACCGGCAAGTGACAAGATAAGTGTGATGAGAACACCGGGATCAAATAGTGATAGCTCAAGGAAACATAACATCAACAAACCGACAAGAAAAAGTAAAAGGAAAGGGAAAAGAAGGATGGAAGAAGGAAAAAGAAAGAAAGAGGGAAGAAGGAAGTAGGAAGAAAGTGGGAAAGAGAAAAGGGAAAAGAAGAGAAAAAGAAGAAGGAAGAAATGAAATAACACCAAACACACCCCACTCCAACTCTAATCTTTTTTTTTTTTTTAATTTTTTTTTTTTTGTTAATTTATTTTTTTTATTTTTTTAATTTTTTTTATTTTTTTTTTTTTGTTAATTTATTTTTTTTTTTTATTTCTTTTTTTTTTTTTTTTTTTTTTTTTTTTTTTTTTTTTTTTTTTATTCTTTTGAATTTATTTTTTATATATATATATATATATATATATATATATATATATATATATATTTTTAAAAAATATTTTTATTTTTTAATTTGTTTTGATTTTTTTTAAATTTTATTTTATTTTATTTTATTTTATTTTATTTTTCTCCCCAGGGTTCTAATTTGGTAGGAGAACCCTTTTCGAACAATCTCTTTCTCGAAATCTAACTTGATCAATTTTGACCACGGCTCAAAATTAACAAGCTAAAATACCTAACAGTGACTACACTTATTTATGTCGCTAAGACATTTTAGCAATTAAATTTGTTAAGGACCTACAACATGTACACTATGTACTAGAAATATTTATTGATAGGAAAGATGAAAAATTCTATGACTATATGGATTTGATATAATTGCACAGGTGGCTTACACAATATTGGTATTTGTTCTGCCTTCCTGCTTTGCCGTGACCCGACATTTTACTCTAAGGCGAGACTGCCATTTAACGCGGGTGCCGGGGAGACTGCGACAACACAGCCTAGTGTAGTCAAAGTTACCTTTGGTCCCGACCAATCAAATAGCCCGACCCTCGGGCATTAACTGGTCGCGAAAGCACATAGTTGCGCATGCGACCTTAATTCATATTAAAAAAAAACAAACTTGGTATCCTTTTGTAGGCGTGAAATTAAAATACTGAACAAACTTAAGCACTTTGCTATAGACTATAGTATATATAATTTCAGCAACAAACTAAACAACATAAATACCGTTACAACAATATAAAGCCTGAAAATGTCTATTAAAAAAGAAATGCGTTAAAAAAAATAATTAAAGATTAACGATGGATAACCAATAAAACCGAATTTAAGAAAGGCAATGACATTTGTATATGTATATATGCCTCTCACTTCGATATTGTATGTAAAAAATAAATACAAATTTGTATTAAAGCTGAAAGTTTTGAGTCATTTAGAAAATGGTTAAAAAAAATTAGATAAATATTTTTTTCGTAATACTTTTAAAGCGAAGAGTCTGTTTCAAAAGCTAAAGTCATTTAACTTCTGTACGGTTGTTTATATAGATTCACTAAGCTTCACAACTTGCTTGCGCTGTCTGATACTTTGGTCTCGGGAAGGATCACCTTTGTAGGTGTAGCAACTGTTGTAAGACCAGGAGTCGTTGTCGCTGCTGTCCAATAAGAGTAGATTTTTAAAAAAATGGATCTAGTAATTTATATTTTAAAAAATCAAATAAAGAAATACATCAGTTGTTGGTAGACATCGTGGTCAACAACAAAGTAAAAGTGACAGAGAGAATGAGACATCGTTGTCGAGAAAGTCAGGGCGATTCTATCGTGTGGTTTCAAAGGCATTCCTGGCGAAGAGACGCGATGTTATCTTCGATGACATGTTAAGAGACGACGAAGACGAAATTAAACTGTTGTTTACAGGCAATGGGCACCATACTAATGCCAGTGTCATTTAAATCACTCAAAAATTGTTTCAACAAAGTAAAGCTCATTGCACAATCAGTCTTAATGCACATTACGTGGTCTTGTTTAAAAGCTCTAGAGATAAATCGCAAGTCTTAGCCAAACAGTTAGGAACGCCGTGGCTGATTCATGCGTACGACGATGCCACTCAAACCCCATACGCCTATTTACTCCTTGATTTAAATCCTACCTACCTCTATTATTTGCAATTTTGTACACATCTGTTTCACCACTGGTGCAAAGACGGAGGACCTGCCATGTACACGTCACCGTCGTCGACTTAACAGCAACAAAAAAAATCTATGAATACCTTGGACACTTTGGGTCTGCCTCACACAGCATCAACATGTCTCTTCAGTCTCATCTTCCCGCCAAATTGATTCGTATCTTGTACGTCATCAAGCGCGAAACAATCCACAAATACGTGTTCGTGTCTTAAAAGCCAGTCTCAGAGAGGTCTTACTATGGTTTACGGTGACAGCACGTCGATTACTGCTAGGCATCAATCCATTTCCGAATAAAGCCAAACACTGTTTTGAGATTTGTATAAACAGTAGCTTTTACGCAACTGGCCGATCCTCGCATTGAGACTTTAACCAAAAAAGCAAATTATTTTGAAACCTGGAGGTATTGGTTCTCTAGGATATATAATCATTTTCTTCCTCTTAAATGGGGACCCCATTTCCCACAAAGTCCTCCCCGAGAACGAAGTCACTCCTCAACTACCCCCCCCCCCAAAAAAAAAAAACAGAAAAAGAGCAACAGTGTCAAGACCAAGTTACAGCTTTAGAAAAAGAAAAGACCCCAGAAAAGACCCCTTAAAACACCTTTCATCGCAAGGGTGACACTTCGGCCCGGGCGCAAGCTGACATCTCAAAGCCACAACCTTCATCGACGGTGCCCGCGATTGCAGTAGCCTGAGGTTCTTCCACTTCTCCGTCGCTGGTAATACCTGCCAAGCCCATATTGACAGCCGTTCTTCCTTTTTGATGAAAGAATGGAAACCCGCGTCTCAAGAACTTTTCTTTTGGTGACATCCTCTTCCTCTTAGCTGCTGTATCAGCTGCTCACAAAGTGCCTGACTCCGAAATCAAAGTCCAAGAGAGAACGGGCATGTCACATAGTTTACTGGATCTATCCAAGCCAGAACTCTTCCGATTTGGTCCTTTGCGAATCTCTTCACGACGCGGGATGTCTGTCATCAAGTTGATACGATGTTAAGAAAATCAATAGCGACACATTCCAGTATAAAAAGACATGCGGTAGAGGATGGTTATCTGTTTCTCTGCTCCTCAACCCTCAAAGATGTTCCCTAAAACATGCACAGACCATCGCCATCGTCGTCCAAAAATTAAAAGGAAAAGGAAAACGACAGCATCGTCATCCGACAAATACGACAAATACAAAGCTCATGAACGAAAACGATAGCTCCTGAACCAAAACGGTGTTCCCAAAAAGAAATACACACTACTCTCTGGCTAAGAAGTAACGGACTGCATCCTTGTTTAGACAAACATGGGGACATGTTGTCTGTCCTGTCCAAATCTTCTTCTCATATGCGAACAACAGTACTCTGGATCTGTCATCGATGTCGTGAGTGAATGTTGTCTGAATGTCTTAAAAGCACGATACCTTTCTCCTAATACCAAAATAAATGCTTAGCCATGCATTGACAGGTTCTTCACCAAATGGTTCAAACCGAAATTCCCATCCGTCAAAAGTAAAATATGTTGGTCCAACGGGGAGGATATTTACCTCTGTTAGGACCTTTTGTCAAAGGAATAGCGGGAGCCATGCTGCTGGAAGGACTACTGTGAAGTGTTTTACCCATGGGTCCAAGATAAATTAGGTGAAGAAGATAAAAGGGACCTCTGGAGTCAAAATATCTCAGACGTGACCTTTGCAATCGAATGGAAGGACACAAACTGCTTAACAACCGATGGATGGAATACCATCGTTGGCAAGAACAGTGGACCCTGCATTTGCCTCCTAATCCTCATTTAACCGACATATCCCAGTTTAAAAACTAATCGCAACGAAAAAATCTTAACGGTACTATCAGCTGTTGTAACGACTGCGATTCTTTCACCAGGCAGCTTTAGATGAAATAACTCTGTCAGCTATGAAACAATTCAAGACTCTGACTCTGATGAAACTTCGATCACCACTAACCCCAATGGTCAAGACAGAAGCAGCCCCACAGATGCCTGAGGAAGAAGACGTTCAAGAAGTCTTTCAAGCACAGCCAGCAACTCTCATCACTAGCAAGATTTCAGAAACTTTGTTGACCCCTTCCTCAAGTCCTCTTTCAAGAGAAATCAAACAGACATAAGGGAAAAAAGAAGTTTAAAAAGACAATACAGCCGAAGATAAACCACCATCGCCCCCACTTCCCTCGACTTCCACTCCCGTTTCACATTGGATACGTAAAGCCGTTTCCAATCCACCATTTAGCCCTATCCCAAGTAGCATTGGTGAAAAGTGGGTGACTTATTACAAAATGAAGAAGGTGTAAGCCGGCATTTACTACGATCCATCCCATCTTGCAGGTTATGGAGGAGTTCAGAAATTGTATCGTTCTGCCAAACCCGACTGAACAGCATTCGTTTGCCGCAAGTGCAACGATGATTACAATATTAAGCCACGTACACCTTACACAAACCTATTGACTAATGTACAGCTGAACAACAGCTGATGAATGGAGAATAGGCTATCCAGTGAGATTTTCTGGTACAATGGACAGCAGCCGATGAATGGAGAACAGGTCATCAAATGAGCTCTTCTGCCCTATTGACTAATGTACAGCCGGACAACAGCTGATGAATGGAGAATATGCCATCCAATGAGATTTTCTGGCCTAAAGACTATTGTACAAACGGACAGCAGCCGATGAATGGAGAACAGGCCATCCAATGAGCTCTTCTGGCCTATGTCCAGTAGAACTAAAAATTAGTAATGAACCTTCATTTTTATTAAGGATGAAATGTCAAAGTGCAAATTGTGATATAAGGCAAACAAGTTATTTACTGATGGAGAAGAAATAAAATAAGCCTCTTCCATGCATACAATGTGTCTGAAGAGAAATCATGTGGATATAAAGCCATAATGAGACTAATAAATAAATGTACTTTCAGTAAGTCGCTGCCTAAAATAAGAAATGAGGAAATTTCATGTATATTTCTGGTAAAATGCCAAAACTGTGAAATGGATATAAATAAGCTGTAATTGCGTGTAGGAAGAGTTGTTGAGATGAGCGAATCTTGTAATATGTACTGTGATAAAAGGGTCATTGTGGACACACGGTCTTGACCTGTGTACACAGTACTGCATCAACATATATAAGTCTTGAGAATATGGTCAAAAGCAAGAACATTTTGCAGATTGTTCAAATCAAGGAGCCATTTCAACCTATCCATTGAGTAAGAGGTGACATTTTGAATATTTTTTATAATTATATTTTTTTTACAATGTTCTTCCTTAATGGTATAAATAACAGATTGTAAAATATATGTCACAGTAATGATTCCTCAGAAAGGTTACATGAAAACAATACATTATAACAGATTGTAAAATATATGTCACAGTAATGATTCCTCAGAAAGATTTCATGAAAACAATACATTATAATTTGCACTAATGGGTGATTAATCCATATTAAAGTGCCTCCTTCATTGGGTCCCAAGTATATTTAATGCAACATTCCTTAGCTAACAAAGACAACAAACATAGAACAAATATTTTTAATAGCAGATTTCTCTTACTTGTCCCTATTGCATTTTTGTGTGATACTTTCTCTGAACAGTTAACAAAACTTGTATTTAGGTACATTTTATGGGGTTAATAATGAGTGCATACCAACAATATCATTATGCTACCAACATATATGTGTGTGTGTGTGTGTGTGTGTGTTTTGGTAGCTCTCCACTTTGAAAGTGCACCGTCTCTCCCAAAATGGTCAAACTGAATAAAGTCTATGCGGCATTCATGTATGAGACATATAATCCATACTGTTAGGAGGAAATGAGACATTAGTCATGCATAGTGTGCCATCAGTAATAATAAGTATTTTTGTACTTAAATTTGTAGATATGCATTAGAAAAGTAATTCTATCTTGTTTTGTATAGTCAGAATGTTTTTTGGGTGGTGGTGGTTACATTCATGGTGTTTTGTAGCAACCATGACAGTCAATGGTAGTTGTTATCTCATAAACAATATAATTTTACGGTATTCAAAAGTACCCATGACTGCATGTGTGGATCTACTGGTGATGTCAACACATTCACATGAAAACTCGACAACGTCCATTTAATAAAGTAACAAAAGCCTTCTGATAAAACAATCTTAGACTACATGGCAAAAGAATTAAGTATATATGCTGAGAAGCTTGAATTTCTTTTTATCTCCCATATCTATGGAGGGGGAATATAGTGTTACTGATGTCCACCTGTCATCTCAGATTACATCAACTCACATCACATCAAGTTTATCATTAATTTTATTGCTGCTTAAGAAATTGTGAAGGGTTTGGTGACTCAGAATAAACTTTGGTATTAGGCTTTATATAAAGAACGCCTGGGGGAAAGTTCAGTTTTCACTGCAGGCTTTATCTAAAGAAGGCCTGGGGAAAGTTAAATTTTCACTGCAAGCTTTATCTAAAGAAGGCCTGGGGAAGTTCAGTTTTCACTGCAATCTTTATCTAAATAAGGCCTGGGGAAAGTTCAGTTATCACTGCAGGCTTTATCTAAAGAAGGCCTGGGGAAAGTTCAATTTTTACTCAAGGCGTTATATAAAGAAGGCCTGGGGAAAGTTCAAGTTTTACTCAAGGCGTTATATAAATAAGGCCTGGGGAAAGTTAAATTTTCACTCCAGCAGATGCTGTGAACAATTAGAATCCATCATCCCACTTAAAATGCTTTGCGCTTCAAAATAGAGTTTATCTGCATTTCCTTCAAAATACAGTTTATCTGCATTTCCTTCAAAATACAGTTTATCTGCATTTCCTTCAAAACATTACCTATGCAAAATATAAAACAAGAGTTATAATATTTCTTACATGGAAGGCATTGGGGAGAGTCATAGAAACCTCGGTGGTTGCATAGGAATAAAGTTATGGCTGGTAATCCTCATTTTGCTCTAACATTTTCTCTTCTAAGTATCACGAATACATCCATAGTACAGTAAATCTGAAAGTATAAGATTAACTTCAGGAAAAATCTACTTCTACAATTTAAAGCAATACAGTTATTTCAAATCCAAACAGTTTAAAGTCGGTATATAACTCTTGCATTTGCACAATTCCTACCATATTTTATGAGATGTTTTGCTGGGAAGATTTATAGTTCGATCTCATAAACACATGCTGGAAACTCAGGACGATAGAAAGAAGAGAAGAATGAGTTCCCAGATAAAGAATGTCACCCGATGATGGAATGTCCGGGGAAAAAGTCAGGTACGGAATCGAAGCTGGAAAGAGAAGTCAGACATCTATTTTCTTGCTGGAACGGAAAACTTTATTTATGATGTTAGTCCACTAATGTCGTTTTTTTAAAGAATCTTCTCCATAACTTTTATGAAATAACTCTCTCAAAAGGAAGAGTCACTCATAATGGTGTAGATACGGCTACATCTTTGAGAGAGAGAAGAAAGAGTTCAGGCTCTTTTTTTTAAAGACTATCGCAACGATGACGAGAAACAGATACATCTGGAATGAAGAGTCAAACATCTATTTTCTGCTGATATGGAGAACTAATCTGACCCGACTGCGCATCTGTATTTATACACATTCGGCCAGATTCAGGGTTAGACAAGGTCATACCCTCCATGTACCAGTCAGAAAAATGCTGACTCTCCCCCAAGCAAGGACCGGTTCCAAAAGGTGAAAACCAATTTATTTTACGTCATAAGACTTAGTCTTGTGGTTTATTTATATTCGTTTGGCGACGTTACACCAAATATGGGTATCCGTTGTTGGAAGCCATCTTGTTTTATGTCTTTTAGAAGTTTCTAGAGAAAGATTACTCCACTTTTATTAACCGAATTGGACTTCCGCCAATGTCTAGGTTACAGAATATATATTTTTACTAATGGAACCCAGAGATTGTAGCTGAGTCGGCAAAATGCATGTATTATTTTTTTCGTTATATGTTTCCACACAATACTGTACATTAGCAAAGCTCTTAGTTATTTTTACCGGTCTTATGCAGTATGGCTATATACATTGCCTTTTTTTAGCAACCATTTCTAGTCTATATAGTTGTGCTACAAAAACAAATGAAAATACCTTTAATATATTTTAGAAACTTACTTAAATATAAATAAAAAAAAAACATTACTTTAATATAATTTAAAGAAAATGGCAATCTTATTAATTTTACTAAAAATTCTGTCCTAACACATATATCACAGATGTCTAGCCTCGCACGTACGAAGATGTTATGAATAACAAAGGCTAGCAAGTCAGCCGGTGCTGAAATCAATCAATCCTCAATATACGTGCCTTGAAATTGTATTTGAAAGGCCAGTCGGCATTTAAGCATGCGATTCTATCTGATATTCAGACTAGGATTATAAACTAATGTAGTAACATCAAAAAAGATCAGTAAGACATACGGTTGATAGACAATGGCTCACGTAACTGTGAAATATAAACAAAAAGTACATATCATCATAATTACATTGCACTCAATACACAATGTATGCTATCATAATTACATCTGCACTGAATACACAATGTATATCATCAAAACTGCATTGCACTCAATACACAATGTATAGTATCATAATTACAAGTACACTCAATACTCGGTGTATATCATCATAAGTACAGGTGCACTCAATACACAGTGTATATCATCAAACCTACATGGGCTCTTAATACACTGTGTATGTCATCATAATTACAGGTACACTCAATACGAGGGGTATTTCATCGCATTACAGTTGCACTCAATACACAGTGTTATATCATCATAATTACAGGTGCACTCAATACATGGTGTATATCATCATAATTACATCTGCACTCAATACAGTGTTATATCGTCATAATTACAAGTGCACTCAATACACAATGTATATCGTCATACATTACAGGTGCACTAAATACACGGTGTATATCATAATTACATTTGCACTCCATACACAATGTATATCATCATAATTACAGGTGCACTCAATACGTGGTGTATTTCACACAATTACAGCTATACTGAATACGAAGTGTTATATCATCATAATTACAGATTCACTCAATACACAGTATTATATCATCATAATTACATTAGTATTAATACACAATGTTCATCATAATTACATTTGCACTCATTACACAATGTATATCATTATAATTACATTTGCACTTAATACACATTACAGGTGCAGTCAATACGTGGTGTATTTCATCATATTACAGTTGCACTCAATACACATTGTTATATCATTATAATTACCGGTGCACTCAATACATGGTGTATATCAGCGGTTCTCAACCTTTCTAGTGCCGCGACCCTTTTAATGCAATTCCAAATGTTGTGGCGACCCAACCGTAAAATTATTTTCGTTCATAACTGTAAAAATGTATATATCCGATGGTCGTAAGCGACCCCTGGCAAATCGTTGTTCGACCCCTGACGGGGTCGCGACCCACAGGTTGAGAACCGCTGGTGTAAATCATCATACATTACAGGTGCACTTAATACACGGTGTATATCGTCATAATTACATTTGCACTCAATAAACAATGCATATCGTCATAATTACAGGTGCACTCAATGCTTGGTGTATTTCATCACAATTACAGGTGCACTCAATACGCAGTGTTATATCATCATAATTACAGGTGAACTCAATACACCACGTTATATCATCATAATTACATTTGCACTCAATATACAGTGTAGATCATCACAATTACATTTGCATTAATACACAATGCATATCATCATAATGACATTTGCACTCAATAAACAATGTATATCATTATAATTACATTTGCACTCAATACACATTACAGGTGCACTCAATATACAATGTATACCATCATAATTACATATACACTCAATATATGGCGTATATCATAATATTTACGTTTGCACTCAATACACAGCGTTATATCATAATAATTCCAGGTGCATTCAATGCACATAATTACAGTTTCACTCAATACACAGTGTATATCACTCAATACACACTGTATATCATCATAAGTTACATTTGCACTAAATACACAGTGAAAAATGCAAAATCCAATACATAAATCCAATGCATAGTCTTATCGAAATACCCGTCCCGATCTCAACACTCTTTTATTTGGCGAAACTGAAATTTCAAATGAACAAAATCTGAATATCTTTAAGTTGTTTCCATTAAGGATACAAGGTGCTTAACTGAAATTTCTTGATTAGATTCTAAATATAAAGGTTACTATTAATATCACTCTTCATCAAACTGTATAATGAACAACTGTATGTGCATTAATTAATAGTGATGTAAGTGCATTAATTGATAGTGATGTAAGTGCATTAATTGATAGTGATGTAAGTGCATTAATTGATAGTGATGTAAGTGCATTAATCGAAAGCGATGTAAGTGCATTAATCGATAGTGATGTAAGTGCATTAATTGATAGTGATGTAAGTGCATTAATCGATAGTAATGTAAGTGAATTACATGCTGCAACTGCAGTTTCTTCCGAAATTTGGTATCATCATTGTTTACTTGCCTTGGATATCTCTTCTGTTGTTTCCTTTTATTGAAGTTTTATTATTTACCTAGCAAACCACCAAATGAATTATTCTGTGGATTTTTTCTTCTGCTGCTTGTCGTGTTTGATTCATTTGTACCATTGTATTTGTATAGGGAAGGCTTGTCTAATGTGCGAAATTTGCAGCCCGACCACCTTTGCATAATTTGGTTTGTAAAAAAATCATATCTTAAAACCAATACGTTTAATAGTCTCACGCTAGCATTGCTGACACAAACGGAATGTTCAAAAAATTTAGATTTTATTAGCGAATTGTATCATAGCAGATCATACTTGATAGGGCTACTTCACGCCACTGTAGTGTAGCAGCTGTTTCTCTCCTGGTTGTGCCGTTAGTCTCCAGTAATATCTGCGGATGGATTTTTCGCTTGATTTGTCTTAGTTGCATCAATGCTGTGCAACGTTTTTTTTTTTTTTTGGTCCCTAAAGACTGTTATTAATAGGAGACAAAGGTCATGCATAGCTAGAGGCACGTATGTTCCAGTAATGAATACAACATACCAGAAACATTTACAGACAATCAAACACTATATATGTTTGACTGAAGACGGTGGACATGGGAGGCTATTTCAAGGTCAATGAGAATTTTCAAAACAAAATGAAGTTAGGTAAAGCTTGGAACAATAAACTACCTACCTACTACTGTGAAGTATATTGTACACTAATTTATCCAGCAATCAAACTTTTATTGGCACACCAGAATGGCAGATCCATTGTACACAGAATAATAACACAAGTGACCAGCTGATCATTCATATCGACTTTTTAAAAAACAGTATTTATTTTTATAAGCAGGGCCTGTTTAACCCAATAAAAGAACTATATCAGGTTATTCATGTATTGTCATTAAATATATAGACTAGATAATGAAGTTAATAAATTATCAAGGCGAATGTGTATTAATTCTAATTAACAGTTATTAATAAGCCATGCCTGGGGCGGGGTTGGGTCGCGCCAAATACTTTTACACCCACCCTGCTCACAAGTCATCGTGGTAGGTACATAAAGTCAAGCAAAATATATAGAGAACAGAGTAACAAACGTAATCTTTCCTCGAGCTCTCTCCTCATTAACATTAGTATTTATTTTTATAATGTGTGGCAGATGCGATAAATAAAGATATACCACTATCAACATTACAACATGATAATTCGATGCTGAAAGAAAATTATTGGCACAACTCTATTCTCTTAAATTAAGTAGAATTAAGAAGTAAAACCAATAATTTTATAAAAATGTAACAACATAATTTATTTACCTAAGTTGCAAATAGAAAATTCAGTTAAATACCGAATAATCCTAAAAGTTAAATAACTAGTCCAATAATATTATCACGACATAAAGACTGTCTCATTTACATCCTTCACCTCAAACAATAAATATTAGGAAAACCAACATTAAATTCACAGTCAGTACCAAACTTAGGTGTTAATCTGGACAGTACTCTCACATTGCACCAACATGTCGTGAACATATGCAAGGCTGCATATCTTGAGCTGAGACGCATCAGTTCCATTCGCATATATCTTTCAGTTGATGCCACTAAAACACGCGTGTGTTCAGTAGCACTTTCAAGACTGGACTATTGTAACTCGACAATATCTGGTTCGTCTTAATATCTACTCCAGAAACTTCAAAAGCTTCAAAACACTGCAGCTTGGATCATCTTTAGAGTACTACTAACAGAGCACTCCTCCCCGCTGATCTGTTCCCTACACTGGCTATTCGTTCGATCCAGAATCCAACACAAAATTTGTTCTCTGTGGTACGTTTCACTGACGGACTCCAGTCCAACATTCCTATCTGGCCTCGTCCATATTTACACACCAGCAAGATATCTACGTTCCTATTCTGACAATCGTATACTCATTATTCCCATTATAAAAACGAAGTTATATGGACAACTTTCTTTTGCATACCAGAGCCCAGCAACGTGGAACGAATCGCCCATTGAAATTAAACACAAAGACACAGTGATCCCTTTTAAGAGTGCTCTTAAAACACACCCTTTTGCAAGAACAAATTTAAAGACCTAATAATATTTCCTACCTTAAATATTTTCAGGATTTTGTATGTTTTCTAATTTCATGGCGTTTGTTTTGTTTT
Source organism: Unio delphinus (assembly GCA_029339505.1). Classification (NCBI taxonomy): domain Eukaryota; kingdom Metazoa; phylum Mollusca; class Bivalvia; order Unionida; family Unionidae; genus Unio; species Unio delphinus. The sequence goes on along the minus strand of JAQISU010000007.1, from coordinate 2,067,858 downwards.
CTGTAGTCATATCAATATAGATGATGTTAAGCGATTAGAGCTTCTAAAGATTAGGCGATATACAAAGTCCTCATTATTATTATTATTATTATTATTATTATTATTATTATTATTATTATTATAGTATAACCCAGATTTGTTTTCGATAAATTCACAATAATCCCACAGTTTTTGTCCAGAAAGGCAATATTCACTATGTAATTCCGATGAATAAATAACATTTACTCTTAGAATATATCTGAAAACAACAGTAAATACTTAAATAGACTGAACTTGAAAAGATGAACAATAATTGTTGACCTCATCCTATGTATGTATGTATGTATGTATGTATGTATGTATGTATGTATGTATGTATGTATGTATGTATGTATGTATGTATGTATGTATGTATGTATGTATGTATGTATGTATGTATGTATATTAGGGCATAACCGATTAGCATTTTTCTACCGATTTCCGATTTTGGATTTTGGGCATGAAATTTTTCCGATTCCGGATACCATTCGATTAATCAGAAATGCTAAATCCGTATTTTTTTTCTAAAAAATTTCATCTTCCGTTTCCGGGTTTCTGGTATCTGGTTTTGCCGTGTCTAGCATGTTACTTAGTACTTTACCATATCCGGCTTCATTTCCGGTTTTCACCCGTCGGTTCAAATAGATTGTCTCACAGCGTGGTTGTGTTGACCATATTGGACTTTTCTGACTTCTTATTTAACTTTATTAACGCACTATCGAATGACACGCAGTGTTAGACACGGTGCTATAGAAATTCAACTTTATTTTTTTTATTATCCGAATCGGTCGTTCCTGCCTTGTCCGACTCCGATTAATCGGAAGTTCATACTATCCGGTGTAATCCGATTTCCGGATCAAAAGTCGGTTATGCTCTAATATATATATATATATAAATTTCACTTGACCTAAACAAACGCGTTTACATCTGAAACATCGTACTATATCCTCGCCAATCAACAATTGAAAAAAGGAAAAAGAAAACATGAAGATATTGACATTGATGGAGTTGGGGCGAGGGTGTAACAATGGACTTTCAACTTCAGGTTGTTATATATTTTTAATCAACACATGCGTACCGTAGATATAACAGCTAAAGTAAAGACATAAGCTGTGATTAGCCAAATCACTTACTTGTAATCATGTTCTAATGGATCTCTTTGTTGACCTCAACTGACTGCATTGGGTTACCCATTAATAAACAAGTTTTATCATTAATATGGGGTAATATTCCTAATCGTCGGTTTCTGGGAGTAACATATTTTGAATAGTAGACGAGCAAATGATTTGTTGTTGTTTTGGTTCTACGCATGAACATTTACTGCTAGAAGACAAATATTTGTAAAGGACCGTCTTTTAATATACTACAACCAAGTTGAATTCTTGTGTGTTAGGCTTTCTACTTGTTAATAATAGGTTGGAAATTTATTCAAGATTCATATTTAGGTGTATTTCCACAGATAAGCCTCCATTCTGTAAGACGTTTTCCTTAACTAAACATAGTTTGTCAGGAGTTTACATGTTACACACACACACACACACACACACACACACACACACACACACACACAGAGAGGAGAACCATTCATTCCAACCCCAAAGTGTTTACAATGCCCGTTTTTATCATAAGAAAATTAAAATTAAACATCGAAATCAAAAGATAACAAAGGTTTCGTGCAATTTAAACTTGGGATCACGAGATTAGATCCATTCCAGAAATAATTTTCAAAAATTTCAGTTAATGAGCATTCATAAAAAAAGTGCTCAGTTTGTTCTATTCCCTGCTTAATGAAGGTGAATTTATTATTGTCACTTTAATTGATATATTTGTACCCCAAGAAGAGAAATGTTCAATTACATAGAAATCATTTCACTCTTAAGGTCGAAGTATTGTACTTTTTAAAAAATCAATTAGATTTTGCTGTTTGTTTCATTTCATCAAAACTTAAGAGATCAGTGTGCATCAAAAAGGTGTTTAATTAGCACAACGCCGTTTGTTCTCCACCTCGTGTATGATTTAAAGTTCTCTGTAGTTATTAAATTAAGAATATCTTGAGACAGGTATTCCTACACATCGATATATCATTTTTTCAATTATGATAAATCACAATTAACATCACGCCAAAAGATAGTTTCAATTTTTATAGAGATTTATTCCAATTCAGTTTTTCCTAATTTTAATAACTATATACCTCTAGATTTTCCAGATATTTTATTACCAAACCAGTTTTTGCCACAAACCATCTTCGTTTAGCAATAAGCGTCTAATCCAGGAAAGTTTTATATAACACATAAATGAGCGCAAGTGAAAAATATTTAAGCCCCAATCCTAAAAGGAAGCAATACATGTATTTCGTTTTACTTTCTCGATTTTGCCACCCCAAATGAACTTGAAAATAATGTATTGAGTTAATTTTCTATATGAGGTGGAGAATTTGGTAGAACAGCAAAGAAATGAACAAATCTTACAGAATCGAGGATTTTATCAAAGTATTTTTTTTTTCAATAATGGAAATATTTCTTTTGCTCCAATATCCAAACATGATCTATATACTTCCTTCTATTTTGTAAAAACAATTAATTTCAACAATACCCTCCAAATTAAAAGCGAAATCTACAACGAGTAATCTAAAATTGGACACTGACTAGTTAAAATCAATTTTGGCACATATTTTTACAAAAGAAACTTTTATTTCGAAACCAGATACTTTATGATTTAAAAACATTGCAGTACAGACCTAATACCGAAACAGTGTCGTTTCGAATCTGAATTCATTGTCTCCAAGACAAAGGAGAATGGTCAAATAATATTTTCTTTTTAAAAGCGTCGTAAGCGTACTACCCTAATTAGAACTCCGTTTCATCATAGAAAAAGCCTTTAGATCATTTATTTTGATCTATTGCAAGAAGATACATTCCTGGTATAGATAAGTATGGCTCTAAAGGGTCTAACTGGCGACAACCACTCTCCAAAGTGAAAAATAGCCATCAATGACCAATATTAATGATACAAGATTTTGATTTATTGCAGAATAATCTAAACACTGACAACAAAATTAAACAAAGTTTAAAGATTTCAGAGTGTTTCAGCAACAGACCTTATTAAATGCAAATTTCGGTATAGATTTGTAGTAAAGGGCGGTTGCCCCATCACGATGTAGTCTACTACTTGCCCGTAGGATACTTGGCAGGATCAACGCCCGTCTATATATTCTGGACTATGCACGATACCATTCTTTTTAAAAAAAATAAAAAAACAAGTTTCACTCTGTGTTTGTGATGTCTTTAAGAAAATCTTCCCCTTTCGTCTCCTAAACAATTCTAAGATACAATATATATTTGCCCCACACACCTGCTGTATTTTTTCTTTTCATCTTTTACATGTTGGGTGCAGTTATCCCAGACGATATATTCATACTCCAGATATGTAAAAGGTAAAATATTGACGTTATAATGGTTATTTATCAAGTTTAAATCTCATACTTTTTTTGGGGTATTTATAACTTTTTCCAAGCTTTTGTAGTTCTTTCCTCTATACGTATATACCAAGATAAAGACTGGGATTTCGTTAGGCGTTTTAAGAAAATAATTCCTAATAACTGTTTAATTCGTTAAGAGTTGTGGGTGTTGCTGCCTTTGAGATGTATGGCCAAATGGTACATTGTCCATGTATAGTTCTGGTGACCTTTGAATCAGTCAATGAAAATGCAGCTTTCAAAATTCTGAAAGTGATTGAAATTGTTCAGAATACATTGATGTGCTTCAGCCACACTGCTTAGTCTTCAAAACGCAAATATATAAGACTAGTGCCATTCTAATGTTCCAGTTTTATTCTTATGGTCTTTTTTAATTGAGAACATGCTGGATCATTCCCATTATAAATGGAATCAAACTTTGCCCAGTACCCAGCGACTAGACCAGCATCACCACCACACGTCTTCTGTAAACCGTAGATTCAGTAGTGTGGGGTGGTGAGCATTCTAAATTTTTATTAGTTATATAGGTAATATCCTACTATACCCCATATCTTTGCCCCCATAGGAAACGAAATCACACGTGTATGCATGCTGACCCATAGACTGTGAAAGTATAGTCAAGCGCAGAAAATAAATTGTTGACCTTTGTCAGTAGCCAGAAACAACGCTACTAACACACAAATATGTATACATGTCTTCGACTAATTTGTGATACTGCGAAAAGTTCTAAATAAATTTGATGGTATCGAAATTATTTTGCTATCACCGCCAGAGACCGCTACAACGACGAGGGGGTGGGGGTTGGGTGGGCTGCAAGTGCAAGGTTGTCGAGTCTATTTCGATGTAAATATCAGAATGTTAAACCAGGTTCTGACATAATCGTACACTGCGATATTTCGCTGATTCTACCTCAGTTAAAGTCAAATGCAAGCAACATCCGCATGGAAATTTCCATTGTCTTTTTTGTGTCGGTTAAACAACCGGGGAAGGTTATTTATTTATGCACATTGAAACAACCAATGACCAAATCAATGACCAATGAGTCAATCATATCGCTCAACAAACAGAAAAACAAAGCAAACAAACCCATATCAGCATGTATTCTGTATCACAACACTGAGTTCTCCAATAACTTGGTATGTGGTGGTATTCGTATTCCACGCTGTTGAGCGATTTGTCTTAACTGAATCGCGGTCATCATCCTTATATAAAGGAAAAGCTTCCTCAAGTTCCGTCAAAAAATTATTTCAATTTTTTCTCTATACCTGGATAAGAAAGTGTAAGCATTTCAATCCTGTCTATTATTTCTTGGTCTGTTTTCTGAACAGTATTGGGTGATTCTACAATCATAGTTTCAGCATATCTTCGTCGCCCACTGTGATAATACTCGAAAATGTGATTTGACCACAATACCACGTTAAAGACATGGTCGAATACTTAAAACAACACGAAACGTTAGCAGATGTGATTCATAGTGTTCATAATGCCAAGGGCATACACTTGTACCAATGCCATTGAACTTTAGTCCTTAAATCATTGATCTCTCGACTTTCTCTTGTTAACTCTTTAAACCATTTAGTTTCTTCCATCTCCAGTCTTTTAATCTTCTTAACTCTTTGAACGAACGAGTTGTTTCAATTATTTTGTTGTTGTTGTTGTTTTATTGCTAACTCGCAAAGATTAAATGCTCTGATCTCAGCTGCTTCAGTCTCTTGTCTTTGTTTTGTTAACTCCGCAAAAGCGGAACAAGTCTCTTTCTCTTTGTTTATCTTGTAATTGAGACATTTTTCGATTAACCCATCGCCGTTCGACAGTTTTATCCTAAGTAGCTATTATGAAACAGGATTTATAAAATATTCTTTACATGTTTTAAAGTTGTGACTCTCAAGATACAGAGAACTCTTCAGGGCTATATATACCGAATAAGAAATCGTAAGTAAATACTTTATTTTTATTTCCCCCATTCATAAAATAATACCATTGTTGTTAATTCTTTGTGATCTTCACTACTTAGGTTACTATATTCACTTGATGTTTCAATGGTATCTTCATCATTTCACTTTGTCTCCGTTCCATTATCTATACTCGACACCTTTTGTTTCTTGATCAATGTCAAATGTCTTTTCAGATTTTTCTAATTATTATGGACATGTTAAAATTGCTGCCTCTCCAAGATAATTCCAAAGATGATTACTTTGTGAGTAGTTTCATTGAATGTGAACATCAGCGTTTTAATATTTATTGTACCGTTGAGCACATCCCACTGATCTAGTAAAATCATGCCATTATTAGGTATCTCCATTATTTCTTTCAAAGTACTAAAACGCATCTATGTGTGACTGTTTGCTACTTATATATCACGGTAAGTCTTTAATGCGAAATATTGTCTGCCACAGTTGGTATAAAATATTCTCTGCCAGCATAAAATATAATCTTCAGCAGAAAATATTATCTGCTTCATAAAATATCCAAAATATATAGTTGTGATCATGAATATATTACTGTAGAAGTACAGGTATTTGTTATATAGATACAATCAATAATATATGCCTGACTCAAAACTTTACAATACAGATCATTATTGTGATAAAAGAAATCTTGTCTTTTATAGTATGATGATATTAGCGGTTTTATTGGTTACTGATATAAATTAAGTCTTTTTCTCACACAGAAATATTACCTTGCAAGGATGCCTACTAGTAACGTTCACAGTACATGGGTACGCATGGATACAATTGTGAGTTTGTGTCCTATGAGGGCATATCCCAATCAAAAAGGTCGTGGACAACTCTATTGTTTGGGTTTGTCTAGCGTCAAGATATATGTATGTATGTATGTATGTATGTATGTATGTATGTATGTATGTATGTATGTATGTATGTATGTATGTATGTATGTATGTATGTATGTATGTATGTGTGTATGCGTGCATGCATGTATGTATGTATGTATGTATGTATGTATGTATGTATGTATGTATGTACAGCATAATTCAACTGACTCGTCACCATACAGTTATGATACAGAATTTCAGCGACAACCATTAGGAGCATTTGAACCTGTCTCTATTGATTTAGTACGGACAATCGTGATGAAGATTGCACCAAATTCTTGTGAACTTGATCCAATTCCGACATCACTGCTGCTTGAGTGCTAAGACTCAATATTGCCTTCACTAACTGATGTTATTAATTTATCACTCTAATGAGGGGGGGGGGGGGAGGGAATTCCCATCATTTTTCAAAAATGCCATCATAAAGCCTCTGCTGAAGAAACCAGCACTTGACTCTAATAACGATTTAAAGAACTACCGCCCAGTTTCTAAGCTCTCATTCATATAAAAAATCTCAGAAAAGGTTGTTCTAACCCAACTTGTATCTCATTTGAATTCAAAGTCTTTTTAGCAATGTACAGTCTGCATATCGCCCTTGCCACAGTACAGAAACTACTCTTCTGAAAGTATTTAATGACATTCTCTCTGCTTTGGATAGTGGAAAGATTACAGTCCTCACCCTCCTGGATTGGTCTGCAGCATTCGACACAATAGACCATGATATATTACTTTACTGTCTCCAGCATGTAAAAGGCATTCAGAATATAGCCTTACAGTGGTTCAAGTCCTACCTAGTGAATAGGACACAAATTATATCTGCAAATGGAATACATTCCAGCCCAGTTGACGTATGTTGTGGTATTCCACAGGGGTCTGTTCTTGGACCTGTTCACGTCATTCTTTACACTCAGCCGCTCTCAAGTGTCATAGATCATCACTCAGTGTCTCACCAATTGTACGCTGAAGACACCCAAATATAAAAGTCTAGTCACCCAACTGAAGTTTATACTACCATCCATGGAGTAGAGAGGTGCATTTCTGATGTGAAATCATGAATGACATGTAACAATCTGCAGATGAATGGTGATAAAACTAGGACTATTCTGATCACAGCACAAAGACTTTCTCATTCACATCCTTCAACTCAGACAATAAATATCAGCAACACCAACATTAAATTCTCACAGTCAGTACGAAACTTAGATGTTGCTTTAGACAGTACTCTCACATTGCACCAACATGTCATGAACATTTGCAAGGATGCATATCATGAACTGAGACGCATCAGTTCCATTCGTAACTATCTTTCAGTTGATGCCACTAAAACACTTGTGTGTTCATTAGTACTTTCAAGACTGGACTATTGTAACTCAATTCTGTCTGGTTCGTAACAATGTTTACTCCAGAAACTTCAAAAAGTTCAAAACACAGTTACACGGATCATCTTTAGAGTACCTCGATCAGAGCACACCTCACCACTGCTCTGTAACCTACACTGGCTGTCAATTTGATACAGAATCAAACACAAAATCTGTTCTCTGTGCTATGTTTCATTGACAGACTCCAGTCCAACATACCTATCTGGCCTCACCCATGTGTATACACCAGCAAGATACTTACGCTCTTCTTTTGACAATCGTATACTCATTGTTCCACTGTGAAAACGAAGTCATATGGACAACGTTCTTTTGCATACCAGGACCCGGCGACATGGAACTAATAGCCCATTGAAATTAGACACAAAGACACAGTGGTCCCTTTTAAGAGTGCTCTTAAAACTCACCTTTTTCGACTGCAAGGACAAACTTAGAGTCCTAATAATGCTCTGTATCTTATATGTTTTCAGCATGTTTTTATGTTTTCCAATTTCATTGATTTTTTCATTTGTTTTTCTGTAGTGTAGTCATATCATTATAGATGGTGTAAAACTCTTAGAGCTTCTAAAGATTAGGCGCTATACAAAGTCCTCATTATTATTATTATTATTATTATTATTATTATTATTATTATTATTATTATTATTATTATGTATGTATGTATGTATGTATGTATGTATGTATGTATGTATGTATGTATGTATGTATGTATGTATGTATGTATGCGTGCATGCACGTATGTACGTATGTATGTATGTATGTATGTATGTATGTATGTATGTATGTATGTATGTATGTATGTATGTATGTATGTACCTATTGGGCGTATATCTCTACTCCCCACTGAGGTTAACCCAGTGCAGACCTGTTCCTACCATTGTTCATTGTTACCTATTCGCTGTACACTGACGCTAGACAAACACAAATAGTCCAATATTAAATTCCCCTTAGTCTTAGAGTTGCCCAGGGTGATTTTTAAAACATTGATCGTAGAGTTGCCCACGACCTTTTTGACTGGAATTTCCATTGGTAGTAGAATGCCTTGGTTGTAGACACTGCCTTTTTGACTGGGATTTCCATTGGTCGAAGAGTACCCCCAATTACTTCTCATAACTTTGACTTTAGATTAAAGTATAAAGGGTTTAATATCAACTGTGATATATACTTTCTGTATGTTATATTATGTCCATTTAGGAAAAAGAGAGAAGCAGAAGATAGAAGATATGTAGAAATGATCATTCGTCCATCCATTCAGTTTTCGCAATGGCTGGGCAGTATCTCTTTATCTGTGACACATATAGCCCAATCATTCACAATATTTTTACATCTTTTGTTTAACGTATAATGAAAACTAATCTCTACTTTTTAAGATCAACTCATGGTGGATTAAAATTGTGAACGTATAATATTTCAAAACTTAATCACCATTAGCATTGTACAGTGAACGTGTAACATTTAAATTAAAAAAAATCACCATTAGTATTGTACAGTGAACGAGTAATATTTTTAAAAACTTAATCACCATTAGCATTGTACAATGAACGTGTAATATTTTTAAAAAGTTAATCACCATTAGCATTGTACAGTGACAGCATCTTTGTTTGGGGGTTGCAAGAAACGTATTTCAGGTACAAACTGGATTACTGTGACATACGTTTTATAATACTTCTATTGTAAAAATTTAAGACCGTGTTCATAGCATAATTCCTGATTATGTTCACCTGTTATATCACTAAAATTGATGCTTCTTAACGTGTACGTGTATGGCTCCAACATTCAAATCAAAATTTTAAATTTCTTAAAAGTAGTTGCCTACGACCTGGTTTTTTTTCCATAGCAGACTTGAATTTCTTGACATGAATGTCCAAGGAATCCATTGTACCTACAGTCACCATCCTCAAAGTTTAGTTTAGTTCTATCCTTGAATGGGTGTTATGTAATTATAATTGGTCATTATGACCAATTTTCAGCCTCTGGCTCAACATTAGTATATAATAATGTATGGAGATTATTTGGACATTGTGTTAAACGTGACCATACAGATGGCAGCGGTACATGATGTTGTGCATGTGATGTGAACCAAAACTAGATAAGTTTGACATTTTATATTATTGTCATAGCATATAAAACTCGTAAACATTTTGTACTTCCCTATGTCGGGATATTTGCTTATTTATGCCTTATAAGCGAACGCATAAGCACCAGCTGACTACAAATAACAATTGAACTGAAAGTTCCATGTACATCACATGATTTAATTTCACTATCTTCCAAAACCTATAGTACATTAACTTTGTTGTCTGCATCACAAACAGGCCGAAAACATCAATGATTCATCCTGTTTTTATCGTTGCAGATACGTGAGTAGCGGAGAGCATATCCAATCTCCATTTAGTGTGAAAGGAAACCAGTACTCAGTTATCACCAAACTGCATAGATCCGGATTTGAGATGATTCGAGGAAAGTAGATTAAATCTTCATAATTCTTTGATAGAGGAAAAATAATATTAATCTCTCTCTCTCTCTCTCTCTCTCTCTCTCTCTCTCTCTCTCTCTCTCTCTCTCTCTCTCTCACACACACACACACACACCGAGTACAGGCCTGCCATAACACACAACGTTTCAGGCCAAAACGCCATTTTTCATTCCAACACACTACGACACGGTCGAGTTTCCATAAACATGATTTGCAGTAAAGGGATGGGGGACAGCAACACTTTCGTATATGCCCATGACAGAAGGAGCGTATAAGCGGTAGACAATCATGAATCTGGTGTAAAACGATCCTTTGCGCAGTTTTAATAGCTTTATTTGTGGACCCCTCACCACCTCCCATTATTAAGATGTATGGTTGTCGATGCCAGATATATATGTCTAGGGCTGTTTTCCTTCCCCTTGTTCTTGTTTTTTTAAAAATCTTTACCACTTTACCAGGATCTCCTATGGTCATATGTCAGCTATGTATATCCTACTATAATGTGTGTTTATTTCTGTTTTTTGTAAGGATGGCCTTTAGGTCAAATCTATTCTTTGTACATTGCCTGCTGGTAAAATTTTAGTTTTTGTATATATTTTTTTAAATAATAAAATAAAGGATTTTGGTTGTATTTTCTTTTGTTGTCTCTCAGTTTTGTTTCATGTATTTTCTTTATGTTTTAGCTCTATTTTTGCATTTTTCGATCAGATTTTTTAAAGTTGTGGAACATTTAAAATTTTTAGGTACTAGACTTCATGTGCTATTGATGATTTTCTTTGTGCATAACTTTGTACCAGATGATTTCACAAAAGTTACAATTATACTACTACTCAAAAGGAAATATGGTCACGTGGCGGACAAAAATAACTACAGACCTATAACTCTTACGACTACTTTTTGAAAAATATTTGAAAGCATTTTACTGCAAAAATGTGAGTCACAATCTCCGATAATCAATTTGGTTTTAAAAAGCAGCATTCAACAGATTTATGTCTGTATGCCTTTAAGGAAACTGTCAGCTATTATGTAGACTATTGCAGCCCAGTGTTTGCATGTTTTTAGACGCTAGTAATGCATTTGAAAGGATCAATCATTAAATACTCTTTAAAAAATTGATTGATATAAAAAAAAAATACCCGTCTACATAGTTTATATTTTAGTTAACTGATATGACAAACATTTCTATTATGTGCGATATGGAAGTGTAATATCCAGCGCTTTCCATGTAACCAATGGGGTGAGGCAGGAGTATTCGTTGCCTTTGCTATTTAATTACTGCTGATTGGGTGTCCGGCTTAATTTCAGTTTCGTTATCTAGAGGTAGACCGTCCTCGATGTAATTGCCCGGTTCGAGTAAATATAAATGGTGAAACTTATAGATGAACAGGTAAACAAACAATTTATTCAATTACATAAAACAACTAACTATGCGAAGCCATTACATTAGGAATTGCTCAGCTTTTAGCATACAAAACTTTCTCGAATTACAAAGGAAAGCACAATCGGGTTCAAATAAAATAGCTGATCTGTTTACTGATAGATTTAGTTCATCATAGGATCGATTGAACAATCGAAGTCAACGTCTTGTATGATTACATAACCTGTTCTTAGGATCGCTCGACTTCCACTGTAGCTGTTCAGAGGCCTGGATCTCCGGATTCCACCCTCAACAATCCGACCCAGGATGCTCCTCGAAATTATACGTCGCAGGATTATGTTACAGAATTGAAAGTCTCAGGATTACAAGTCTAAAATTACAAGTTGCAGGATTGTACGTCTCTGATTACAACGTCTCAGGAGCTATTGTCTCCCCTTTGCTTCAAACGTCCATCCAAATTTGTTCATCGGATCCTTGGACAAGAGTTTTATACGAGGGAGTGTCTTGCAAATTCCTTGGAGCCTATTTTGGTTTCTCTTGCCGAAAAGCTTAGACTGGTTAAAATTTTCAATGAAGCGATATTAAAACCTAGGAAACTGTGTGCGGGAAACACGCACTTTAATTAGCGTAAACAATCATGGTTCATTGTTTGGCCTACATTCGTAAAACTGAATAGCTGACCACTACATGTTCACCCCACCCAGAATAAGAATAATTCTGCGGGGCGCCCTTGTACAAAGTATACATTTACCTGTAAATCAATGACACCTGCTGATAAATGTCAGATATAAGTTATGTTTAAGTATCACTTAATATAAGTAGTAATATGGGATACCGTGGCGACAATGGAAAATCCAGTCAAAAAGTGCTTGGGATACTATGGCGTCAAGATTTATAGCGACAAGGGAAAATCCAGTCAAAAAGGGCTTGGGACACTCTAGCGACAAGGGGAATTTAACATGGGAACTATTTGGGACTATCTAGCGACAAGGGAAATGGAACATGGTGGGACTATCTAGCGACAAGGGAAATGGAACATGGTGGGACTATCTAGCGACAAGGGAAATGGAACATGGTGGGACTATCTAGCGACAAGGGAAATTGAACATGGTGGGACTATATAGCGTCAAGGGAAATATAACATGGGAAATAAAACAAGGAAAAAGGGGTGGCAATGAAAGCTACTATCTTTTCGAGACTTATGAGTGGCCCTGAAAAGGGCCGTTAGGTGTAATGTTAACGTTGTCTTGTTAACACAGAGGACATCTCACAGATCTTCTTCTCTTCCTTAAACTTCTCCTTACTGTGGGTCCATAGAAGAGAACTCTCTTCAAGCAACCTTGTCTTTCCACATAGACTCTTCTCTTCCAATAGGCTGTCTCCGTCCTATCAATGACACTCCATGATGATCTGACATACATGGGTATGTCAGTCCTAAACAGCATACTTGACACAAGGGTTGACGATTCAACATTAGTCCACATCTTCTGATGAGAACAGGTGAATCGAATGCCGTGTACTGCGGTTATTTATAGGGGAAGAGCGGATTGAAACGGATTGAGTGTATCCACCAATCCAAACGTGCGTTACAAAAGGCAGACACAGCCATCCAATCGGAAGAGAGCAGTCTGTGACGTCACCTTTTCTATATAGAGGTACTAGCGCCTGTGCGCAGTCCATCGATTCAAGAGAGTTGTCAATCATGGCGGACAGTAAGAAGACAATGAATTGGAGTGAGACAGGAGTAGAGACAGCAAGTCATGGACCAACAGTGACTACTAAAGTCATGACAAATCTACATCCAGAAGAAGTGGATTTTAACTGGGATATTGTGGATTTTTTAACATCGCAAGAATTTATTCCGGAACCTTCGTTGCCTTCTGTATCTTCTTATGGACATGTCGATGATTTTAAACAAAGACAAAAAGAAGAATTGGAGCGATTTTTACAACAACAGAAAGTAGAAGAACAAGCTTTTCTTATGCAACAGCAGGAAGAAGAAGCAAGAAGAAAACACCAGGAAGAAACAGTAGCAGCAGCAGCAGCAACGGAGAAGAATGAAGACCAAGGACAGAAAGAAAATAGTGAAAATCAAACGGTTACGACGGTACTTTTAGATATTTTAGCTGAGTTAAGGAGTCTGAAACAAATGTATCAGACTTCTTTATCACGACCGAAGAGAAAAAGACCTTCTCGAGCGAAACAACCTGATCTCTCTGTGACTACGTCTACCTTACCACCGTTAGTGATTTCTACCAAATCATTGACAAGAACCACCAGTCCCGAAGTAGGCCTTGGCCGTGGCAAAGGCTTAAGACAGCTCAAGAGGATTTCATCCCGTTTCTGAGTTTGTTTTGTTTTAAACACAAAACACCAACGGTCCTTTTCAGGACCACTCCAATTATTTCGAAAAGAAATACTATGTCAATTGCCTATTTCAATGAAAACTCAAAAGTCCTTTATGTTTTTAAAAACCCATGATGTACGTGTGAGTGAATGAATGTGTGAGTGTAGGTAATTATACTATCAAATCAAAACCAAGAGACACTTATGTTTTTTCTCTTTAGTTTATTCTAGTACAAACGTCACAATTCAAAATCACAACATAACATAACACAAGACCACTTTAAAAAAGTTCATAGGTTTTCTTCTGTTTCACTCTTTCTGTTTTTTCATTTTCTTTACTGTCACAGCTTTTTTTTCTTCCTCTTCACTTTCGTTTCGTCTTCTTTTCTTGTGAACGTGACGGGGTTCTTCCTTGGGGGAGGGTACCTCTTCCTCCTCCTGTTCAGAATTCCTTTCCTCCTCCTCTTTCTCCTCCTCCTCCTGTTCCTGTTGTTTCTTAGGGCAGTTTGGAGACCAATGTCCTTTCTCTTTACAATAATAACAGGTATCTTGACTTTTGTCTCTATTGTAGCCTTTTTTATTTTTGTTACGATCTGAACATTCTGTAGCCCAATGTCCTTTCTTCTTACAGATATAGCAAGTATCTTGACTTTTATCTCGATAGGAAGGAGAGTAGGCCGTCGGCTGGTCTGACGAAAACTTTCGTATGACCCCACGTAAAGCTCTAATGAGAAGTTCCACTTGTGTAGGTTCTTCCATCGTTCTGGTCAATGTGAGAGTGAAAGGAATACTGAACCGTTAGACACTAACCCTTTATATATATATGCACGGATCGAACATGAATATATAGGGGTTATGGTCTTTAAAAGGTAGTCATTTGACTTTTTGCAGACAAGATGAAAAGGCCACATCATGCTGTGGAGAAAGGAAAAGATAGTAAGAGACAGAAACGCAATGTATCGCCTAGCACAGTAGCTGAAGTCTTGGCTCAAATTCATGCCAGTGATTTTGAAGATGACATGAGTGAGCCCGAATCCACACCCAGACAATCCACGTCCAAGCAAAGTGCACCACCCTTAGTAAACCCTGAAAATTACTATCACATTCGAGAGACAGAAAAGCGTTCCTCTCGAAAATTTAGAACAACGGCTTACACGTATGCCGTAAAGTTTAAAGATTTCAAGGCCAATGTACCTTTGGAGAATACAGAAGGGTTCATTACTGAGGTGTGGGATTCTGTGTTAACTGCACTGAAACAGCAATGTCAAGCCAAAGAAGACGATCGCTTGAGACTTTCTATTCATCAAGATAATTTGAAGTCTCCCGTTTGGATCGAGTTTACTAGCCCATCAGAATTAACACCTTCCAAAGTCATCGACAAAATTCAACATGTGCAACAATCCAACGACAAGTTTCACATTGACGATGGAAAAGCCACACTGTTTATGACCCACGTGTCTCTTCCCCAGGGGACAGGACGCAAAAAAGTATTATTGGTCGACAGCCTTCGCAGCATGAAGCGAAGCCTCGTCCAAATTAACAATCCTCAAGACCAGATGTGTTTAGCCCGTGCTGTCGTCGTGGGACAAACGTATGCCAACAAGAACGACACGGCAGAATGGAAAAGAGCCTGGAAAACTATTCAACGATCGGACCGAGCCAAACAAAGAAGTGAAGCAGAACTCCTGTTACAGCAAGCGGGGATATCCAAAGACACTCCTTGTGGCATTCCAGAAATGCAAAAGTTGCAAGACGTCTTGGCTCCACATTACACTTTGAAAGTACACCCTCAAGAAGTGCGTGGACCTCTTTTGTTTCGAGGCCACGATTTCAAAGACGGAAAATACATTCACGTCTATCATCACGATGGTCATTTTGATACCATTACCAGTATCACTGCATTCCAGGGATACGGTTACTACTGTGAAAAATGTGACTATGGTTATAACAATCGAGAACAACACAAACATTGTGGATCAAAATGTGAGGGATGTTTAGCCTCACAACCTTGTCTGGACCAAGGACAAGAAAGAGTGCATTGTCCTGTGTGTCAGCGCACTTTTGTCAGTCCTACCTGTTACCAACAACATTTGAAGATGCAAGGTTCACAGCAGAAAAGTGCTTGTCAACTGCTGAGATTGTGCCCTACTTGTGGACAAGGCATACGTACTAGTAATGCCAAGTTTCACGTTTGTCGAGGGAAGAAACGATGTCACATTTGTCGCCAAATTGTGGACTTGGAGCACGAATGCTTCATTCAAAAATATCAACCCCAACCAAAAGATACCCAGAAGAAAGGGAATTTTATCTTTTTTGATTTCGAATGCATGCAAGAAACTGGTATTCACATTCCCAATTTCTGCGTGGCTCATCGAGCGTGCGAGCAGTGCATCCAAGAACCTATCTTTAGTCATTGCCCTCACTGTAGCAAGATTCCTGGAGGACGTGAAAAAATCTTTCGAGGGTCAAACACGCTAGCCGATTTTGCCCAATGGATCTTAAATCCCATCGACGAAACGTGGAGTCCAGAAGACATCGAACGTTACGGCAATTGTCATTGCCATGCCACGGTCATGGCTCACAATTTCTCGGGATACGATGGGCAATTTCTGCTTAGATACTATGCGGAACAAAGTACCGAACGGCCTCAAGTGACTTTGAACGGAGTCAAAATCATTTCTATGCAAGTAGGACAAGTACAGTTTAAAGATTCGATGTGTTACTTGGCCATGCCATTAAGTCGCATGCCTAAAACGTTTGGAATGACAGAAATGGCTAAAGGTTATTTTCCACACTTTTTTAATACCAAAGTCAATCAACATACCGTTCTACCCCATTTGCCTGAGGCTGACGACTACGACCCCGACAACATGCGCACCGAACAACGAGAAGCTTTCTATGCTTGGTACCAGACTCACGCCTCGGACCCCTTTGACTTTCAAGAAGAAATGTTAAAGTACTGTCGATCTGACGTGGACATTTTACGACGTTGCTGTGGAAAATTTCGAGAATTGTTCATGGAATACGGAGGGATCGATCCTTTGAAAGAAGCTTGTACCATCGCCAAAGCGTGTTCTTTAGTGTACCGAAAACGCTTTATGCCTGAAAATACTCTAGCGGTCATCAGTCCTCAAACGACAAATTTTGTCAAACGTCAATACTCGGTCAAAGCCCTACGCTGGCTCCATTACTTGTGCGACAAGGAAGACAAATGGATCCAACACGCTCGCAACGGAGGAGGCGAAAAGACCATCGGAACGTATTCGGTAGATGGTTGGGACTTAGAAAACCCTCAGATTGTGTACGAGTTTAACGGATGTTTATTTCACGGATGTCCCCTATGCTACCCTCAACGAGACACCAAAAATCAGTTTTTACAACGAACCATGGAAGACTTGTACCAGACCACGTGTCAACGACGTTTGAAGTTAGAACAACAAGGATACCAGGTAGTGGAAATGTGGGAACACGAGTACGATCAGCGTTTGAAAACCGATCCCGAGTTTAAACGCATCGTAGAAAGTTACAAGTGGGTGGACCCCCTGAACCCCCGGGATAGTTTGTACGGAGGACGAACGAATGCCACTTGTTTGCTGTACCAGGCGGACGAGGAGAAAGGAGAAGAAATCAAATACTTGGACGTGTGTTCATTGTATCCTTACGTGTGTAAATATTGTCACTTTCCCGTAGGGCATCCAGAATTGATGACAGAACACATTGACTTGGACCACATTCGTCAGTACGAAGGATTGATCAAGTGTAAAGTCTTGCCACCCACAGACTTGTACCATCCCGTTTTACCTCACCATTGCCAAGGAAAACTGATGTTTCCTTTGTGTCGCACATGTGCTGAAACGTGCAACCAAGACCAACCTTGTCATCACACTCAGGAAGAACGTACCTTGACAGGAACGTGGGTGAGTGTGGAATTGTTTAAAGCTCTGGACCTGGGATACCAACTGTTAGAAGTGTACGAAATTTATCACTTTCCCAAAACACAACAATACTGCAAGGGCGACGAGAGACAGAAAGGTATTTTTGCAGACTACGTGGATGCCTTTTTAAAACTAAAACAAGAAGCTAGTGGCTATCCTTCCTGGTGTCACACTCCCGAAGACCAAAAGATATTCAAAGAAAAATATCGGGAGCAGGAAGGCATCACTTTAGACCACATCGAGAAAAACGAAGGAAGGCGATCGTTTGCCAAAGTCATGCTCAATTGTTTGTGGGGTAAAATGGCACAACGACCATCTTTACCCAAGACAGAGTATTTGTCCGAGCCGTCTCGCTACTTCCAGATGATTCACGACCCAACCAAAGTCATCAAACACGTGGACGTCATTCGTGAGGACTTGATCTTAGTCAATTACGAAGAAGAACTAGACTTTGTAGAAGCCGACAAATTTGGAAATGTCATCATTGCGGCTTACGTGACAGCCCACGCTCGCTTAAAATTGTACGAAGTGTTAGAACTGTTAGGAGATCGCGTGTTGTATTTTGACACAGACAGTTGCATCTACATTCACCGACCGAACGATTGTAACCCTGTCATCGAAGGAGACCGTTTAGGAGCCTGGACCGATGAACATCCCGACGACAAGATTCTAAGTTTTGCAAGTGGCGGTCCTAAAAATTACGGCTACGAATACCGAGACCCCCAAGGAAAAATGCACACCAAATGTAAAGTGAAAGGATTGACTCTTAATTATCGCACCAGTCAAGTGGTGAACTTTGACGTGCTTCAAGAAGCCTTACAGTTGGGACAGGATGAAACGTTTCAAGTGACTACCCACGAACCGCACAAGATTGTCCGTTTACCCACACACCAAATCGTTAGCCGACCTTTGGAAAAAGTCTACCAAATCGTGTACCAAAAGAGAGTACGACTTCCCAATCACTTCACTCTACCGTACGGTCACATCGAAATCGGGCAGCATATAAAAAGGGACATTGTCCAAGACCAATAGTTCATTGTGACTAACTCAGCTAAGCGAAAAGAAGATGAATCCATTTAAACAGGCATCATTCAAATTTGGGAATTCTCAAGTGGAGTGCGATGCTAAACCTTGTGATTGTAGTGATGCCAGGCTCTGTGACGTTAGCGATTCAGCAGGATATCGTAGGAACTTTGCTATGACTACTACCCCTATATCTACCCTGGAAAGTGATGCTGTGCGTGTCAAACCTGAGGGATGTGAAAGCGGTGCCACACGTTATCGTGGACTCCTAGGAATTTCACCGTACCTGCATCGAACTGAAGTGAGGAGAGTCGAATATTCGTTCCCGACGAGTTTGCCTGAATACTGCCACTTTAAAAGTCGATTTCAAACCTTCAAAGATAAATGGCCAAAATATCTGCCTGGACCAACTCCTGAAGAATTAGCCAGAGCCGGATTTTTCTACTTGGGCGAAGGGGATAAAGTCAAGTGTTTCAGTTGTGGTGTATCCATTTACGAGTGGGAACAGAAAGATTCCGCTTACCTGGAACATGCTCGATGGTCTCCGAATTGTCAATACCTACCTTTAGTGGGACCTAATGATTGGAAGTGACACTACTACTCCATGTCGTGTAACACACCTAGACCAGTATATAATATAAAACATAATATTCAAGGATTACCCTACGAATTGCAAGAGAAGATCTACAAGGACGTTTGGCAAGGCCTTGCTAAAGAAAAATCTCAATGGGTGACTGTAGAACTTTTGTGTCGTGAAATTCACAAGAGGAAAGTGACAAAAATTAACCGACGTGTTAGATTTCTCTGGATTAAGGGTATTTTTTTGCTCTGTTACCAATTTACTACGTTTACCTCTGAAGATGCTTTGATCCTTCTTAACCGTTACCCTGAATGGCAGTGGGACGAAATTACACGTTATATTAATCACTTTCGCTTTTTGTGCAAATTTAATTCTGTGTTTAATTCTGAGTTGAATCTACACTTGTAATCTTTGACCTAAAGAAGTATAAAAGAGAACAACCATGCCACAACCTTTATCATTGGTGATCCAACAGATTCCGTGGAAGGATATCAATGAGAAGATTCACACGGTGAAAGATTACGAACACTTATTGCAAGAACTATACCCTATGAATTGGGGTCGACGTGTCGTGTGTGTTTTAGTGACTTGCTTTCTGGGATTTCGTTTACCTGCCGATTCCTTGTGGACACTTTACGAACACTACCTATCAAAACAATAAGACAGTATGGTGGTTCCTTTAAATGTCCACGAGAGACTTATTCTGTTCAAAGCCTTACGTTTTCATCTGGATACGTCTCGACCTTTCCAAGAAAAAAAGATTCGTCAACTTTTACGTACGGAAGCAGTGTACGAAGATGTGTGTGTAGCTTGTGATTTACACCCTCATTGGACAGATGTACGTGACTGGAAAAGTTGGGATTTTGAGGCTTGGACAAACGAAGTATCCCATTATGCCCAAGCGTTGTGTTCCTAAAATGCATCGTCGAGTGAAAAAAGTCACTTTTAATCCTGTGTTAGTAACAGTTCCAGAAGAAGAAGAAAAAGAATCTATCACCCAAGACAATCCTTCTGTTCAAGACAGAACTGTCATGGACATTCCCCCACAAAGACCCTTTCGAGAAGACACCTATGTGACTGTACCCTCTGTAGAGGAGACTATAAGAACATTACATACTACCTCTAGGACACCTTCGTTACCCAAACCATGTTGTACAGTGACTTGTTTATATGCCACTTTGATCGTTTCCCTAGGTATTTTATTCCTGTATTTATCCATTTGGCTTTTATGTATTTTTGTCTTTCGTGTTGTTCAAATTTAAACATGCATTCAAATAAACGTGTCTTGAAAAAGGTATAAAAACCTCTTGTCTTGTCTGTTTTTGTGTCAATACTGACATACCACTACACGACTATGGCTCACTCTACTCTTTCTACTACTCCTTCCTCCTCCACATTCAAAGTCATTGACGAACACTTAGATCAGGCTAGTTGGAAAGCCTTGTATCTTCGTCATCCTTTTAACATGTTAATTGCTGGACCGAGCGGTTCAGGCAAAACCGAATTTGTCAAACGTTTGATCGAACATAAACATCATTTGATCGATCGTCCACCTCAACGCATCGTGTGGTGTTACAAAGAGTGGCAATCGGCATACAGCCTCTTGCAAGAAAGTCAAGGTGATTCCATTGTGTTTGTAGCAGGCATTCCTAAAGAAGACGAGGGGATCGTGTCTGACCCTAGTCAAACTCATTGGGTTATTTTTGACGACATGTTAGGAGAAGACGAAGAAGAAATTAAACTATGGTTTACACGTAAAGGGCATCATCGTAATGCCAGTGTCATTTACATTACACAAAATTTATTTCAACAAAGTAAAGCCCATCGTACCATTAGTCTCAATGCTCATTACGTGGTCTTGTTTAAAAGTCCTCGAGATAAATCACAAGTGCAAGTTTTAGCCAAACAGTTAGGAACACCTTGGCTAACTCATGCGTACGATGATGCCACTCAAACGCCACACGCCTATTTACTCGTGGATTTAAAACCCACTACCCCTGATTATTTGCGATTTCGTACCGATTTGTTTCACGACTGGTGTCAAGACGGAGGACCTGTCGTGTACACGTCCTCTTCGTCGACATAACACTATGAAGCACTAAAAAAAATCTATAAAAACCTTGGGTTACTTTGACCTGGTCTCATACATCGTCAACATGACGTCCCTTCAGTCTCATCTTCCGATCAAATTGATTCGTGCCTTGTACGGCATCAGTCGCGAAAAAAATCCACAAAGACGTGCTCACGTCTTAGAAGCCAGTCTCAAAGAAGTCTTACGATGGTTTACGGTGACAGCACGTCAAATACTGCAAGGCATCATTCACATTCCACATCAAACCAAACGCTTTTTTGACAGAAACAAAGTAGCCTTGACGCAACTGGCCAATCCTCGCATTGACACTCACACCAAAAAGCAAATCATATTGAAACCTGGAGGTAGTGGTTCTCTAGGAGGTGTCATCATTCGTTCCCTTTTAAAATGGGATCCCAATACTCCCAAAGTTCACCCCAAGAAGAAAACAAAAAAAGCCAAACAAGCCCCTAAGAAAAAGAACAAGGGTACCAAGACCAAAGCACAGAAAAAGAAAAGTCCACAGAAAAAAGCGGTCACCCGCAAAAGAGGCACTTCGGCCAGGACACAACCTTACCTTCGTCAACCACGACCTGTAAGAAAAGATCTACAAGGACGTTTGGCAGGGACTACGTTGCCAGTAGCCTCAGGGGCTGCCACTTCTCCGTTGCGGGTGATGCCAGCCAAACCCAATTTGACACCCGTTTTTCCTAATTTGATGAAACATTGGAAATCTGCGTCTCCCAAAACGTCTCCTCCACCGGAGACACCCTCGTCCACCTTAGCGTCAGTAGCAGCTGCTCATAAAGTACCTGCCCCCAAAGTCAAAGTCCAAGAAAGATCTGGCATGTTAAAGAGTTTACTAGATTTGTCCAAACAAGAACTGTCCCGATTGAGTCCATTGCGAACTCCTTCACGACGTGTGTTACCTGCCATGAAGTTGATACGACGCAAAGATAATCAGTGGCGACGCATTCCAGTATAAAAATATGACTTGAAAACCACGACGTCAATCAGTATTTTTTCTGTACCACTGATGAACACTCAAGGATGCCTCCTCAAAAACGTGCACACCATCACCCTCGACGTTCTACCGTCCAAAAAGGAAAAGGAACAAGACAATCTCGTCATCTCACCAAAAGCTTTAAAACCAAACATCAACGGCCTTCCCTCCAAAGACGTAGACCTTTAAAGAAAAAGAAAAGACACCAAAAAGGAGGATCCTTTGACAATTTTGGGAAACACATTGTTACCTTTTTGACAAAGCGCTAGTTCCCAAAAAAAGTAAATAAAAGAGAGTGTATACCAAGTCATTGACACTAGTGGTATTGTGAAACGAACAAGCAAAGATGTCACCTCGCAGAAAACATTTTTCTACACTCCACAAAGGAAAGAAAAGGAAAGGACGTTTAGCCAAACATCGACACGTTCTTCGTCAAAGGACACAAAAGAAAATACCCAAACGTCAAAAGAAAAAGAGAAGTCACCAAAGAGGAGGCATATTTACTGGTTTTATTAAAGGTATGCAGAAACTAGACAAAGCAGCTAATAACCGAACTGGTATCTTTAGCCCTGCTTTTGAGGATTTAGCGAAGCATGCCGCTACTTTTTGGAGAAGCCAATAGAAAAAAGAAGATAAAAGAGGGTGTGTACCAAGTCTTTGACATCAGTGTATTTCTGAAACGAACAAGCAAAGATGTCACCTCGCAAAAAACATTCTTATTCACCCCACAAAGGAAAGAAAAGGAAAGGACTACCTCCTCGTTTAGCCAAACACGGAGACGTGTTGTCCGTCCTGTCCAAAGCCTCTCCGTCCATGCGAAAACAAATCATTAAAACAGCCTCCAAAGATGTCATCGATACCGTGTGTGAATGTTGTTTGAATGTTTTGAAAGGCACGATACCTTTGTCTCCACACAAGAAAAAATGCTTATCCAAACATCGACACGTTCTTCGTCAAATGGTTCAAAAGAAAATATCCGTCCGTCAAAAGAAAAAGATGTTGGTGCAACGCGGAGGATTTTTACCCTTTCTTGCTCCTTTGTTGACAGGCATAATACCAGGTTTGCTACAAGGGGTGACCCAAGGGATATCCCAAGGGTTTAACCAAGGGATGGGTAGAAGATAAAAGGACACTATGGAGCACCACAATCTCAGACATAACCTTTGAAAGCCCATGGAAGGACGAAAACTAACTTTGGTTCCTTACAAACGATGGATGGAATACCATCATTGGCAAGAACAACGATCCCCCCATTTACCACCCAATCCCAATTTGGCTGAGATGTCGCAATTACAACACGAATTGCAGTCCTTGATCCATCGCCACGATTTATCCGAAACCGAAAAATCACAAAAGTACGGTCAACTCTTGAAACGGCTACAACTCTTTCATCAGAAAGCTGTGGAACAAACAGCTCAACCCACTTTGTCCGATTTTAAGGCTCTAATGAATAACCCGGCACCCTCACCCTCACTCTCTACAGCAGTTAAAACAGACGTTTCCCCACCATTACCCAAGGAAGAAGAACCCCATGATCTCTTTCAAACACCTACTGCTACTCCCATTCCGAGTAAGATTGCTGCTTCCTTGTTAACCCCTTCCCCCACTCCCCCACGAGAAGAACTCAAAACTTGGGTTAAAAAGATGATGGCTACTCCTTCTTCGACAGATGTGAAAAAGAAAGAAAGGAAACCAGAAGTGAGAAAAGAAAAGAAGGCCAAAGAAGCTATCCCATTACCTCCGCCACCACCATTACCCTCGACGTCAACTCCTGTGGCACATCGGACACGTAAAACCGTTTCCAAACAACCCGCATTTCGTCCCACCCAAAGCAATATCCTCGAAGAGTGGGTCCCTTATTAACAAAAACCATGGAGAAGGTCTTAGCCAGCATTTACTACGATCCAGCTCACCCTGCAGGTTACGGAGGCATTCAGAAATTGTATCGTGCTGCCAAAACTCGCCTGAAAAAGCTCCGTTTACCAGCAGTACAACGATGGTTACAAGAACAAGCGACGTACACTTTACACAAACCCATTCGACGAAAATTTCACAGAAGTCGCACTCAAGTGGAAGGCATCGATCATCAATGGCAAGCCGATTTAGCTGATGTCTCTCATTTAGCCACCTACAATCGTGGCTACAAATATTTGTTTTGTGTCATCGACGTCTTTTCTAAATTTGCCTGGGTCGTACC
The DNA here is from genome assembly GCA_029339505.1 of Unio delphinus. NCBI lineage: Eukaryota > Metazoa > Mollusca > Bivalvia > Unionida > Unionidae > Unio > Unio delphinus. Next base: position 2,043,147 of record JAQISU010000007.1, on the reverse strand, counting down.
ATTGACATCCAAATCGAGCGGAGAGTTAGTACGAGCTTTGCAACTGGTGTTGAAACAAAGCGGTCGTCACCCTCTTCGATGGCAAACCGACAAAGGCACCGAATTTCTGAACCAAGCTTTCCAACGAGAATTAAAAAAACGTGACATTCATTTTTTCACCACCGAAAATCCTGAAACCAAAGCCAGTATCGTGGAACGTTTTCAACGTACCTTGAAAGAACGCATGTGGAAATATTTTACGCATCAACACACTCTCAAGTACATCGACGTCTTACCACACTTAGTCCAAGCCTACAATCAATCTTACCATAGAAGCATTGGACGTGCCCCACAAGAGGTGACACCTGACAACGAAGTCACTGTTTTTGAGCGTCTGTTTGGTACGTCCCGGACGAGGGTTGTCCCCAAGAAAGGTAGAGAAGTGTTAACCCCGGGAGATTGGGTACGCATTGGCAAAACCAAACGTACTTTCGACAAAGGTTACTTACCCAACTGGACCACCGAATTGTTTCGTGTTACTGGACGAGTGCGCGATCGTCATCCTACCGTCTATAAATTGGAAGACATGAACGGAGAAGTATTAAAAGGAACATTTTACTTGCCTGAGTTACAACGTGTTACCAAAAAAGAAGACGACGTGTACGACATTGAAAGCATTCTCGAACGAAGAACCCGTAAAGTAGGAAAACGTCGTGTCAAAGAAGTCAAAGTACGTTGGAAAGGATATCCTCCTAGTTTTGATTCTTGGATTGACGCTTCGCAAGTCATCGACTATAAAAAGAAGTGACCATCATGCCCTTCAATACAGCTTCAGCAACCACAGTGACTACTCCTTCACCCACGTCATCTCTGCAAGATTTACAAAAGCAACCCTTGTGGGTGTGGTGTGGAGAACGTGTCCCTAAAACGCAAATCGTTTTTTTCTGTCAAATCTTTGTGGTATATTGTGTCATTGGTGCAGCCATTGCTAATTTGAGTTTGCAACAAGGAGACAAACAATTGTGGACCATTTTACTCAGCAGTTGCATCGGGTATCTTCTTCCCAATCCTTCCCTGAAATACTCTTACAACGGGAACAACAGTAACAATATTGGGAGTCTGGCGGCCAACGTTAGTCCTTCTCCTGACAGTCACCCTTCCAATCACAATCCTCTTTTAGATACTCCTTTAACCTCGAGTGACTCCTCGGACAGAAGAACATTGGAAATATGAACAACACTATTAACCAATTTTACTTAACGTTACCCAGTGACAGTTCCATGGAGGTGTTTCCTAACAACACATTGTGTTGTTACACGTCTAAATTACCTCAAGCCATGCATTTGGATCAAGATGATCACTGGGAAGCAGCTTTAGTGGAAATAATACACCCGACACAAATCAAAAACATCGTCGAAAATCAAAACTTTTTCACAGTTGAAGTGTACGACAAGCAATTGCAACAAGCCTTAGATGAACGAGGCATCACTGGCATTGACAACAAGAAATCAGATGGACCCGCAACTAAACAACTGTCCACTCATGTGTTGACCATTCCTGCAGGCTACTATTTTAGCGGTCAACATTTAGTGACTACGATTGCAAGCAGGTTCAATGTTGTGTTTGGTAAACCCCTGGACAAAATCAGAGAAAGTGTTACCTTTGAGTACATTAAAGCGGCTCGCCGCTTCATGATCAAATTTTCAGAGAAGAAAATAATAGCCATTACCTTTTGTCCTGAATTGTTTGATATCTTAGGTGGAGACCTCAAGATGCTCCCGAACAAAAAAGAAATACCAGGCATAGCCAGTAACTTGGATTTTACCAAATATTTTCGATCCCCTGTAGAAATGAACCAAGGACTCAATTTGATGTTTGTGTACTCCGATGTGGTGGAGTACAACGTGGTAGGACACACCTCTGTACCGTTACTGCGTGTCATTCCTTTCAAAGTGGATACCACTACCGCTGAAGAAGAAGGTGGAAATACCTATCACGTTCACCGTGAATTTGTACATCCTCATTATTTACCCGTCAGTAAGTCGTATTTCGACAGTGTCAACATTACTATAAAAGGAGAACTAGGTCAAAATATTCCATTTACCAAAGGGAAAGTCACAGTGAAACTCCATTTTCAAAAACGATTCTCCAACCACTGAAAAAGTGATGTATCCTGTGTACCAAGGAGTCACTCGACAACGAGGACATGGTTTAGGAGATATGTTTAAATCAGCCTTTCGTTCCGTAGTCCCTGTTTTAAAACCAATGGTGACACGAGGATTGCACACCTTAAAAGATGCCGCATTGACTCACGGCAAAGATTTTCTTTACAATGTTCTCATTGACAAACAAAACCCAAAAGAAGCTTTTTTGAGAGCAGGCAAAAATACCTTGCTTCAAACGGGTAAAGAGCTTTTGGGTCGACGAGAAAGTCCTATAAATGCTCTGAACGGTACCACGTCTGACATTCCTACTTCCCTGACGACACAGCAAGGACAAGGTAGAAAGCGTCGACGAAGACACCCTTTCAAAAGTCTCCGTACCTCAAAAGTTCGAAAGACAAAGAAAAAAAGAACCGCTCGAGACTTAGACATTTTTGATTATTAAAAGTGAAGAAAAAAAACCTAAAGAAAAAATGATGCACCAAGAATCTTGTGCCTGTTCCAAGTCGGAACTGGATCTCTTTGCCATGCCACCCACGATGATGACCATGCAAGAAGCTCAATGGGTCGAATTTCATCCCGTCTCCTCTTTGACGGATTCAGCTCCCATCGAGTTTGAAATCAAAGGACAACCCGAAGATTACATCGATCTCAACAACAGTTACTTGTATTTGAAAGTGAAAGTAACCAAAACGGACAACACCAATCCAGGAGCCAATGATAGAGTAGCTCCTGTCAACAATTTCATGCATTCCTTGTTCAGCGATGTGGATTTGTACATGAATAACAAACTGATCAGCAGTAGCATGGATACTTACCCTTACCGAGCGTACCTCGAAAATCTCTTGACGTACGGAAAAGAAGCCAAGAACACTCATCTAGATGCTTGCGTGGTATGGAAACCTGACACTGCAGATAAGTTTAACGACACAGCCTTGCCCGTACCAGCAGCTGCTGATGGCAGCGCTCCTGCCGATCCTCACAATGAAGGTTTTAACGAGCGTCGAAAGAAAATTTTGCAAGGACGTAGTTTAGAACTGTTCGATCGTTTGCATTTGGACATGTGGTTTCAAGAGAAGTATTTGCTGAACGGAGTAGATATTCGCTTGAGACTGAATCGAAGTAGTACTGCTTTCCATTTGATGGCTCATGCCAACGAATACAAAACCATTATCCAAGAAGCCAGGTTGTACGTACGTCGCGTGGAAGTGTTACCTAAAGTGGGAAATGATATCAGTCACACTTTGAGCAGAACGACAGCCAAGTATCCGATACGACGTGTGGAAGTCAAAACTTTCACCATTGCCGCTGGACTCCGATCTAAGATCGAAGATCATCTGTTCCAAGGACAGTTACCCAAACGTTTATTCATTGGTATCGTCAGCAATGCAGCCCTCAACGGAGCCCACGATGAAAATCCTTTCCAGTTTAAGCACTGCAGAGTATCCAAAATTGAAGTCAGTCGCGATGGCAAAACTTTGTGTACCAGACCCTTCGAACCCGACTTTGGCGAACAGAAAAATTACTTGAGGTCGTACTTGTCACTGTACGAAGCCACAGGACAGTTAGGAACCAACACCAGTCACGGTATTTCCTACGACGACTATGCAAGAGGTTACACGTTGTGGGCTTTTGATTTCACTCCAGACCAAGGCAGCGACGAGGGACATTTCCACCCTATAAAATCTGGGCAACTGCGTGTGGAACTTCAGTTTGCAGCACCTCTTCCCGAAACGGTGAATATCATTCTGTATGCTGAATTCGATAATACCATAGAAATTAACAGTTTGAGAGAAGTCATTCTAGACTATTAGACATTATGGAAGACCCTTGTCCTTCTTTGAATAGTGGAGAATCCATGGAATGGGAGGTTACAGAAAAAGCAGAACCCCAAGACCAAAAAGAAGAAGTAGTGATCATGCAATCCAGATGGTCAGAACAGGAACAACAGTTAGTAGCTTGTTTTGCACAACACTTGGAAGATAAAATGAGGGATCTGATTAAAAAAGATTGTTATGGATGTCAAATCGATCATCCCAGTCAAATTCAACACGATAAATGTATGATGATGAGTCAAGAAGAAAAATTGGACAATTATCTGAACGAAGCTTGGAGTCTCATCTCCGAAGAAGACGTGTTACTTCAGTGGTATAAAGGCTTACGTGATCATTCCTCTCCTCCATTGTTTGCTCGAGAAATCGATCGCATCGAAGCTCTCTTGGCCAAAAGTAAAGAGACGAAGCAAACCATCAGTTACTTGTCAGACCGTTTCAAACAAAAAGTCTGGATTGAATTGATGACTTATCATCACCTGTGAAGAAAGGAGAGAAAAACACAAGGCTACACAACAAAAAATGGATACCTGGGAACTTTATTATCTTTTGAACCGTAGTTCGTATACTGCTTCTTGGAATCCTGTCGTGTGTGCTAAAGATGAACTACCTCATCGCAAACCTCAAGAGAATCAAGCTTATGTCATCAACACAGATGACAGTCATCTTCCAGGAACTCACTGGGTAGCTGTCTACTTTCCTCAAGAGGGTTGTGCGGAGTATTTTGATTCGTATGGATTGCCTCCTTTCGAAGATGATATCATTGACTTTATGAGAAGAAATGCTCAGACGACACGATTCAATAATGTGAAATTACAAAGCACAGATTCTATGGTGTGTGGACAATATTGTATCTATTATCTGCATCATCGCAGTCTTGGATATTCTTTAGAACATTTAGTGACTTATTTTGATCGTCATTCGTCTCGAAACGATGACAAAGTAGATCGATGGTTTTGTGACCATTATGGTTATCTGTTGTCTTTAGCTAGGAAACGTAGTGTACATCAATCGCCCAATGATTTCCAACAGTGGAAATCTCAATTTAATTCACAACGTTGTCAACCATGTCAAAGATAATGTATTAGTGTTATGAAAGAAAAAAAATGTTTGTTCTTTGAAAAAATGTTTGTTCTTTGAAATAATGTTTGTTCTTTGAAATAATGTTTGTTATTTGAATAAAAATGTTGTGTTTTGAAAACCAATGCGTCTGTCGTTTGTTTTACATTTGTATTCATATAAATGCTCTTTGACTTTTCTTTCTATCCCTCACATCAAACTATCTAAACGTTTCAAAACCCTAAACCGCAGAGGGGTGTTTTCCATCACGTCCGCGCTTGAACCATATAAAGCAGGGGTAGTCTCCAGTCTGGCCATCCATTGTTTGACTCATCCTCCTACGAAGATGTGCTCAAGACTAGCTAAGCTGAACGAAGCTTATGTCACTCTGCATCGTATCAGACACAATCTGATGCCAAAGCCTGAAGAGATTGAGAATGTGAGAATGCTACAAGTAACGGAAGACCTCATAGAAGAACTCTTCAGAGAGGAAATTCAAAAAGAGAAAGAAGAATGGACTGAGAAGTATCGACTTCAAAAGCAGCAGAGAGAGCAGAGAGAACAGCATCAGCAACAGCAACAACATCAGCAGGAACCAGACAGAAGTTTTGTCGACTGTCGTGTGGACACGAAAGAGTTCTCTTTCTCTTTCCGAAGAAGCAGACCCTATCGTGTAGCCAAACGAGGACGCAATCTTAGACGATAAAAGATTGTCATCCTTCCTCGTACACACCAACACAAAAAAACAGCCCTTTTCAGGGCTACCCAATATTCTCGAAAAGAATTAATCATTCAATTTGCTTATGGTATGTGAGGAAGTTAGAAAAAAATTAGAAGTGAGTCTATAATCACTATCTCATTTTACTTTTGTTTTGAAGTGCGTCTATAAGCACAGCGTATTTTTTTCAAAATAACTTGTTCAATTTATAATTAATAGGAGTCAAGTATAAAAGTGTGGGGTGTTTTCTTTTAAGTCCGCGTGTTTTGTTTTTTTTGGTAATGATAGGGATAATGTAAGATTTTTGGGTAATCGTAGGGGGTGTTTTCCATCACGTCCGCGCTTGAATTATATATAAAGAAGCACTCGTCAGTCTGGCTACCCATCGTTGACGCATCAACACCAAAGATGAGTAGACTTCAAAAATTGAGAGAGCTTCAAATGCACCTGGAGAATGCTAGGCGTCTCCTGGATGAACTGACTATGGAGGCTATAGCAGAGCAGGCCAAGACTGAAAAAGAAGAGGAGGAAAGAAAAAAGAAAGAAGAAGAGGAGAAGAAAAGCCCCATCTTGCCTCATCGCATGATGAGACAGACTAGTAAAGTCAAACCCATGGTGAGGACACCTTCACCACCAGAGCCAGTTCGTCCACTACAGGCGCAGCCCCCACCGCAACAACCACAGCCTCGACCGCAACAACCACAGCCTCATCCACGGTTGCGAAATAGAGGCAGAAATGAAGAGACTTTCACTATCCCTCAAACAGAAGATTGGGATAGTGAAGCCACTCATTCTCCCTCTTCGCTCCCAGTCACAAGGGTGAATTGGGAGAATGATTGGAGTAGACGATGTGTGTGTGGGGCTAGACCTGGGAGATGCCAGCATTAGCCAGGTGCATTTTGAAGTTTAAAAAAAAACAGCCCTTCTCAGGGCTAGCCAAATAACTAGAAAAGAAATACTATGTCAATTGCCAATGAGTGTGAGAGAGGAGTAGTGTGATTATAAACACTGACTCTATTTAGATGGTATATGTTGTGATTTTGGATAGTATATGATAGGGTGTGTTTTGGCTGCTTCCCCGTGTGTGGTTAGTATAGGGTGTGATTTTGGATAGTATATGATAGGGCGTGTTTTGGCTGCTTCCCCGTGTGTGGTTAGTATAGGGTGTGATTTTGGATAGTATATGATAGGGTGTGTTTTGGCTGCTTCCCCGTGTGTGGTTAGTATAGGGTGTGATTTTGGATAGTATATGATAGGGTGTGTTTTGGCTGCTTCCCGTGTGTGTGGTTAGTATAAGGTGTGATTTTGGATAGTATATGATAAGGTGTGTTTTGGCTGCTTCCCCGTGTGTGTGGTTAGTATAGGGTGTGATTTTGGATAGTATATAGTAGGGATTGTTTTGGCTGCTTCCCCGTGTGTGTGTGGTTAGTATAGGGTGTGATTTTGGATAGTATATAATAGGGTGTGTTTTGGCTGCTTCCCCGTGTGTGTGGTTAGTATAGGGTGTGATTTTGGATAGTATATAGTAGGGATTGTTTTGGCTGCTTCCCCGTGTGTGGTTAGTATAGGGTGTGATTTTGGATAGTATATAATAGGGTGTGTTTTGGCTGCTTCCCCGTGTGTGTGGTTAGTATAGGGTGTGATTTTGGATAGTATATAGTAGGGCTTGTTTTGGCTGCTTCCCCGTGTGTGTGGTTAGTATAGGGTGTGATTTTGGATAGTATATAGTAGGGCTTGTTTTGGCTGCTTCCCCGTGTGTGTGGTTAGTATAGGGTGTGATTTTGGATAGTATATAATAGGATTTGTGAATAGTATCTAATATGACAAGTGAATGTAGGGGGTGTTTACTTTCACGTCCGTGCTTAAGATATATATACGCAATCTTCGGTCCTTGGAGCCATTCAATTTTGAACACATCAAGATGAATTTTGAATTGTTTATCCAACTCCGAGACAGCTGGTTTGGGATCCTTGATGCAGAATATCAAGTGGAAAGACTTGAGGAAGAATTTCAGAGTAACCATGGCTTTGTAAGCCAACTGAAATTAGCAAGAGATTTATTAGAAGGTATGATAGAAGAGGAAGACCAGAAATTAAGAAGACGTATTAAAAGAAAATATATAAGAATATGGGACTTGAAGCAAGCACTTGATCATGTCATCAAAGTCAGGTGTTTTCTAGAAGAAACATTACATCTGATAGAGTGGGAATATGTGAAGTGGGGTCTAGACAGGCTAAAGAAAGCAGAAGCAATGATGAGAATGGTGATGGAAGAACAGGTGATCCAGATTAAAGAAAACTGGTCTAAGGAGAGAAAGGAAAAAAAGAACAAAAAGACAAAAGAGGACTTTGATCTACTCAATCTAAGATGGATGAGAGTTCAGGAAAAGTTTAGAGCTATGGGACATCCTGACTGGATTCCCGAAGAAGAAAAGAATAAGAAAACGGGAATCATTGGTAAAATCAAAAGGTGGTGGAACAATGGAAGAAAATAAAAGAAGAAGAAATATCCAAAGGCTCTTTTCAGGGCCACTCATAAGTCTCGAAAAGATAGTAGCTTTCATTGCCACCCCTTTTTCCTTGTTTTATTTCCCATGTTATATTTCCCTTGACGCTATATAGTCCCACCATGTTCAATTTCCCTTGTCGCTAGATAGTCCCACCATGTTCCATTTCCCTTGTCGCTAGATAGTCCCACCATGTTCCATTTCCCTTGTCGCTAGATAGTCCCACCATGTTCCATTTCCCTTGTCGCTAGATAGTCCCAAATAGTTCCCATGTTAAATTCCCCTTGTCGCTAGAGTGTCCCAAGCCCTTTTTGACTGGATTTTCCCTTGTCGCTATAAATCTTGACGCCATAGTATCCCAAGCACTTTTTGACTGGATTTTCCATTGTCGCCACGGTATCCCATATTACTACTAATATACATTTACCTGTAAATCGTCAGCTTTTAAAAGTCCGTTCTGTCTGTCCCCATGGCTTACCATAATATACAAGTTTAACTTAAGTTACATTATTTTTTTACAGTTTGCTGCATTTCATTCTTATTAAATTGCAAATTGCTTCATTAATTATAATATGATGATCATATTTAAATCTTTTAAAGATCTCAAAAAACTTAACAAGGGAAATAATATTGCGACGTCTATCAACGTAATACATATAAATGACTGAATAGGCAGAGTTTGTATATTTTATTTGGTATTTACTCAGATAATACAGTATTGTATGTAACTTAATACGTATACTTTAGATGACATAAAACTGTCAAAATATTTTTTAATATTATGAAAAACATTCCCCATATCTTCAACATATAGATACTGAAAAGTATATCACCGTATATACCCATTTACAAACTGGCTCAAGTATAAACAGCACAGACACTGATCTACCGTCGCATACCGTCACCTAACAAGAAAAATCTAAACATTTTAATACGTTTGTTCCATGAAACCATTTCATCAACATTATGCATGGTCCCACCTTTGATCTTCATAAAATAAAATATTTATTTGTTGAAACACATGCATTTATATACTTCACTCAACACTCAGATCGAAATATAGTACCAAATCGTCGTTTTCAATCAGTGAAGATATTTATTATATCATTATCATAGGGTTTTAACGCCATTTTTCAGCACAAGATAGGCGTCCAATATTAATGCTGGGGGAAGAACCCGGGAAAACCCCGGGAAAAAAACACCGACCCACGAAAAGCTATCGGCAAGCTTTCACAGATACCGACATTGGCTGAGCCCGAGACTCGAACCCAAGCAGACAGATGTGAGATGGCAGTGATCCGTAACGGTGAGCGCTTTAGACCACTCGGCCCCTCGATGAAGGTAGACCACTTATTTTGCAGATATATCCGGAACTTCATACAGTTAATATCTACGTGTACCGAAAATAGGTCTTAAATGTATCCAAATGAAACACTGGTTTGATATTTCTAGACAAAAATGGCAATACTAGTTTATTTGAGTGCACACAAAAAGGGTAGTGATTTTTTTATACTAAGTCATGTGTCTTGAAATGGTCTGAACTATCTACGTTACAGTCCTAAATAGTTTATGCGCACATTAATTAAAGAACATTAATTAGATTTAATAAGTGGACGCTTTGATTGCATCGCATTGAATCTGGTCTACACGTTTCGAGGCTGCTGTTGCTGACGGTAAATAAACAAAGTACCATACGGTGATGTAGCTGGTGACACACTTTTTCGAATGAGTCAGAATCACGAACATCCGATGATTGTATAACTTATCTGGTTCATGCAGTACAACACCAAGACGTTGCTTACACAATCGTTGGGGTGAAAAGCAAGTACATAAACTTTAGTTAAATGAATAAAATTAAAAACACGTATAATTAAGTTTAAAATGAAATTTGCAAACGGAGAATTACGTGGAAAGGAAAGCATGTTGCTCATTTATAAAATGCAGTAACTGATGACCATTAATGGTTGTTGGTTAATTATTTTTGTTATTGTATTATTTTCTTGATTTTTACGGAATGTCCTATGATAGCATGCAGAAGAAACAACAGCTAAGTATTTTTCCAAAGGACACGGTGAGGCGGCTATCCAGGCTATCGTGGTATTGAACCCACGACCCTTAAATTACGAATCTGACGCAGTGTGTGTGTGTGTGTGTGTGTGTGTGTGTGTGTGTGATTTGGGTTTTTAACGTATACGTCAGATAGAAAATTTAGCGGTAGCTTGCCAAAGTAATAATGTATAGACCTAGTTATAAAGAATATCAGGTTCGTTAGAAGAATATCGCGGCACTATCATTAATGACGTCAGGAGTTATATCGCTAGGTGAAGACGTCGCACAGGTGTGGTTTCACATCGTAAATCAGCTAAATATGTTATCACTTTGGAAACTTGTCTATTTTTCTCCAACGTAAAAAAATGTCAAGTGTGTTGTCCAAATTTTATTGAAAAGTTCAGTCTAGTTTTTGTGAAACCAGTTTTGAATGCGAATAAAAATGGTTTGCACCCTCTAGCATTTGTATTCTTGTTTGTACACTTTTGATTGATTGTTTTTATAATCATGCTAGTTTCAAACATGATAACGTTCTAATATTTACTTTTTCATATATCTGGTATAAATACAATAATGGATATTAAAGTTCAACTATGCAGCAATGTTTGATAAAATTTTTTTGTTCTTTTATGCTTTTTATTGGCATCTAAACATATTTTCCCACACTTGAAGCAATTTTTATCTACATGCACATGACTTTTTACTGGCATATTCGTACTGTCTGATGGTCATGATATTCTTAAATGTAACATCACATAACGCTAATAGTATATCCGATTTATAGAAATCATGCCTTTGAAGAGCGTTAAACGGTGTCTCGCTTCTGAATAGGTTTATGCTGACATTGCTTTCTGTGCACTCAGGCGAGACGGGAAGTCCTAGTGTATTAGGGTATGCACCTAACAAATTTAAATTTAATTTTAATGCAGCAGCTGACTCATAAGATGTGTGACTTTTAAAATCGTTAAAACAGCACTTGTTAATCGCTCAAATATGTCATCCATGTTGTCGTTGCTGTCTCCAGAAATAATACTAATCCTTGGGTTTTTTGGGGGGCGAAACAAAAATGGTGAAAATACACTTCACTAACATATAAAGTTTAATATTCGAACAGGCCCACACCTGAGGGGGGGGGGGGAGCAACCATGGCACTTGTCAGGGGCCCGAGCTAGATAGGCACATATACGCACATATTTGAAACACGAAAGCGGCCCAAACTCTGTCAGCTGCCTGGGGCCCAGAATTTCCTAAGTGCGGGCCTGATTCGAGGAAAATGTAAAGTGAAGAATTTAGTAAAGTGTCTTTCTAAACAACATCAGCAATATCATTGACTTATAACCCCATCAACGGTAACAACCGGACGAGAACGTTTCGTAATATCCGGAATGAGAACAAGTCATTGAGTGTTTTGGACTGGCCCTTCAAAAATGTCCTTGAATGACTCGAAAAATATTTTGCTCAGAGGAGATAATTTTACAAGGGTTTATGAAACGCTTACAAATTAACACGCCCATTGAGAAAAAGTGTTTTTTTTTCTTCACGTTTTTGAAGTCAGAATTTACCTAAAAAAACATTATTAGTCTATGAACATAATATTAATATGGAAATATAAAGTATCATTTCTAACATTAATTTATTATGTTATGAATCTGTTCCTGCATCCCCCTAACATGCTATTAATGGTACGCTCCAAGATGCTGATAAATCAAAAGAAGTGCCTACAAGTATTATGTACCACTTAAAGGAAAGTCACTAGACACATTTGACTACGAAGCGTGAACATGGCGAAACCAACATTTTTAATTTTCCTTGCAGTTTTGGTGATAGAATTAATTGTTGTGGAGGGTGCGTTCGTAGGAAAACACAGACAGAGAGGCAAACATGGTCACAGAAAAGGAATGCTCAGCGATTTGGCTATACCTAGAAGATATCAATTACAACGGGAGATGAAGCACGATGAACCTTCTTTCTTTCATAGGCAAGTCTCTCTCTCTCTCTCTCTCTCTCTCTCTCTCTCTCTCTCTCTCTCTCTCTCTCTCTTACACATACATTCATGCATAAAATGAATGCAAATCCTTTAATACAATTTTTGAGCACTATGTAAAACGAAAGATGTTAACAAATTCTTAGAATACATTTCCATGCATGTTATCCAAATTATATAAGCTGATAATAATCCCCAAGTATCAGTGTAGTTACTTTTGACGATCCAAAATTATAAACGCTTTTGTGAAAAGAAACTCATTTATGCATGTAATCAGACACATAGCAGAATTATATTATTGCTATTTAGGTTGTAATTTTGACATCGTTAGGTCTGTATGTGTGTTTTTCAAAATTTGTACCAGATTTATATTACCAGAAGCATCTTAAGTTGCAGCAAAGGCAGACACTTGATAAATGTATGTTTTGACTTTGTAATCTACGCTTTGCGTAGGTAATTTCTTTGCGAAATGTTCTGGCTAGTTCGGCGGTTACTTAAGTAAACAAGTACCTGAACTTTGATATTGGCAAGAATGTACGTGGTTTTATTTGTTTGTTTTGAAACTACGTTTCCAGTTACACACATGGAACCAGTTAATACACATAATGGTTCTTTTCAATCTATAACCCAAACTCCCCACAAAGTCAAGGCCGAGTGAAAGCTTCTGGCATTTTCCACAGCTTGTTCATACCAAGACCACAATGCATTGCTTGTTTTATTCACAAATCGACCGCATTCATTTAGCAAGCGTCAATGTGTATTTGCAGAATGTTTATGTAACAAAGAAATCCATGCTCTTGTCTGAACTTTGCGAAGTAAATCAATCCTTATAAGTTGGGGCCTTTTTAGGTTTTCGTTCAGATTTGTTATTTTTGCAAAATGACACTGCATACGTATACCAGTCATCCTTGTTTCAAAACTAGATTCAAGCATTGGATGGGGTGGTAGTTTGAAACCATTTGAGAAAAAAATGACTCAAATAAAAACGAAAAAGGAGAAGAAGCAGAAGAGTGTTTAATGAAATATAGCGCTGAATTTGAAAGACTTGAGGTGAATAGATGCGTGCAACAAGACATCAAATCTTAAGTTTATGTTATAACCCAAACACGCCGTATCAACTCCTTCACAGTTATTCTTATATTTGTACCTGTAGTGGTTATTGACCAGATTATTATATGGAATGTTCTGTCGTCCACTGTCTATCCGTCCTTAACATAGTTTGTTAACGACACTTCTTCTAAACTACTTAGAGGATTGCCATGAATATTCATGCTAGTTTTGTTGATTCTAAATATAAATGGTGCCATTCGGACATAAAATATGGCCGCCACTTGAGCATCTTGTTATCGCTACTGATCTTGAAGAGAGGTCAGTTGACATTGACTTTTCACCAGAAGACTTCTTACAGTGGCTATCTTGAAACTCTTTTTTTTTTTTTTTGCCAGCCCTTCTGAACGACAATTAATACTGCCATGGCGTTTTCATATTGTGACTTTCCTGATGAAAGCTGATCAGTGCCGGATTACCCAATATGCCGACTAGGTAGGCACCTACCTATGGGCCATGGGCCTTGTAGGGGCCCCGCGACAACGGATCAACCTAATATTGATAGAGTATTAATTTGCGTAAGGGGGGGGGGGGAAATATTTCGACTGCTTACGAGCATCCACAGGGTGTAATCCGGCACTGACGTTGATCCAATATAAGAATGGTGTCGAAATAATAATATGGCTACATCAGCAGTCATCTTGAAACTATTATTATCACTACTCCTGTTGAATGGATATTAGTATCAACATAGGAATTTTTGCATAACATCTTCTTATGATGTTCATTTGGTCTTAATGGTACCATTCATGAATGCCTGCCACAGTGGCCATCTTAAAAATCTTGTTATCAATATTTATCCCGAATGGTCCTACCAACTAGCGGGTTTCACTGAAGGATTTCTTACAATGTCTAGCTGCATATTAAAGAAAATGTGCAGATCGAATTCTGTATTAACTCTCGCAAAGGCCATCTTGAAAGCCTTGTGACCACTTCTTCTCCTAGATAGTTGGCCATATCGCCATTGCGATTTCACCAAAAGACTCATGATGTCGAGGTGGCACTAAATTAAAATGATGATGTCAAATATACCCAATATGGCATCCATTTTCCGATTCATACATACAAGGCAAATGTGTAAATTCAACAGGATATCGGTTATGTTCATCCTTTATTAAATAACGTAAAGATAACCGATATCCTGCGGAAGTTACACGCATAAAAATGTAAGCTTTTTTAAGCCTTGTTGCAAACACTAGTTGTTCCAGTTGGAATGATGAATCCGTTTTGAGAAAAGTATATACTAGATACAGGGTTACAACCAAGTTTTAATTTGCGCCGCTTGCTTACCAGTTCTTATTGTTTCTTTCCTCTTTCCTTTCTATGTTTCTTTCTTTCATACATTCGTTGCATATTTGTTTTTGTTTCTTTATCTCTCTTAGCATTTTTTTTTGTAGAAAGTAGGCTTCTCAGATTCTTAAGTTTTAATCTTATTCGACGAGAATGTTTTCATAGAGAAAAACTCATAATGCCTGTATGTGCAGATATCGCACCTAAGAACTACCTATCAAAGGACTTAATGAATACTTGACAGATATTATTCACTAAGCAGGTGTATATTGTTACAGTATGTTACTTCCAAAAGCCGCCACGTTTCATTTTTTTTAAATTACTTTTTTATTTAAGCGTCCTTTATAGAATATATATTTGTATATAATGTTCTAAAATCTCTAGCTTGTTGACTCGGTTAGATCCCCGTTTACTGTTAGTTTCAGCAGCAGTGATTTCCATTAAACGTTATCTCAATCCACTCTAGCCCCATTGGTGGTGTTACATTAAGGCTGTCATGCTGGCAGTGAAAAGAAAGGAACTATAACTGGCGAAAATGATGCATGTTCCCTTTCGGGTCAAATATTTATTTTGGCATGGCTGTATTATCCAATAATCACAGTAGGCTCTGTGCCAAGGGCCTACGAAACCATGCTATTGAAACGTGTATGCACAAAGAAGCAGATTTGTTATGAAATCTGCAGCTCTTTTAGTAGGTGGCACTTGCTGAAAATAAGGTGGCACTTCTGTAGGGGTGGCAAGAATAGGGAAAAAGAAAAAGAAGAAAAAAAAAAAAAGAAAGCAAAGGGAAAAATAAAGGAAAAGAAAGAGTAGAAAAAAGAATCCGCTTTTGGATTGAACAGACACTCTTAATTTTCAATTCTGAGTATTTAAAGCTGCAAATTTTGGATTCGCTGAGGCACATTTCCTCAATTTTTTTTTTTTTTTATATATATCATATACATTTGTGAATTATGCCTAAAGACCAGTCTGGTTGTAATCTCTAGTGACTGCTTCTTTAATTAACCCCCAAAACATTCCATTACTGGATTTGTTTTCAGTATATACACTGTAGATATAATACTCACTTTTGGGAGGATTCTTTTTTTGGAGGCATTAAAAAAAGTTATTTGCACCTGCTGTGAGCAAAGACCATGAAAAGGATTTTATTTTATTTGCTAATTTGCTATTTCTGATGCATTGACCTTCTTCAAAATATTATATGTATTACCTGAGGTAAAAAAATAATTTTGCCTGTTATCCCTAATATGTGGCTATGTAGAGGTTCTCATGGAGTAGGTTGGGGTGGGGTGCTCACAGTATTATATTTAATTATTACAGAAGACCCACCCTTGTTTTTCTGTTAGAAATTGATATAGTAAACAAGAGATGCAAAGCTCCGAGCCCCCAGTCAGCGATGCCAACAGTCAAATTACTGAACACACAAAAGGTGAAATTCAAATCAACAATCTAATAACGGATAGTCATTTCAATTCAATATTCAAAGCCCTATCACTTGTCTTTTACACAACCAAGTGACAGCCTCTTTCATCATCAGACTTAGTGTGATAGATTTCCCCCTGGCCCGTGTTCCAACTCGTCTGTATTATGCTTTTAACTTGACTGTTACTACATGCCTTCTTTGGTCACGCATTCGAGCACATCCAAATACCCATACTTTCTGATATAGTGTACACGGTATCCACTGCTTATCATGCATATATCAATATATTTCATTATTTCAGTATAATTTGATTCTCAATCTTATTATACAGAAAAATATCACATAATCAGACGCATTTCTGTACATTACACTTCTACAAAGTGTACACTGATATCCACATATCCATGCGCTGATATTTCCTTACACATGATACTTCTACAAAATATACACAAATAGTCAAATATCTCTATTAAGTAATGTTGCACACTGCAACCATTATACAAAGTTATAATTTAATTCAACATTTGCGAATCTAGAAAAATCACATTAATAAATGTACGAGCTTACTATGAATTAACCAAATAGCGAAATACAGTATTAATTCTTTACATTAACATTGCTCATATCTCAAAATATGCATGTAGATCAAACTCTACCACTGAATCAAACACTACAAAGGAATCAAACACTATAAAGGAATCAAACCCTACAAATGGTAATTATATGGACTAAGGATTCTAGTAATGAAATATACATACTGCATATAATTAAAGTACAGTTAATTTGCCGTAATAGATTACAAAAATCGAGCAGTAAGTCACTGAGCTGTCCAAAGTTCATCTGTAATTACCAGAATAACAAAGTTTCCAGCCAATTTCGAATGACGTTGGAGTAGCTTATAACTTTTCGCAAGATGGTTTAGCGACTAATGATGCTTAGTTTTTTATTTTTTTTTTTTTTTTTGGAGGGGTCTTCTTTCCTCTGATCTTCCCAGACCATTTAAGGGAAAGGCCCTCCTGTTTCTTAGCTTAAGTGTGTGCTATAGAAATTTTTGTTTTATTGTCAAATTTTTTTTAACACCATTCATCTGAGTGCAGGTCGTATTGTCTTTCTTTTTGTTCCTTTCTTTCTGCTCTTCTTATTCTTCTCCTTATATCATTTCTTTTTTCTCCTATGACTATGTCCAAATCCTTCATATAATTCCGCATTTCTTTTTCATCTCTCTCCATTTCGCTAAGTGATCTTTCTTCTATGTCTACTTCATCATATAAATTTTGATCTTTCTATAGTTCATTCCGGGGTCTTTCTTCCTGTTCATATAAAGTTATTTTTTTAGTTAATACTTTTTGGGGTTGTTATGGTTTTTGTAGTATTTGTTCTTGTCTCTTTATTTCTTCTTGACTATTCCCTTTTAGCTTCCTCTTCTTTTTTCGGTTGTTTTTCTGTTTTTTGTTTTTGTTCCCTTTGTTGTTGTTGTTGTTCCTTGGCTTGGATTTGCTGAGCCCTTATATTGTCCTCTGGTTTATTTTGTCTCTCCTGATCTTTTGGATTCTCGTTGGTTTTTATTTGTTGGACTTGTTCTTGTACTTTTATCGCTGACGCTGATGCTCGTTTCTTTTTCTTCTTTATTTTTTTTTTTTGCTTGTTGTTGTTGTTGTTGTTCTTTTTCTTCTGCTTCTTCTTGTTTTTGTTTCACCTTTTCTTTTTGTTCCGTGGTTGTCACTTGTTGATTATTTTGTTCTTCTTGTTCCTTTGTTTGTATTTCTACTATTGCTTCTGTATTCTCTGTCGTATATTCTTCTGTTGTTACTTCTGTTTCCGCTCTTGGCCATTCTTCTTGTATTGTCTCATTGATTATTCTAATTTCTTCTCTTGTACACTTTCTTGGTGTGTGTCCAACTTTCCCACATTTATTGCATTTTCTATCATAGATGCATCCTTTATACCATGTTGTAATAAGCAATCCGTGTAGAAAACATGCTCGTTTTATTGTCTTTAATTTGGATCTTTCCATCTCTAAAATTCTAGTCTCGTTAAATATCTCGAAACCCTGTACCTTCCCTAGGCGGTAGTTTTCGACCTTTATGCCGAATTTTTCTTCAGCCCATTCGACCACAATTTATATCGGTATTTCCATGGGTATTCCTTGTATGTGGAGTTCTCCAGTTTGTTTTCTTATCTTCCTCATTATTGGTTCCGGTTTTTGTACTATTGCTCTATTTCCAAGTATGTTAATTTCCCCATAAGCCAATGCAGGAGTATTTCCTCTGTACCTGATCTTATATCCATCCTTTGTATAGTTTATTGAGTACAGATTTTTTTAGTATGTCTCTATCCATTATTTGCAGACACGCTAATACCGATGTTGATCCTGGTAAGCCTTGTCCTTGTCTATCTGGGAATACTATTTGTTGAGTCCCTTTTTTATATTTACATTGGATGTACTCGCCATCTGCTCTTTCCACTCTTTTGGTTCTAAGATATTTTTGTAGCCCTATCATTGTTCTCCTGACTGACGCCATTTTGCACGTGCTATTCGTGTATTGATTTCTTCTCACTTGTTAATTTAGTTTTTTCTTCTCCAAATGTTTTTCATCTATTTGTTTTTTATGTTCCTCGCATAATTTTTCTGTCTAGTATTTCCCAATTATCTTCGTCAGACACGCCATCCTTACATCTTTTCTGTGGTGGTTGGCAGTCCTCCCGTTGATTTGCGTGCCGTCTGTTTTGTGCGTGCCATGACAATAATAATGCTTAGTTTTCGAGATACTAGATTTAAGCTTGCGATTCCAATGGTGGTCACCTATTGCTCAACTCCGAGTGGATGTTGATTCACCCATGGTTTACCTAATTAGCATGCATTGCCCGCTCCCTGGCAGTCTCTCAAGGATGGAATTACGACCCACACTTGATGTATTCCTTTGAAACCAACACAGTCAATTAATTCATCACTTACCTGTGAATCGCGTGCCGCCAAAATAAGGCACCCGTAATGAGTTCGTATGGCCATGTTATACACACTGGCTTTGACACCTCATTGTTCGCAAGGCTGACATCGTAACATTTATGACGCGGAATTATTAGCCTCAAGGTCTAGCATACACATGTTGCAATCCGGTTATTGTTCACTACTTACAACATGATAACCCCATCCCCAAGCTTTAGAATAAGATAGGGATTTTATTCCCACCCCACTTCGCTCCAAATACAAATGTGTGTTACACACGCAATAAAAGAAAAAAATCATAGCGACGCTTTAGGCTGACTACGGACACGAATACAAACACAACATACGGTTACTATCACATAGCGATCTATGTCAATTCAGCCCCCTTACTCATGAAATCTGCTCCTTTTAGTATTTGATCTGCATCTGGTACTGCTGTAAGAAAAGCGACCATCGCATTAAGCCTCCATTCGACAATTTCACCTGTACGAGATAGGCGAGGGATTGGTGGTCAGTTTCCAATATGAACTTGCGTCCGTACAAATACCATTCGAACCATGATATTCCGAACACAATTCCGAAGCATTCCCTTTCCGATACGGAATAGTTCTTTACGTCAGCAGACCATTTCCGACTGTTGTACGCGAAAAGCATCCCCTTATGCTCTTGTAGCAGTACTGCTCCCAGTCTCGTGTCGCACGCGTCAGTGTGAAGCACGAATTCTTTGGAAAGATCTGGTAAGCGGACAACCGCGTCGGATGTAAGCCTATCCTTTTGCGTTTGGAAAGTGTGCTCGCATGCATCTGTCCAAATAACATTACCGCGGGCCCCTTTCTTGGTCAGGTCAGACAACGGCTGCAATCTCACTGAAATTGGCCACATACTTTGGTAATATCCAGACAATCAAAGGAACGATCTCACTTCAGGTTTTCGTGGCGGACCGTGTGGCGTTTCTCAGCTGCTACACCTTTGACTTTTCGGGGGACATCGTGCCTCGGCTAAGGGTGTGTCCCATAGTCGAAGGTTCAAAACCCCAGGTAACATGTGGAAGGGTGAGCCGTCAATCCCTCCTGATTTAGCCACTCCAAAACGTCTTCTAGCAGAGTGCGGTGTTCATCCCACATCTTTGTGGCTAGCAAAAAGATCATCCATGAAGTTGTGGACACCGTTATTGCACAATGGCATAAACAACTCCGGCAACATTTGGAACTCCAAACAGCATGATCAACCATTGGTCGGTCCCATCGGGAGTAGCAAAAGTGAGCTTTGTCCTATCCTTCTTTATCACAGGGATTTGGACAAATCTAACTTTGAGAAAAAATGCGCCTTCGAGCATAAGAGAAAATACGTTCTGGGTCAGGTAGCATCTACACTTGAAATTTCGTCACCTGATTTAGCTTCAGGTAGTCGACATAAAACCAATGTGTGCCATCCTTCTTTTGCTCGATCTCTTTCCTTACACTTTGTCGTTTTGCATGGGTCAACGGGTAGAGTTTCCGCTCGATTCGCCGGTCGTCTTAATATGCTTTAACCCGAGCTTTACAAGTGACGGTTTCCAGGGTATTTCTGTAAGTGCATCGTAATATCCGGGCATCAAAGTCTCTTTCCCTTCCCGCTGTATCGAGGTCAACATGAAGTCACACTACACGTGCGAGGGAATCTCTCATCAACGAACAGCTCGGGACAATATTCGTCCTTTCCGTGTCGCCTTAATTCAGCGTCCTCGGTGACGATCGTGGCGACGACAAAATCGCTGACGGTCTCCCTTTCCCGGTATCGCTTAAGGAGATTGACATGGCATAACTTCTCCTTAGTCGGTAGTCGTATCCGATAGCTTTGACCTCCGAATATCCCGCTTACGACATACGGCCCCCTCCAAGAAACTTACAGCCTGTTGTGTTCTTGGGGCAACAGCAACAACACCTTATTGCTTTCTTCATACTGGCGTGGTTTCGCGCGCTTGTAATATTTCGCTTGACGCGCCTTCGCTCGCTTGAGGTTCTCCTGTGCGAGTGAACAAACTTATTCCAGTTTGTTTTGCAAATCCGCGACGTACTGATAGGTAGTACATACCTCTTTGACAGCGTGATCGTCTGTCTACAGCTATCACAGTACGGCTATTGGGCCACATATGGTCCTCTCGTACAAGAGTTCAAAGGGAGAAAACCCTAAACTCGCTTTGGGTACTTCCCGATATGCCAAAAGCATTGCAAGAATGTACCGATACCAATCTTTTGGGCTGCCTTCGCACAGCTTCTTGAGCGTGTTATTCAATGTCCCATTAAACCGTTCGACCAGTCCGTGACATTGGGGGTGATACGGTATAGTCGCGAGATGTTTAATCAGTCGGTTTACCTCTGCCATCACTCGACTCATGAATTGTGTCCCTTAATCGGTCAAAATCTCGTCGAGAACTCCGACTCTTGACGAAATCCCAAACAGCAGCGCTCAGAGACAGTTTCCGAAACAATATTACGCAACGTGACGGCCTCAGGATAGCGTGTAGCGTCATCTATGACCGTTAGACTAGACCAATTTCCGTGCGATGACACCGGTTTTATCGTACCGATTAAGTCAATCGTAACGAGTCGAAATTATTCATCGATAAGGGAGGTATTCCCCAAGGTGAGGGGTCGATGATTCGTTTTCTGTGCCATTCTCTAACACTTGTCACAGGAGATACAGGACCGCTTGACATCTCTCTACACTCTTGGCCAGTAAAATTCTTTGACAAGATGGTCACGTACCTTGGGAATTCCCATGAGATATGATGAGTTTCTTAAAGTGTTCGCTGCCTTTCCTGGCGTGGCAATATAAGATCCCTTTCTTGTATGCGAACTTCATCCTACCATTCGGAGTTTCCCTTCTCCGTTTCCTATTGATCGTATTTGTGCAACTGCACCAAAGTTGCGTCCTCCTGTTAAACCTGCCTCAATTCGGCCGGAAGTAAGTTAATGACCGTTTTCAACGTAACTTCCATCGGAGTTGGTTTTGCGTGTCGACTCTTGAACATAGTTTCCACGGCACTCACCGGCATCAGTGTGCAGGTTTCGGGGTTCGGTTTTGGCAACAAATAACGACATCCCAGTATTACGTCATGTGGCAGTCCAGCCAAGCACGCAGCTTCAATTTTCCCCTTCAAATACGATGAATCTAGGTCTATAACAGCCATTGGCAATGAGTCACGCATGCTGTTCGCAAAATGGACTTCAATTACCTTCCCTGTGTAGTCCTCAGGCTTCATATATTTTTTGTTCATACAAGATGGTGGCACCTTCTAAGTTGACAGCTGTGGATGCAAAGTTTGATGGTTTACAGCTTGCCTCTGGCTTGCACTCCTTTCTACCAACGGCATTCACGTGGGTCTGCCTGCCCTTGGGACAGTCCCTGGAAAAATTACCCTAGCGCTTGCAATTAAAACACGTCGGTGGCCCTCGCCGACCTGCAAGTCCGGTTTTAGTAAGCAAAGCCTGTTCGGGTGTATGGGTGGCATGCTTACCTGATGATCCCCCTCCGATCTTCCCGTCACTCTGACGGTTACAGACAGCAGGCTCTCTCTCCCCCACACGGCGTGACTCAGTGGGTTGGGATTGGTCTGCACTCCCGGAACCTCCATTCTTCGAGTATGCCTGCTGGTACCTCTCCGCCATGCTAAATTCGTTGACTGTCCGGTGTTCTGTCTCTGCTAGAAAGACGGTTAACTCACAAAGGTGCTACTCAGGAAATTCTCCTTGAGTATGACTTCGCATGGCCCATTGTTTAACGTCGCCCATCTTCATCCAGTTCTCAAAAACCCTCGAACAAGGGTGTGGAATTGAGAGTGAGACTGTTGTCTTTTAGTCGAGTTCCGGTAAAGTTTACGGTATATTTCGACAGTCGGCCGATAATAGCAAAGAATGGCCTTCTTGAGTGCATCCTAGTCATCAGCCTTGTTGGCAGCTAAGTTTTGGTAAACGTCAATAGCTGCACCTTGCAAAAAGACTGATTGTCCATTGTTGCGGTACAAGTTTGTAACGCCGCAAGTTTCTCAAATCGCACGACAAAATCGTCAATGGATTCGATATTGTCATTGAATCGTGGCATAGTTATCTGTACCATTCAGTGGTTGATGAATGAGCGTACGCTTCCCCCAGGGATCGTACTGGAGTTGTCCCCATTGTTAGCCCTTGCTGCTACCATAACATTTCCATTTCGAGAGTGTGAGCAAGCTCTCGTTCTTTTGTGGCCGCCGATATCAAGGCCAGCTCCATCTGGGTTTCTTTTTCGGCAGCTATCCGGGACAGATCTTTCTGGGTTTCTATTTTGGCGGCATTTCCAGCCTTCTGTTCTTTTATGCATTCTTCTATGAACGCTGCCAGGCGATCTCCCTCGTAGCCGAGATCTTATGCGCCCATGGCACGGTACTCCTTGACCATCTGTCTTTCAGTAGCCTTGTTATTATTATACTAGCAATAAGTGATACCTTGTCTTAGCTTACTAAACAATTGACAGATTTTAATGTTTCTAACCAAATACTTACCTATCGATCCCTAACTTTGCTCAGGTAAGATATTTGCTCGATATATGCTTCAAATTACTGCAAGTAATCAAAACATCTACCAAACATGCAAATATCAAAATATAACATACACAATCTGAAAAATTAACAAATTCAAATATATTGATCGAAAAAAAATTCTAACTGTTCAGTACTACTTCCGAACAAATAAACTTTAGATCGTAAAGATAATATGTATGTCTAATTCATATCCTGGACAAGCCCCTATGTTGAGGTCCTCGTGGACTAGGTTGGGGTAGGATGCTCCCAGTATTATGTTTAATTGTTACAGATGACCCAACCTGGCCCGTTTTGTTAGAAATTGAAGCAGTGATAAAGAGATGCAAAGCTCAGAGGCCTATGTCAGCGATGCCGACATTTAAATTACTTTATACGCAAAAGGTAAATTTCAAATAAATAACAATTTAATACCATTCAATAACAGATAGTCATTTCTCAAATTAAATTCAATTTTCGAAACCCTATCACTCATCTTTCACTTGACCAAGTGGTGGCCTATTTCATCATCTGACTTAGTGTGATAGATTTTCCTCCTGTCCTGTGTTCATACACATTTGTATTATGCTTTTTCTTTGACTGGTACTCCAGTTTCCCTCCAGTCTATCAACTACTTCTTCCGATCTCTCCTTTTCTCGTCTCAAAGAGGCTGGGGACCAGCTGTCTCCTACAACTACTCTGGTCCCTAAAAGCTTACTGTATGAACACACAAGGACAAGGTAAGCCAAACTTTGGATATACATACAAAGACAAAATGCCTGAGCTAAACATCGGTACCAAATTTACTACGTTATGCGAAATGTAACTTAAATAACAACGCTTATTCTTAAATGAGTCGTGCAAAAAGGATGAACTCTCCCTTCTTGTTATTGTATAGTACATGTATGACATGTAAATTGTAAGCGATGGTAGAAGCCCATGTGATCTTTAAGGAATGCTAGATCATTTTCTCACACTACTATTCGACATGGCTGTATTGCGCCCGCTTAAGGTCTCGCTTGACTGTTTATCTGGTGAATTTTCATCCAACAATAACCTATTGCAGAGAAATGAGAATAATTCTACACTGAAGATACAAATAAATGCAAACTAATGATTTTTTTTTTATAGAAAGCATTCATGTGAGATTTTGACTGCGGCCATAAGGTTAATTCCTTATACAAACTGGTGGCTTTTATACTGAACACTAACCGCTCTGGTGATCTAGTGGTTAGAGCGTCCACCGTGGAAGCAGGAGGTCGTGGGTTCGATCCTCAGCCGAGTGATACCAAAGACTTACAAAAATGGTACTAACAGCTGCCTCGCTTGGCGCTCAACATTTAGAGGTTAGTGTTAGGACTGGTCGGCCTGGTGTCAGGATAATGTGACTGGGTGGGACAATCATGCTACATGTCTGCGGAATGAGGCCCAAGTGCTAGAAATCATTATAAACTTACGTTAAAAATCCTAATCAAAGAATCAAACAAACTGAAACAACACTGCCACCAACCCCTCTTTTTTACATTCATTTTTGACAGCAAAGAGCAATTTTGAATATTTTCCTGTGAGTGAGCATAAAGAATCAGTATGTGCCATATAAGGTTCCCTAGTAGTATTCCATCAAGTGCATTGGTCTTGTACATTAAGCGGGTGCAATCACGCCAATGTTGAGCAGTAGCATGGGCAAATGGTCTGGTATTCCATAAAGGTATGATAGTTATTGACAGTTTTCCTGTCGTATCAACATGGGGTTTAATTGAAAGGCTTCTTATGATGTCTAGTTAGTCCTAAATGAAATGGTGTACATCTATCTCCGATGTCCAATATGGCCACCACAGACTGTGGTCCACAGTGGCCGTCTTAATCTTGTTATTGATAGTCATCGTGAATCACATCAACATAGGGTTTCATTGAAAAGCTTCTTATGATGTCTAGTTGGTCCTATTTGTTTGTTTGTTTGATTAGGATTTTTAACGTAGCTTTAACAATTTTTCAGTCATATCGCTACGATGTCTGCAGTGAGGCAGTTTATAGTGATGTCTAGCACTGAGACATCATGCCGCAGACATGTAGCATGATGTCTCACCCAGTCACATTATCCTGACACCAGGCTGACCAGTCCGAACATTAACCTCTTAATGCTGAGCGTCAAGCGAGGCAGCTGTTAGTACCATTTTTGTAAGTCTTTGGTATGACTCGGCCGGGGATCGAACCGACGACCTCCCGCTTCCGGGGCAGACGCTCTAACCACTAGGCTACCGGAGTGGTTCTAGTTGGTCCTAAATGAAACGATGTATCTCTGATTTCCAATATGGCCACCACAGTGGCCGTCTTAATCTTATTATTGATAGTCCTCCTGAATAAATGATCACAGCAACATAGGGCTTTCACTTCTTATTATGTCTTGTTGGTCTTTAGTAAAAAGGAAATCAAGCTGACATCCAGTATGGATGCCATCTTAACCATATTAAAAATCTTGTAGTCAGAACTGTACTTGAACAGAGACAGGGTCATGTTGATGTTGGGTTAAGAAGACTTATTATGATGTCCAGTTGGTCCTAAATAAAAATTGTGCCGATCTGATCTCCATTATGAAGACTCTTGTGATTTCTGTTTTTTAATGGTAATTCATATATTGTAAGAATTGTTATTTATACTTCTCTCCAAATAGATGGCTATATCAACATGGGGTTTTCGCTAATAGACTTCTGCCAGTTGGAGATCAAATACAGCTGCCATGACGACTGTCCTAAAATGCTTATTTTAACTAACCCCCCCCCCCCCCGAATGGATGATTATTATCATATGATATGGGTTTTTTCCTAAAATGACTTCTAACGACGTCCACCTTGTCCAAAATGAAAATGGTGTCAATCTGACTTGAATATGTGTACCTTACGAGCTTATTTAAAAATCTTTTTATGGCAGAAAAATATAAGTTTCAAGACTGGACAGTTGAAAGAAAGAGATGGTCCTCTATTGAATTCATGGAAATTAGTTTCGTATGATAGCGAATAAATACCTTCGATGGGCTCTTGTTTAGTTATTAAGTAAGTTTGCAAATGATAAAAGTAGTATAGATACTTTATTTCAAACACACTCATATAACATGTTCAAAATCGTATGTTTCTTCTGTAATAGACATTTAAGTATACATAGATACCTCAGTTAAAAGCAGTCTGTGTGATATTGTATAACCATGATAAATGTATCCAGTGCATAAAATATTACAGTAGCATTAGCGTAATGTTACACTTTGTCAAATTTGTGTATAATCTATCCATCTCGTTTTTTCACTTTCGGTCTTTGTCTGCATATCTTTCTGCCATTGTTATCAAGACTTCAATACAGAGAATTATGGACAAGCGTGGTAATGCTTGCTATTGGATGGGGCCAGACTATATATGTGGTGGATAGAATCTGCTGTACCTGTGGAAAACACTATTATCTGTATCAGGGCTTTAGGCCAATTGGACCCATCAGGACTATCTATCCGGCCTCACCCATGTGTATACACCAGAAAGATACTTACGCTCCTCTTTTGAAAATCGTATACTCATTGTTCCCACTATGAAAACGAAGACATATAGACAACGTTCTTTTGCATACAAGGTCCCAGCGACATGGAACGAATTGCCCATTGAAATTAGACACTCACTTTTTTCGATTGCAGGAACAAACTTAGAGACCTAATAATGTTTTTGTATCTTATATGTTTTCAGCATGTTTTTATGTTTTCAACTGTCATGGTTTTTTTTTTCTTTAGTGTTGTCAAACAATTATAGATGTTGTAAAGCGCTTGGAACTTCTAAAGATTAGGCGCTATACAAGTCATTATTATTATTATTATTATTATTATTATTATTATTATTATTATTTGGCCCACACTCACACATGGCCCCCGCACATTAGTAATTTTTATATATATATAAAGTGATGGAAGAAACTTTCAAGTTCACTGTCATATAAAACTTGTTTAAATGTTTATTTCCAAATGCCGTGTACACATGGGGCCTTGAGTGAAACTACAGGGCCCCGTCAAAATGGTCCAAATCGTACACTGTGTTTGCAAAGATCTTTCCTGATCTGTGTAATTTTTGTGTCTCCTTGTGTTGGGGACCACCATTGAAGGTCCCAATCCAACGGATAGAACACTTATTTCGCATGTTTCCCTATGCCAGGGACCGCCATGTTAATGTCTCTAGCCAATAAATGAATACTATTTATTGTGTCTCCGTGAGAAAAAGACCAACATTTAATATACCCTTCCAAAGAATGAAACATTTTTTTCGTCTGTCTTTTGAGGACCAACATTAAATGATCCCTTACAAATGACTGAACATTACTTTTGCACTACAGTGCGCTAACTTGTGAACCACATCCCTTAGATACTTCCCGATAAGGCCATTAGCAGACGATATTCAGCCCATTTTACTTGGATGATCGGCAACCTGGACATATACTACAATTAATTTTACTATATGTTCTCTACATTTATTTCTCAGTACTGACCTTTCAACTGTGTGACAATCAATACAAATCATATGTTGATCTAAAATATGTCCAAAGACGAGTTCACAGAAAAGTTCTTGTCAGGGGTTGATCGGCATTTTTTTGAGTGGCTGCACTTTAAACAGAACAGCGTGGACATACACCACAATTAATTTTACTATATGTTCTCTACATATATTTCTCAATACTGACCTTTCAACTGTTTGACAATCAATACAAATCATATGTTAATCTAAAATACATCCAAAGATGACTTCACGGTGAAGTTCTTGTCAGGGGTTCACCTGCATTTTTTTGAGCGGCTGCACTGTAAACAGAACAGCATGTAAGCAGAACACATATTTCACTTCCGGATTATCACCAAGGCCTTATTACTCAATGTGCACTGTCACCAAAATACACACAGACAACCACTCTCTGAGCTCATATTCTCAATAATAAACAATTACCTTTAAATCACTACCAAAAATGCATCAATATAACTCTTCTATCACCACCAAAACAAGAGAGGAAAAAATGTTCTAAAAATAGACTAGAACTACATTCGAATTGAACTGGAAATAATAATTTTGATGCGATTCTACCTGAACAACCTATATCTACATGCTACTTTCAAACGTGAGAGTTTTGAACAAGTCACATTGAGGAAAAATAAACTTGTAAATTGAAAATATAGATACTGACAGAAAGCCTGATGCAGTATGTATGGATGGATGGATGGATGGATGGATGGATGGACGTACGTACGTATGTACCTACGTATGTATGTATGTATGTTTTAGTATTTGGGATTAAATGAATTTATTTCGATTTGCTAACACCACATAAAATTAGCGTTAAATCTGCCAGCATACCAAGATTTGGGTGCTGATGACATAATTCAGGATTTTTTTTGTCTGTTTGTCTCTATGACATCGTTTTGTTTTGCAGATTGTTCCATCCAAGAAGATTCGGATTTGGTTATAGCTTTGATCAAAATCCTTTCTTCGATCAAAATCCTTTCTTCGATATCTCCTTCGACTGGATGGATTCCAACAAACCCTGGTATGAAGGGTAAGTTATGAGTCTATTTCTTGACATTTTGATATTAATAATTATGTGTTGTTTATTAAAATTTTGATATTATTTATTATGTATTGTTTATTAAAATTTTGATATTATTTATTATGTATTGTTTATTAAAATTTTGATCTTAATTATTATGTATTGTTCTTGAAAGAGACATATGCAAAGTAAAAGCGTTCAGCGCTGTTGAGCATTTATGCACATGTAAGGTTTCCATATCCAATATTGAAGTAAAATGCCAAATTAGACAAATTGACAAAAATAAAATACTGTAATGCTTATCAGTTGAAAAGGGGCAATTGTCACCAAAATATTCTGTTCAAAATAATACTAGCTTCTCCTGTTTTCATGAGTCTGCCTATTCTGCGCACAGCTATGAAAAGATGTAAAGTTTATCTATTGGGCTATAAAAATGAAATACATTACATTGTACTGTTTCTGTCAGCAATTCAGTAGAGTACTTAGGTCAGGTTTATAGCTTGTTGTATAAAATTCAATGTAACAATGCAGGGCTGCATCTCGGATGCACGATTGTGCAAAATCCCCCACCCCAATGCACGATTTCTTGCAAATCTTTTAATCCTATGGATACGAAATTGCATTAAAAATAAGAATTGTGCGCATTTTTTGGTGAAGAATGCATTATTTTATTAATTTTTGGGGTAAAACTCCAGACTGTCACTCACGGTGATAATGTTGTACTTGTATCGTTTAACAAGGCCTTCGTAGAGTGGAAGATGAGAAAGGATAGGAGGCTATTTAGGAAATAGTGATCTTATTTGAAGAATAATGCAATCACAATTACAGTCAGATTGGCCAGAGGAGTGACACTATTTGCCATCTATGGTTTGATTCTTTAATGGTTAGTGTGTAGATAGAATATTGTTATTAGAAAACATAAGACTTTGATTTCAGTTTTAAGTGATGTACTTTAAGATATAGAAGACATGATATGCTATTTAATGCACTTATTATACATGTACTTGCTATTGCTCTTTTTAATACATTAATGTGTTTTTACATTATACTTGAAGGCCCCCACCCCTTTATGGCTACATTGACTTCCCCTTTTTAAGATTCAGTGGGGGCAAGTACCCACATTTATCAAATCCTAGATGCAACTCTGCAATACCAATAAGTGGCAAGAGATATTAAGCAAACTAAACTGAATCTTGTAAAAACATTAGTAAAGTTCAACATTTTATATTAAAAATAAGCTATTATGTGTTAACAGTTTCATGTTATGGGGAAAAATTATTTAAGAATTTAGAAACAGACTATACACTGGAAAATTTCTTGGGAATCTTGTTCTAGTGGCAAGTTGATCTGGGTCTGTGCAGTTTGTTTGGAGTAATCAGAGGAAAAAACAATATAGACCCTGATCTGTGGGAACATTATACTACTGCAGATCAGGATGAGTTTTCAGTTTGACTCAAATTTTAAGCGGATATATATTGTATTGCAACTAATATGTATGAAGCATTGGTTGTATGGTTTCTAATGTCACAGTTTGACAAACAAATAACAAATAATTTAACAAACAGCAAGTTATTGAATGCCAGTCTGATAAACCTTTCATAAGTATCTAATACAATGCCAAAAGTTAAAGTTCAGACTTCCAAAATTACACATACTTTAGTTCTGGGTACCATGTAGTAGTTTGTACTGCAGTATACTTTAGCATACTGTGATACTTACCACTGTATACCAAAGAGACCAACAATTTAAAGTTCTGGGGCAATGGTCTGGTACTCTAAGAACATATCCATCTGTCAGTATTTGGAACTTATCTTGCTCTGATTTATAGCAAAATAATACCATATATTATGAATCATATTTAAATTCTGTTAATATCTTGAGTAAAAGCAAGAAAATAAATCAGCTCAACAGAAAACTGCAGCCCCTTTCCAAGAATAAATGGTCAATGCATTATAGTAGGTGAAGTCTCTGTTTGTATGTAAATTATGTAAGTTTTAATCTAAAAACTGTAACTAAGGTAAAATGATTTAGCTTACGCTATAATGGACACCTTGTTAAAGACATTGTGCTCAAATTTGAGAGACTGTTATTGAAAACGGTGTTGATACTGAAGCTTGAAATTTGCCCTTTACACTGTTGCTATAATAGTCTGGGAAACTGAGCAGAATGATATCATGCAGGCAACAGAATGATATCATGCAGGCAACAGAATGATATCATGCAGGCAACAGAATGATATAATGCAGGCAACAGAATGATATCATGCAGGCAAGCTATTTATCAGAGAGGCTAGTAAACATAAAATAAACTTTCATAACAAATGATAAAATATTTAGTGGGCATTAAAAATTACATAAATTCAAACAGAAATCAATTGTTCTAATGAAAGTCAAAGATGATTTGCAGTCTTACAAAGAAATGCAAATACTTATCAGAGAAATATTCATTAGTAAATAACTAAAAGTTGATCTTTTTTACCCAGAAACATTTCCAAAAATTGGATTTACCAGAATATCTTTCACAATATCCCATTTGGCTACCATAGTACATGTAAAAAATGTGATTAATGGACCATTTAGATAACTTTTTTGTAATACATGTATTTAAGATCATTTTATGACAAAACTGTTTTATAATAAATTCAACCTATTTTTAATTATTTTATCTTGAAAATTAAATTCCTAACAAGATTATTTGTAAATTTTCATGTATTGCTTACTGCAGAAACTACCAAAGTAACATTACAGTGTAAGGAACTAGTACCATAACAGTGTAAGGAACTAGTACCATTACAGTGTAAGGAACTAGTACCATTACAGTGTAAGGAACAGGTACCATTACAGTGTAAGGAACCAATACCATTACAGTGTAAGGAACTAGTACCATTACAGTGTAAGGAACTAATACCATTACAGTGTAAGGAACTAGTACCATTACAGTGTAAGGAACAGGTACCATTACAGTGTAAGGAACCAATACCATTACAGTGCAAGGAACTAGTACCATTACAGTGTAAGGAACTAGTACAATTACAGTGTAAGGAACTTATACCATTACAATGTAAGGAACTAGTACTATTACAGTGTAAGGAACTAGTACCATTACAGTGTAAGGAACTAATACCATTACAGTGTAAGGAACTAACACCATTACAGTGTAAGGAACCAATACGATTACAGTGCAAGGAACTAGTACCATTACAGTGTAAGGAACTAGTACAATTACAGTGTAAGGAACTAACACCATTACAATGTAAGGAACCAATACCATTACAGTGTAAGGAGCCAATACCATTACAGTGTAAGGAACATGTACCATTACAGTGTAAGGAACTAGTACCATTACAGTGTTAGGAACTAGTACCATTACAGTGTAAGGAACTAATACCCTTACAGGGTAAGGAACTAACACCATTACAGTGTAAGGAACCAATACCATTACAGTGTAAGGAACTAGTACCATTACAGTGTAAGGAACTAGTACAATTACAGTGTAAGGAACTAACACCATTACAATGTAAGGAACCAATACCATTACAGTGTAAGGAACCAATTCCATTACAGTGTAAGGAACTAGTACCATTACAGTGTAAGGAACTAGTACCATTACAGTGTAAGGAACTAGTACCATTACAGTGTAAGGAACTAGTGCCGTTACAGTGTAAGGAACGTATACCATTACAGTGTAAGGATCTAGTACCATTACAGTGTAATGAACTAATACCATTACAGTGTAAGGAACTAATACCATTACAGTGTAAGGAACTAGTACCATTACACTGTAAGGATCTAGTACCATTACAGTGTAAGGAACATGTACCATTACAGTGTAAGGAACTAGTACCATTATAGTGTAAGGAACTAGTACCATTACAGTGTAAGGAACTAGTACAATTACAGTGTAAGGAACTAACACCATTACAATGTAAGGAACCAATACCATTACAGTGTAAGGAACCAATTCCATTACAGTGTAAGGAACTAGTACCATTACAGTGTAAGGAACTAGTACCATTACAGTGTAAGGAACTAGTACCTTTAAAGTGTAAGGAACTAGTGCCATTACAGTGTAAGGAACGTATACCATTACAGTGTAAGGAACTAGTACCATTACAGTGTAATAAACTAATACCATTACAGTGTAAGGAACTAATACCATTACAGTGTAAGGAACTAGTACCATTACACTGTAAGGAACTAGTACCATTACAGTGTAAGGAACATGTACCATTACAGTGTAAGGAACTAGTACCATTATAGTGTAAGGAACTAGTACAATTACAGTGTAAGGAACTAGTACCATTACAGTGTAAGGAACTAGTACCATTACAGTGTAAGGAACTAGTATGATTACAATGTAAGGAACTAGTACCATTACAGTGTAAGGATCTAGAACCATTAGAGTCTAAGGAATGAATACCATTACAGTGTCAAGAACAGTGATATACATCACTAGAAAAAAATACCATGGTAAACTTCTATACCATTAATACTGTACACCTCTGGATAGTTCTCATGTTGTAATTGATCTGATTTATTTTCTTTGGTCACAAAAATTAACTTTTTAAAAATGTTTGACTTAATCATGCATCAGATTATACAGCATACTGCCTGACTTAGATATTGAAAAATCAAGAACTTTCTCTGTACACTGAAATGACTTTACATGCCAATATTTAGGAGTATATTCAAACTTGTTTTATGTGATACATTTTGTGGTTTTTGTACATGATCATCTTTTCTGACTTAGATGTTTTGGAGAGTCTTGAAAGAGAAACATCTTTAGATTTAGAAAACGCATGTTTTGCAACATTTATTTCATCCTAGAAAAACCTGGGAAACGACCAGGAAATTTATTTTTTAGAAAAGCGTGGGAACCATGATTTTTGTGATATTAGATCCAGTGTGTGCTAGATGTAATATTTTTGTAGTATCAAACCCAATGTAATATTTTTGTAGTATCAGACCCAATGTGCTATTTTTGTAATATCAGACCCAATGTGTGCTTCTCCCGTACTGAAGATAAGGAGGACCCAAAATCAGAGAGTGAGAGTCAGATCGAGACACATCACATGTTCAGGACTCAGATCTGTGATGGATCAGATACAGCGTACAAGTGTACATCATCGTAAGACATTATTATTTCATTTTTATTATTAATAACTATGAAGGGCAGGCACTTATGTTGTCCTGTTTGTCTCTATTTTCATCTGTCCATCCATATATTCCTCCATTTAAAATAAAATGTGGTCTGCCTCTTAAAACTTGAAAGATACTGTATTTAAACTTTGGGACACTTTTTTTGAGTAGTCTGTTGATTTGATATAAACCCTCAGAGGTTGACAGTTGGGTGTTATTATCACTACTTCTCCCGAAGGGGTTTTGTCAAATTCTGTTTATAATATCTAGATTGACCTAAATAAAAATAAGACTGATCTGAAGTCCAGTTTTTTCAGGACATCAATCATTTTGAAAGTCATTATCACTTCTTTTCCTGAATGAAAAGTTCTATCAACATTATGTCTAAATGAAAATAATCCGGTATCTAATCTGACTGCCACAGTGGTCAGCTTGATAGGCTGCTTATCACTACTTTCAATGAAGGAAGGGTCATATCATTATGGGATATTCACTGAATGACTATTTTATGCTGTTTTATTGATCATAAATTAAATTCAACAGATTTAATGTTCAATATGTGGCCATCTTGAAATCTTAATTTTCACTACTCTTAAACAGAAAGTCATTTTGGTGTTTACTTGGTCCTAAATGGGAATGAATGACCTAAAAATGGCCACTACATGTATAGAGAAAAGATTGTTATGTCAAATGAATGGCTGTATCAGCATAATTACTTTCACCAATAGAATTCTTTTGTTACTTTGAATGGCTGTATCAGCATGGGTTCTTTCACCAATAGAATTCTTATGTTACTTTGAATGGCTGTATTAGCATGGTTTCTTTCACTAATAGACTTCTTATGTTACTTTGAATGGCTGTATCAGCATGGATTCTTTCATGAATAGAATTCTTATGTTACATTGTACTTTGAATGGCTGTACATGTATCAGCATGGGTTCTTTCACCAATAGACTTCTTATGTTACTTTGAATGGCTGTATCAGCATGGATTCTTTCATGAATAGAATTCTTATGTTACATTCTCATTTGAATGGCTGTATCAGCATGGGTTCTTTCACCAATAGACTTCTTACGTTACTTTGAATGACTGTATCAGCATGGGTTCTTTCATGAATAGAATTCTTATGTTACATTGTACTTTGAATGGCTGTACATGTATCAGCATGGGTTCTTTCACCAATAGACTTCTTATGTTACTTTGAATGGCTGTATCAGCATGGATTCTTTCATGAATAGAATTCTTATGTTACATTCTCATTTGAATGGCTGTATCAGCATGGGTTCTTTCACCAATAGACTTCTTACGTTACTTTGAATGACTGTATCAGCATGGGTTCTTTCACCAATAGGCTTCTTATGTGCCTTTGAATGGCTCTATTATAATCAGCATAGGTACTTTCACCAATATAATTTTTATGTTACTTTGAATGACTGTATCAGCATGGGATTTCTCACCGCTAAAATGCATATGTTACTTTGAATGGCTGTATCAGCATGGGTTCTTACATGAATAGACTTCTTACGTTACATTGAATGGCTGTATATGCATGGGTTCTTACACCAATAGAATTCTTATGTTACCCAGATGCTCCTAAATGAAATTGGTGCCACTTGTTTATCAAATATGGCTAATATGCCAAAATTCTTGAAAATCTTAATTGTTGTTTCTACTTACCATGAAGAGATAATTGTTATGAAATTGGGTTTTGACCAAAAGGTTTCTTCTAACGATGTATGCTTTGTCCAAAATGAAAATGGTGCCAATCTGGCATCCAGTATTTACACACAGCAGCTGATTAGAAAATCTTCCTATTGTTCAACACTATCAGATATGGTTTCATTACTCAGCAGGTAAAAGGAAGAAATGGTCTTCACTTGAATTCTTGTAAAAAAAATTCACCCAACATGGCATCAATTCCTACCATCACTGTTTTTATTATTATTATTATTATTATTATTATTATTATTATTATTATTATTATCATCATCATCTCCATGCTTTCCTGCAAGGATTTGATATCCTGTTAATATGTACATCTGATTCTTATTAAAATTTTACTGTACAGTATATCATATTCCATTGAAAATATGAATGTGAAACTTCGGAACATTATACATTATAAGTGTGATCAGTACATGTTCAGTAGTTTAAAATTTTGACATGACCTCACTCAGCTAGGAGTGTGGAAGGAAGTAAATAACTTTTAAAGAATATTTGCTATGGATATGCAAGCTGGTATGCATCTTAATAAGGCCATAAACATTACACAGGCCTAGGAGTACAGCAATATTGTCTTAGCATTGTGTTACGTGCTTAGGCTCAAATAAACAGTAACATAGAAAGAGTGAAAATAACAAGCTTGTAAAAACTTAATAAACAATTTATTGAGCACAAATATTATTCAGAAAAGAAAAATAAACTTACGGTTTTAAGAATCAATTCCATAATTAATCCAAAAATAATTCAAAATATTATCCACTAGAGAAATTGCAAAAGTCCTGGTAATAAAATGTCCAAATAATTCTAAGTTCAAATTCCAGCGAAGTATCCAATATGTAAGACGATGTCACTTGATGGAGTCAGTTCTTGTTAATAAAAGTCTGTGAGCACATATTCTTTTCCAGATAAATAACAAAATAAATCCTCTTGAATCCAAACAAATTGACATAATTTATAATACAAGGTAATTTATAATAACTCAAAGAGACACAACTTAATATTCTAAAAGCCCAACTTCTACTGAATAGCTTGCTCCAAAACATAGTTTATATACCTGTTTTTACGTAAACAAGAAAGGGGTCACGATCTTCTAGAATCTCTCAGAACAAATTTACGTTCAAGAAATCACGTAAACAGCGTATGACCCAACTAAAAATAGAAAGATGTTTATACAAAACTCCAAAATGTTCTTGGAACCAACCAATCATTTTAAAAGCTTGTTTACAACTCTGAAGCCAGGTCAGAAATGAGGTCAACACCTGGTGTTTATTCTGTAAAGTACAGGTCCCCCCCCCAATGAATGAATCTTAAAACTTAAAATGCCAAATTTAAATCTAACAAACAAACAATAAAAATAAATATAAATGACTTATATTACATATACGTAATAGTCTCATTGTAGGGGATGAAACAACGAAATCAAATATGGTAAACATTGGCCCTGGGGAATTCTCCTTATCATTAGGTGCCAGGGCACATGATAATAAATTGAAAATCTTTAAGATTCAACCTGTTAATTATATTTAATCACTTCCTGGGCATGAAAATATGAAACATGTGCAATTAATACTGTAAACACTGTATGTTAATTTACTGGACATAAAACTTGAAACACATGCAATATGGGAATATAGAGATAAGTGAGAAAGGAGATATTTTGCTTCTTGAGAATTCTGATTATTATTATTATTATTATTATTATTATTATTATTATTATTGTTGTTGTTGTTGTTGTTGCTGTTGTTGTTGTTTGTCTCATATTACTTGACACAAGTAATTGGTTTTGTTTTGCATTTGTCAGGGTCCATTAATTGCAAAAGTTCCATATTAGTCTCACTCACTGTACAGATACTGTATTTTGATGTATCTAAATTCTTGTGATAAACTCTAATGAAGTTCATCATAACAAAAAAGGCATCGATCTAAAAAATTTCAGATTGCAGCATCAGTAAATAGGAAACTTTTCCAAATATTTCTTTGGAAATGCTAACCAGGAGTGTCTTTTTGAGCATTGCCGATGGCTACGTATTTCATTTGAATGAAATTTAGTATTATTCTTGTCATTGACTGTTGGTGTCCCCACAAATTATTTAAATTCTGTAGTAAAGGATGGTGATCTGTATGTATTGGAGGCAAAAAATTTGCAATGATAATAATAATTGAAGTACTTAATGAATGTCATCGTATTTGGTTGTAGCTCATCACTCACTTGGCATCATTTTTTATTTCTGGAGATTTAAATAAATAATAAACACATGAATCAGAAAGAAAGAAGTTGTAAGTTTAATAATGGACTTTCTTTAATATAAATAAATCATTACTTTTGAGTTATCTCTTGGTATAGGACAACTTTGGTGAAAAATGTTAATCATGTGGAAAATCAATACAAACAGTAAGTATAAACTTGTAGACATTTTGTAACTATTATTATTTTTTGAAGCTGAAGTGAGCTGTGACTCCATTCAAAGATTATGGTATGGTCAACAGTGCCTTGTTTGGTGCATTAGGCTGACAGTGGTCTAGCTTGCTTAGTTTGAACCATTATTCAGACATTGGTCTGGCAAGCATTCTTTGAGACATTAAACAGGAAATTGTCTGGTATGCTTTGTTTGACCCATTAGACACCCAATCATCTCGCATGCTTTGTTTGGCCAATTATACAGCCAGAGGTCTGGCATGCTGTTTGGCCAATTAGGCAGGCAGTGGTCTGGCATGCATTTTTTGCCCATTAGACAAAATGGTCTGGCATACCTAGTTTGGCCAATTAGATAGCCAGTGTCCTGGCATGGTTTCTTTGGCCCATTAGACACACAATGGTCTGACATGCATTCTTTGGCCAATTAGACAGTCAGTGGTCTGGCTGCTTCATTGGCTCATTAGGCAGGCATTGGTATATAATGCTTTGTTTCACCCATTAGACACACAATGGTCTGGCATGCATAGTTTTACCAATTAGACAGGAAGTGGTATGACATGATTTGTTTCACCTATTCGACACAATGGTCTAGCATGTCTTGTTTGGCTATTTAGATAGGCCATGGTCAGGCATGCATTTTTTGGTTTATTAGACACACCTAATAATCCATTTGGCAGACAATTGACTGGTATGCCTTTTATGGCCAATTAGAAACACAATGGTGTGTTTGGTTCATTAGGCAAGCAATGGCATAGCATGCCTCTTTTAGGCAGGAAGTAGTCTGGCATTCCATATTTTGCAAGTTAGGTGGACAACTTCCTTTTTAGTACTTAAAGTT
Source organism: Unio delphinus (assembly GCA_029339505.1). Classification (NCBI taxonomy): domain Eukaryota; kingdom Metazoa; phylum Mollusca; class Bivalvia; order Unionida; family Unionidae; genus Unio; species Unio delphinus. Next base: position 2,003,887 of record JAQISU010000007.1, on the reverse strand, counting down.
ACACTTGATTAGCCCATTACATAAACCAGTAAATTTAATTACTATTACCGTGTGCTTAAGCTCTAATGAGAACTGTTAATAACATGAATGACTGATTACATCTTTTCAAGGGCTGTAACTAGCATGGGGAAAAAAACCGTGACAGAGATATATGAATGCTGTCCTGGATTCTCAAGGAAACCAATGGACCACGGCTGTCCTATAGGTAATAACAATTTTATGTATCCTATCTCTCTCTTGTCTAATGACAGCAATTAAAGAACCTTACCTGCTAGTATGGATATGTGAAGGATAAATATGTGAATAGTAGGACAGATGAATGGATAGATGTTCATTTCCTTATTTTATAAAGAATTCATATACTTCTATAATGTATTTATTTTTATTTATTAAAGATCACATAGATCAGTCATGAAAAACTGCCTCTTGGGTGCAGACTGGATAAGTTGTTTTTAAAGCCATGTCCTATGTAAATTAATAGATAAAACCAGGTCACAGTCCAATTTTTGCCCAACTCTGCCTTAGACCAACCTGCCATAATGGTCATCTTTCTTTGAAAGATATCCCTTATATCCATCTAATTTTCTTTTGTCCCATCTCTTCCTCATATGTGCTACTTCTTTAATCAGCCACCTCCTCTAAACAGATGCCTCTTCTAAGCAGATGCCTCCAATGAATAATCAGAAGTGTTTCTTATGCCCTCATCTAGCTATCAGAAAGAGATTGCACTTAACAGCTGAATCCATGAGCATGTGTTTCAGTCTTGCAGAATTGGATGACATAACAAACTTGGCTGTTATGAATTCTCTGATGTGTTTAATACCCAGTTTGAATCCCAAACAATACAATGAACAGTGTAATGCTCTATAATAATAAAAACTTTGTTATTAGAAATATTTAATATGGACCTTAATTGTTTATTCCCAAGTGACACATATGACCAAAATAATGTGATAGCATTCACGAGATATTTTTATTACAAGCTGTATAAACCATTGTCTTCCCTGTTACAGCCAAGAAACTGCAAGACTTTATTTCAACTGCAAGGGAGTTGAATCTCAATGAACTGATACGTGCCATTGAAGCAGTAGATCTGGTGCCTATGCTTACTGAGACCAACAACAGTTTCACTATCTTTGGACCCACTGATGAAGCCTTCCAGAAAATCAAATCACTGCCTCTGAGTGAAAATGAGGTCCCTCTTCAGGTATTTTTATATCAAGCCTTTACTTGCCAGAATTATAAAGTGGTTTCAACTAAGCAATCATTTGATCTATCTATCTATCTATCTATCTATCTATCTATCTATCTGTCTGTCTATCTATCTATCTATCTATCTATCTATCTATCTATCTATCTATCTATCTATCTATCTATCTATCTATCTATCTGTTTCAACTAAGCAATCATTTGAAGCATGTTGATTTATCTATCTATCTATCTATCTATCTATCTATCTATCTATCTATCTATCTATCTATCTGTTTGTCTGTCTGTCTGTCTTATGATATCTAGTTTGTCTTGAATGAAAAATGGTATTGATCTGATGTCTAATATAGCTGCTAGAATTATCAGCTGGACAAGCTTGGTACTAAATATTCTGATTGAATGGTCATATCAGAATATTTTCTACAAAATACTTCTTATAATATTTTGTTGTTCCCAAATTATAACAGTAAATTAAATGGTACTAATCTGATGTCCAATATTTCGGAAATCTTGTTGTCTACAGTCTTCTTGAATGGAAAGTCATTTTCATCTGAAGAGTTCTAAATGAAATTGAGAAACCTCAATATAACCACCATGGTGACTATTTTGACAGCATGGTCTATTATAAACATGGTGTCTTCTCATGTATACTTCTTATGATGCCTCATTGGTACTAAATGGAAATGGTGCCAGTCAAATATCAATATGGCTGCCACAACAACTGTCATGAAAATCTTATTGTCACTACACCCACTGAATGGATGATAATTATGAAATGGGGTTTTCATCAAAAGATTTTTAATGATATCTACTTTGTTCTAAATGAAAATGGTGTTAATCTTATTATTGCTGATGAATATCAGAGATGGTTTCAACAATTGTTCTTATTATTTTATTGTTTCAAATTATTGTCAGTAATTTGTATGAAATATCATCCTTTTTAATTGAGGTATTACATTTTTATAAGATTATGACTACTGCTCTCTAATGGGTGAAAAGAATTTCCAGGAATTCAAGACAGGACCATTTATTCTTTTTAACTGCTGAGTGTTGAAACCATCTCTGATATTCCCTCTGAGGAACTCTTGTTAAGATTTTTCCTATAGTTTGTTCTTTTTAAATTAAAAAAGAAAAAAAAAGAGTATAACATTGTGTAATTTAGTTACAAATGAGACCAGTTGCAATAGTAATTATTTTCTTTTCCGAAGGACACGGGCAGTATGGTGATTGTATCTGAGCAAGCTACCAATGCCCTGCTGCAGGATACCAGGAATCTGGTCCTGGGTCACTTAGCCCTGGGGACACTAACCAGCACTCGGCTGAAAAACAACCAACTCATCGAAACAGCCAGTCCATTCAAGAGCAAAATCAGGGTGAATCTGTATGATTCGCCTCAACATGTATGTCCGTTTATATATATATATATATATATATATATATATATATATATATATATATATATATATATATATATATATATATATTTATATATGTGGATCAATCAATCACACACATATAATGTTTGAATGGAATATTTGCATATAATTACATCTGTATGCAAGTGCATGTGTGTGTATGTTCATATATACTTACATATGTACATATCAATGCACACATGTATGTATGCATTGAATGTTTGCATATATATATATATATATATATATATATATATATATATATATATATATATATATACTGTATTTCTGAATGCATTTTTCATGGATGGACAGATGGACAAGTAATATCATATTAATGGATGGATAATAAACTATGGATAGATGATGAACTATTGTTTGATCAGTTGATGCATTTTTTTCAAAAATGGTTTTAAAATATCAAGAGAAATATTTATGGTTTTTTCAATACTTAAAAAGAAATTACATCTGGAAATGCGAGTAAAACTATTGTTCTTATTATTTAATTGTTTCAAATTATTGTCAGTAATTTGTATGAAATAGCATCATTTTTAAGTGAGGTATTGCATTTTTTCAAGATTATGACTACTGACTGTAAACGTGTCATAACTGTAGACAGTATGGCTCTAAATGGAGTAATCCATGTTGTGGAAGAAATCCTACAACCAGTCACAGATTCTCTGATGGACAAAATCAGCAGAAATCCAGACCTCAGTTATCTCAAAACAGGTATATTCACAACATTTTAATGCATTTAGCTGCCACAGAAATGTTATTTCTTAAAAATTAAATTCATCCATAAAAATAGCAATGCAGTTATCAAATATTTGTACATTAAAACCTGTTATGAGATACCACCCCTTCTGCCAACAAAAAGTGGTCTCTCAAGACAGGTGGTCTCTCAGCAGGCTTGTACAAAAAGACCAGTTTCCAATATCCAGTTTTAGTGCAATTTCAAGAAAAATAACCACAATCACTGTGCATATATTCTATTCTTTATTAATAGTTCTTGCTAAAATATTGTATGCATTCATCTAAAAACAAAATTATATATCAATAAACATATACTTCTATCATTAAACATGAAATATAATTTACATTTGAAGATCACATATTTTAGCATATGAAATCATTTATGAATTACACCTTTTCCTTTATAACAACTTAAATTTGTTTTACCAACAATTACACCACATTTTTGAGAGTGGTCTGCTTTTTTTTCACTTTTTTCACTTGCAATAAATATTTTCTCCAGCCTTAAATTTTTCTCTTTTTAGATGGAGGTTCATCCATTGTTATTAAGGTTCTTGGTGTTTTAAAATTAGTAGTGGTCAGTTGTAATATTGAACGTAAAGACAGTTTTGACTGGACTGTGATAAAATATGAAAAATCTATACATGTGCATTGTATATCTAACAATTAATGAAATTAAAAGAAACAATTATATCATCCAGAAACAAAACTATTTACTCAGAGACAATATTAATTGCCTTCATTCAAAAATGACATACAGGGATTAACTCTATAAGCAAAGTGTGCAACCCAGTCATACCAACTTGAATAGACAATGGCTTTATGACTGGAATGTATAATCTCCTAATATTGGGGGGAAAAACAACAAATATCACAAGTCTTGAACACTATAAATTGAATCCCGCAAATGATTCTCTCATGCCGGTTTATTAGTCATTCACTTTATTTCCCCCTGGCAATACAGATTAACTCTAAAAGACAAACAATATACTCGACCGCTACATCAATTTTAGCAGTACAATGACAATCTATGACATGTGCATTAGCCTGCTTTACGGACTGTAGCAATTTTCTATAACCAGTAGTAACAATATTTTTTTAAAAAATTACTCTTCTGTTTGTTTTTATCAGAATATTCATTGCTAATCAAGTGATTGTTATAACAATTTATTACATATAGGTCAGTGGTATCTGTTCTTGCGATACAGTCATTAATAGGGATACTCGGCTCTACGATAAGGCAGGGAAGCAGGTTCATTGAGGGAATAATTAGTTTGGTCCCCTGCTTTTTATGCTTCCTGCATTGCTCACCCCTATATGAAGCAGGCAACCAGACTAGGAAATAATCTACATATATTTTAATTTGGTTTACGACAAACTCTATAAAACACTATAAGTATAACTAACAAAAAAGTCAGATATCGGTAGCCAAACTATTTTTTTAAAGTTTAGAATGGTATGAGCTTTTGTTTTTACAGGGATTAAATAAAGGTCGGTGGAATTTATTCTCATTCTTTTGCAATGTGGTTGTTCATAGCAATGTCAAAATGCATATTTTGCTAAGATGTTGCGGTCATTGGTCACGTTTAGCAGGTGGTCACTCATAGCAGAGGTTGTTAAATCTATGTTTTATTTTGTTACAGATGATAATAGTACCGGTATATAAACACAGATGATAAGTCTCTCTATGTTTCTGTGTGCCATATGCATATTAGAAATACAACCAGTATATCACCAACACATATAACACAGCATTACTCTACCATTGAGAGAAGGGACCCTGAGTGGCCGAGTGGTCTAAAGCATTCACTGTTACAGATCACTGTCATCTCACCTCTGTCTGCATGTGTTCGAGTCTCAGGCTCGGCTAATGTGGGTATGTGAGAAAGCTTGCCGGTAGCTTCTCGTGGGTTGGTGGTTCTTTCTGGGATTTTCCTGGGGTCTTCCTCCACCAGTAATACTGGCTGCCATGTATAGCCTATCTTGTGCTGAAAAATGACGTTAAACCCTACAACAACAACAACAACCACTGAGAGACCTAAAAAAGATGAAAAGACCAAAACATTGATATGTGTATTGATAATGCATCATATCATAGGTTGTGTATTGCGATATGTATCAATACGCAGCAGAGGTATATCATCTCAACCCTGGTTGGTTCAAGGCTTAGTTTAATCAACTCGGTCAGCACAACCCTGGAGAGTGTTGTGGATCAGTGCTTAAACACTCCCCACCTGATGATGGAACCAGCAGCAGTACACACACACACACACACACTGATGTTGCTATGAGGCAGCACACTCTTTGTCTCTCTTGGACAGCACTATAATGAGTTGGTTTTGTGCATTATAATGTGTTCTCACAATAAGATATTATACTTCTTGGTTCCCATGGAAAGCATTATAGCAAGGGAGTGTTGTACATTTTTAAGGTAGATTCGCTGTTAGACATTATACTCTATAGCTTAGATAGCATTATAGCAAGGGAGTGTTGTATGTTTTAAATCAGTTTCACTGTTTGACATTATACTCTATGGCTTGGGTGACATTATAACATGGGAGTGTTTTAATTTTTAAGACAGTTTCATTGGTAATCATTATTCTCAATGGATGGCATCATATCAAGGTAGTAATGTATTGTGTACTTCATTATGTGGTAAGTATGCTTATTAGCTCAAATGGATAACATTATGATGACAGAGATATATTAGGAAAAGCTTTATAAAACAGACTTCTTGTGACATTAGTAATATATAATTATAGTGTAAAAATCATTGTCTTTTTTCAGTTTTAATTAAAATATGAAATATTTATATAACTAAAATTTTATCCAGAATTAATGAGCCTTTAATAATGTCTTAGCTCTTAATGCTTGTTTAAATATTAATATACCTATAGCAAAATATCAAACAGTAAGTGGAACAATTTATATCAGGCATGTTCTGGAAATCATGTTGTGTTAAGACCTGTAAGCTCAAAAGAAATATTTTGATTAATTCTCAACTTGAAAATTGTATAATGTTTTTTTAAAGAAAATAAAATAATTATATATCTAATCTGATTTTAGTTCCTTTTCAGTAAGTATAATTTTGACAATTCTTTATGACTCTGTGCTGAGTCATCCAGCATTCTTGGGATAATTTATCAGTTGAATGAAACATAATTTTTATAATTATAGTTTGATAATTTCCCATAGTGGTTGCTCTTAAATGCACTGACACATTGTTAATATTGCTTAGTTGTGGTTTGTATTTTGTAAAGAATCAATAAACATGAAGAAGAAAACATTTCATAGCTGAATGTTGGTTCATTTTCTGCTATCCAAAATCTGCATTATTTCATAAACTGCTGAAAGATGTGTTGGTTGAGTTTATATTACCTACACAAAATAAAGATGCAAAGAAGGAAAATTTCATAGATTTCAGTGAGTTAAGCTTGGGTCCATCTCATTGAAAACAATTTTTATAGCTGGAAAGAAAGACATTTGAAGAGAAAACTGTTACAATTTGGAATGTTGCATGGATTTTAAATGTCTTAATATTTTTACCTAGGTCCATCCATTTCAATGTACAATGCAACATACATTTGGTTCTGATCACTCCAGGAGGAGACAACCCTGTAAATAACATTAGAAATGGAATTAATCATAGCTTTATGCACCCTGCATAAAATATTAAAATGCTTACTATTGCAGCTGTTGGTAGAACTGGCTTGGGACAGATGTTGCGTGAAGATGGAGATTTTACTGTATTTGCACCAACTGACAGTGCCTTCAGAAAGATGGATCCAAATCTGTTCAACAAACTACTCTCAGAGCCAACATGCTTGACTAGTATGTATTTCCTGCATGTATTCATTCTTTACTGTAACCATTCATTCAAACCATTCCTAAAATATGACTACAACTTCATTAAACCCACATTTAGATACTCCAGTTTCTTTGTACAATGAAAAACTTGTAAATCATTTAAATTCAGACCACCTTGTAATCAAAAGGATTTATTTCCTTTCTGTATATAGGTCTTGGCTGGGGTGTGTGGTTGGTAATGTGCTACTCATGTAACTGATATGTCATTAATTCATTCATTTGTTTACTTGATGATCTCTCTCTCTCTCTCTCTCTCTCTCTCTCTCTCTCTCTCTCTCTCTCTCTCTCTCTATATATATATATATATATATATATATATATATATATATCAATTAGGGACTTTTAAAAAAATCATACTCTGTGGAGATTCAAACCCAGGTCTGTGGGTAAATTGCTCCTATTGTTTTCCCTGAATGTGTCAGCCCATACTTACTCCATCATGACTAAGCACACATCACCAAAAAATGCTGCATCTGAGTCATTGTTAATTAATTCTCATCTATCTACACAGAGAATGCTTCATAGTACTGGACAGAATTATTATATTGAAGTTCAGCGATGTTGTTGATGTATAAAGTTCTGATTTTCAACCTTGTCTTCAGAAGTAGCCAACAATTTTCAGTGATATATAAATTATTACGATTCTATGTCTTAAATAAACTAAGTAACAGAAAAGAGGGAAAACAAGCAAGTTTTGTACTATTCAACAAATAATTTATTTCCCTTGAATAGGAAGTGAAAATTTAATAAGAACTTACAGTACTATGAATTAAAATCCAAATTGTAATAAATTCCATAAATTCAAATGGTATAATTCCAATTGAATTCCAAATAAATTCCAATATTGAATGTGTTGATGTGCCTGTGGACACATTCTTGCTAATGTGCCAGATGCCTGGATTGTGGCAATGCGCTGACAAATATTTGTTGTATCACAATAATCTAATCCAAACGTTTTTCTCAGAATCCACTATAATTCTTAACGTCTCTGTCCTAAAATATTATTGAATACTTTTTAATTTCAGTGTATAATACGTCTAATAAATTAATCTGAGACAAATGAAAAACTGATCGCAACAATAAAAGTTATACTGCTTCATAAGAATACCAGAATCTCTTCAAGATTGAAGTTTCCTGGAGTCCTGAGTATTTTCTCCTTTAAAATCATCATATTTTTCCAAAAAAACCTCAAACCTCTTAATTCATAGCAGAAGAGATATTGCTACTAAATTGAAGGTTTTTTATTATTTTTATGTTATGTATTTTAGCTGATACATGTCGGAACAGAATAGTTATTGTTAACAAGAACTGTAGGAGGCTTAGCTATGTGACAAATACATGGAAAATGCCATAAGGCATTTTTTTAAATTTGTTATTGATGATATTCATTTGTTTACATTTATTATGTTTTTAAATTAAATATCTGGCTTTATTCACTATTTATGTGGCTTTGCTTTTGGTGTTTTGTAGAGATTTCAAAATTTTGGGAAATTTTTACCAGATACCTGTCAATCCTAACGATTGGTTACACAGGTACCCGATCAAAGTATTGTATTAAATGTGAACCTTAACTGTTTTGTTGTATGTTCACACATCCCAACCCCTACGAGAGGCACAAGCATAATTTATTGCTACTGTAAGTGGCAAAAAAGCATATACTAAGCATAAGAAAGTAATCAATGTACTACATGTTATAATTAAAGAATCTGTATGAAGAGGAAAAGGTACATAATTTATTTTATTTAATGTACATTTACATTTGCTTCTTACCTGGATTTTCAGTTAAAATTGTTGCAAATTGGCTAAATCCGTGTGGATTATTAGTAAATACAAGAGTATAGATACATAAGAAATTGATAAATTATTTATGCATAACTTACTTTAACTAGTCTACATGTCTACATTAACTTTGCGAATACCGTAGTTGTCAAGTCCACAAATGATAACTATTGTCGTATCCTCAACCTGCCATGGTTCATCACTTAACGATGGTAGTGTGCAAAATGTTTTCAGTTTATCAAAATCCTTTTCCTTTAAAAATTTTCAGTCATATAACATTCAATAGTCACATCAAGACAACACATTTTTGTATGCGGTCTGCTACCATTTATTTTAAATTTTTTATGTATCAAGTACAATCATTGTACGTGATACATAATAACATAATAATAATGTTGGTATTTGTCACTATTTGTGAAGTAGAGCATGTATAAGTTGCTGCAATGACATGGCAGGAGCAAAAATTGGTCGCCGACTAAGGCTTGTTCATCCATCCAATATTTATGACGCAATATTCTTCTGTATGAATTTACTCCATTTCCTGATATTTGTGACATGGGTTAACATTCACATGCTGTGATGTGCTTTTGCCTTTCTTATGGTTTGTGTTAAAGTTGTATATTGTATGTGTTCGATTCTGTATTTTCAACTGGTTCCCCAGCAGACCTGCTAACCCTTAAAATTCAGACTTACAGACTACAAGCTAAAACAATGGAAATAGTTGTGGTAAAATCTGGATAATTGGTCCCTCCATATTTGATTTGGATTCTGGTCTCTTATTAGATTTTATGGACCATTATGTGGAAGAGTCAGTTTATTTTTGTCCTTTGGAAGACTAATTGGAAGAGAAATTAAACATTACAAGAGTAAAGGAAACTATGATTGCGATGTGCAGTGTGCAACAATTAAGAATGCTTTGCTAACATTATCAGTATTAATTTTATTCAATAATTTTCCAACAAGATTAAAAGGGGGGAAAAATGTATGCAATTAAATCATGCCAGGAGAAGGAAAAGGCTTCAGTTTTACAAGCACCTAGTTCTGGAAACAATGATATGAACTTCTTTAACTGACAGTTTAATCTTGATGCAATAAGTTCTGTCTGGAACAAAAGTCTGTGCACACAATCTTTGAAAACTTTCTTTCTTTAGCATCCATTCAGCGGAGTCAGAAAAGACAGAAACTCAGTCACTATAGTATGTTTTCCAGCATTATGAACAGCAGATATGAATATTTCCCTTTCCATGCATCATTCTCAAATCTGTCTGGCCAGATGATCCAACTGAATCAATGCCATTCCACCCATCTTATAATATATGAGATGGTACATATGTTGTCAGACTCAATCTCAATGGGACATTTTTTGTTATCTGAATGAAAAGCTTGTAAAGCATAAGAAATTGCTAACAACTCTAGGTAATTTATGGAAAAAAGGTCTTTCTCTCTTCCCCATCTACCAGAGACTGATCTTTCTGAATCAAGTTCATAATCTCTCCACCATGAGAGTGATGTATCAGTTTGAATAGAAAAAACAATATTGTCATGTCTGATATATTTCCCATTCATGTCTGCAACATTTAGATACGAACATTTAAATTCCTGAATATTTTGTGAAGATAATTGTACAGATAACTGTACTGTACTTAGGTAGGTCTCCTTCCTCTATTGGAATTTTGGATATTTTTGTACATATATTTTAGCACTAAAAGGTTGATATCAAAATCTTGCCATCTGATTGAAAACTGGATCTCGTATGGGTTTACTGCCTCTAGCACCACAGTCTCTATTGAAACCTCTTTAAATTTGGGCACAATATTCTTCTGCAAGTGCAAACCCAATGTCACATCTTATAATTTCCTTGGCCACATCATCTCCAAAAAGCATGGATGTATAATGGGGGTATGCATATTACAAATATTGGAATATTTCCTTTTCAAATGTAGTTGAATCATATACCTCCTTCTGAGGGAGACATGATATTGCACCTGACCCATAAGGGTAATATCATCTGAAATTAGGGTCATTGCTACTTATTAGTGGCAATCTGAGACTTCATTAATTCTGTTAATTGGACAACTGGCCTAATACCTAATTCCAGATTTCTTGAATGACAAGTCGGGGGCCCAACTTGAAAAAAATTCTGGCATCTTGTACTTTTGCTGCACATAAAGAAGTGCATGAAGTATTAATCAGCTCTGCTAAGGATTTAGGTATTGGCCCTCTTTCTAGGGAGCTTTCAGTTTGGGTAACTGCCACATAGTAACAGTACTGGTAGTAGAAATACAGTTGTAATCAGGCTGCAAAGCATCAAACAATGCTGCATCTAATATTCCACTTAAATAAATTTGCTCGAGTGGTCTACTTGTATCACCCTCTACTGGGGTAACATCAGTATCGCTATATGACCATTCATTTTCAACTTTTGCATGTAATTCAGGTGAACATGCACCAAAAAAGGCATCATTTTAATTTTCATCTGGCATAACATGCTGCATTTCATTTACAACCAATTGTTTCTTCAGAAGCTCAATATCTGTTTAAGAGAGGTTTTTTTTTATATGTCTATGACACTGAAAATCCTTGACTGTGACATTGTTTGCAATTTCAGTCACCGTAACAGGCTTGCTGTTTTATTGAGGCTTTAGAAAAAATAATGTAATTTAAGCATGGATAGTTATTTGAATTAAGGTATTATTGCTACTGACCATGACATTGTATTCATTCTCTTGGTATCTCTCTCTCTTAGTTGATTTGTCTATAACCTTTACCATGTATGGATAAAATTACATGGTGATTGACCAGCTGAGAGAAAGAGAGAAAGAGAGGGGTGTGTGAGAGGTGTGTGTAAATACTGATTAAACAGAGTGAGGAAGAGAATGGTGAGAAAAAGGTTAATTAAAGTATATGTATATCATTCAAAGTATTTCATTTCTTCTAGGTTACTTGGTTTAAGTTCAAATTCAAAGCTTTCATCCAGCTCAAATTATTTTCCTCTCTCCCTCTACATATTCCACATATTGTTGTCTCATTTCACATAAGGAGGATAATAAGGCAAGCAGAGGGCATTTTGAAAAGAAACAACTGTTTAACATATTTCATTTTTTACAAAAATTATTTTTTTCATTCTTATTATTTTCCTATTTTATATTTTATTAATGATTGAAAAGTGAAAATTCATTCCTAATCTAAAGATAATTTTAAGATTATAAAAGCCATAATCTTCTGTCACGTTTATTTATACACCATGGGAATTTTCAATATACCAACAGTGCTTTATAACAAATAACTCATGTATAAGCCCATTCACGTATAACCTGACCCCCAAACTGAACAGGTATTAAAGTACTAAAATGTGCATGACCCACATATAAGCAGACCCACAAACTTATATTTCCTTACCTTGAAGTTGGCAGGTGTGATTATTAAAAATAAATGGTATAATTTTATTTGAAAATTAATTTTTTTAATTTTCTGTTTTCTTATTGTTTCTGCCTAATTGAGATTGTGTATAATTTAATTGAACAATGACAAGAATTTAGCAATTGTGAGTTGCTGTAAAACGTTTTCTCCTTGTTTGTATGTTTACATAAATAGGCTTTGTCTGTTAAATTGTTACTAGAAATGTGTATTTAAGTTTGTATTTTATAGATAGTATATTTTGTAAAAAGTCAGCTAACAAGAAACTAATCAAAATCAGCCTTCTTGATTTCTTCAGTATTTGCAATGTACAATTAATTTCTATTTTATCACTTAATTAGTATAGCTGGTGATATGCATGAAAAATCACAGTAATCACTGAGACAGCAAATTATGGTAAGAAGACAAAATGTACTACAAACAAATTTGTAATTGTAAACAATATTGTAAAGGAGACCAGAAAAAAAACTTTTTCTTTTATGTATGTAATTCTTTACACATTTTAATTAGACTGTAATCTTTTTAAATTAAATTTCCTAGGCGGGTATTGATTATATTGTGCAGAAGATAAAACGATTCAGAAAATTGCTTAGTTTTTCTGAGTTTTGATGAGACAGCAAATCCTGTTGACACAATACTAGCCAATCCATGAATACAAACAGAAATAATGCAAGTGAGACAGACAAGAGGAAACCAGATTTATGCACATTCAATTGTTGAATATCCTTCCGAGATATGCTTATAACTATATCTGTTGAATTATGTGTTAACAATATGTTTAAGACCTGACAGCAGAAAAAGTTAGAAGGTGCTCATATTTCACATTTTAGAATTTAAAAAATGCAATGTAATTTTAAATAAATACATATACATTGTGTGCTGTGCAGAAATGTGATAAGAATTGATTGATGGTGTTCAATATAGATATTAAAAATTTACCACAATGCAATAAATTCATTTAAGAAGATGAAGTTCAGTTGTATTATATGTAAATGACATATTCATTACCTAGACCCAACACACACACACATGCACACACACACCACCTAAGGACAAATGTATTAAAAATATACATCCAACACTGAGAGGAGATAATACTGAATTCTGTGTGATGAGACTAGAACAGCAACCAATGTGTGTGCAAAACAATAGCCATTACCGGGAAGGTGTAAAAGGCATTGAGAACAGTTTGCATCAGTCATAACTTAAATGTTAGTTTTCACACACACCAAAAACAAATAAATCTGCAAAGCAGAAATTATAAGTAATTAATTTAAACATTAAAGTGCTTTATTCTTATGATTAAATGACTGTATTTTACATGTGTGCTACAGTTAGCGTATTGACAGATCTGATTGTACATGTATATACATGTTTGGTATAATTTGTTTCTGTACTGTACTGGTCAGTGCTCAAAGAAAATATGACACAGGCTCCAGGCTGGTGACTTAAATAAACTCACTAGCCATGACTGAAATTCCACAAGCCTGGACAGTTTATACTTGTCAACTCTCAAGCCAGGAGAAAAACTTCCTGATTTTGGGGGTATTTACGCACCTACTAATTAATATCTCTATTAATATCTCCCAATTTTTTGCAGAGAATTCCCAATTATTACATTATGTTGTCAATTTTCATTTCTGAGAAACCCCCAAACGATACATAAATAGATATAAGATATGCAATCCACAGATGTCATATTCTGTTTGATCAATTATAAATATTGTAGTGATGAAATAATTAATATCACCACAGTTTTTTTTACTTCAATAAATAGAATGTTTAGATTAAAAAACATTCTTGCAAATTTCATTGTAAAAAAAATACTACAACAGTACTGTGGTAAAAGAAATATTTTAAAAAGATTGTCACCAATCCCATGAATTAAATCCCATGAATGATCACTGTGAATGCTGTATAATTTTCTCTGCAAACAAATTTGCATCTCCATTTCCACTAAGGAAACTCTGCCAGTTAACACCTGACATTTCTCTACCATATATGTAAAGTTTTGTTACCATAATTAAATTAAAAGAAGGAATCAAACAAAATACACCATGCATTATATATGCCTCCAAAGAACTAATGCAGAATAAATTTGTTATTCAGTAAACAGTGTTACATGCCTTAAGAATTAAGCCTAAGTAAATAAGGTGGGATATAAAATATAGGAAAAACAGTTGCCACATGTATGGCAATTTGTGACAGCAGATTTGAACTCTAAAATGAAGTACTTGGTATAAAAAGTCAAATTAAATATGGCATCGTTTATTTCCCAATCATATGCTAGTGCTTACATACACATTCTGTTGAACATGTTTTTTTTATATAAGTATGTCTGAAGGGCAGTCCTTTTCATGCAATAAATTCAAGGATTAACTGTTAATTAGTCACACTAGCTTAATTGCTTGTGTACTTGAGTCTAAACATTCCCTATTTTGCAGTTTTGCTACAGCTGGCCAGAATAAGAAAAAGGGTCTTGTCCTTGGGAATGATAAGGTGTGTCACAGGGAGAAATGGAGCATCCCATGAGCGCTTGCATATTGGGGCAAAGGGGTGGGGTCAATGTTTGCTTCCCCCCACAATTTCTATTGTTATCCAGTTAATGTAAAACTTTGACTTTATACATGACTCCTTTTCTTTTAATCACTGCTATTTAAATGTCCCAAGCAATAGCTTTATATCAGTCCAATCACTGCTAGTTAAATGTCCCAAGCAATAGCTTTATATCAGTCTGATCACTGCTAGTTAAATGTCCCAAGCAATAGCTTTATATCAGTCCAATCACTGCTAGTTAAATGTCCCAAGCAATAGCTTTATATCAGTCTGATCACTACTATTTAAATGTCCCAAGCAATAGCTTTATATCAGTCTGATCACTACTATTTAAATGTCCCAAGCAATAGCTTTATATCAGTCCAATCACTGCTAGTTAAATGTCCCAAGCAATAGCTTTATATCAGTCTGATCACTACTATTTAAATGTCCCAAGCAATAGCTTTATATCAGTCCAATCACTGCTAGTTAAATGTCTTAAGCAATAGCTTTATATCAGTCTGATCACTGCTAATTAAATGTCCCAAGCAATAGCTTTATATCAGTCCAATCACTGCTAGTTAAATGTCTTAAGCAATAGCTTTATATCAGTCCAATCACTGCTAGTTAAATGTCCCAAGCAATAGCTTTATATCAGTCCGATCACTGCTAGTTAAATGTCCCATGCAATAGCTTTATATCAGTCCGATCACTGCTAGTTAAATGTCCCATGCAATAGTTTTATATCAGTCCAATCACTGCTAGATAAATATCCCAAGCAATAGCTTTATATCAGTCCAATCACTGCTAGATAAATATCCCAAGCAATAGCTTTATATCAGTCCAATCACTGCTAGTTAAATGTCTTAAGCAATAGCTTTATATCAGTCCAATCACTGCTAGTTAAATGTCTTAAGCAATAGCTTTATATCAGTCCAATCACTGCTAGTTAAATGTCTTAAGCAATAGCTTTATATCAGTCCAATCACTGCTAGTTAAATGTCCCAAGCAATAGCTTTATATCAGTCCGATCACTGCTAGTTAAATGTCCCATGCAATAGCTTTATATCAGTCCGATCACTGCTAGTTAAATGTCCCATGCAATAGTTTTATATCAGTCCAATCACTGCTAGATAAATATCCCAAGCAATAGCTTTATATCAGTCCAATCACTGCTAGACAAATATCCCAAGCAATAGCTTTATATCAGTCCAATCACTGCTAGTTAAATGTCTTAAGCAATAGCTTTATATCAGTCCAATCACTGCTAGTTAAATGTCTTAAGCAATAGCTTTATATCAGTCCAATCACTGCTAGTTAAATGTCCCAAGCAATAGCTTTATATCAGTCCGATCACTGCTAGTTAAATATCCCAAGCAATAGCTTTATATCAGTCCAATCACTGCTAGTTAAATGTCCCATGCAATAGTTTTATATCAGTCCAATCACTGCTAGTTAAATGTCTTAAGCAATAGCTTTATATCAGTCCAATCACTGCTAGTTAAATATCCCAAGCAATAGCTTTATATCAGTCCAATTATTATAGATTACCGTTTGTACATACTACATGTAATAAGCAAAGACTGAAGTTTTCTCTTGTTTGTTTTTTATTTATTACAAAATGTTTAAGATTACTGAAAATTGTGTTTTCTCAAAACACGACAGGTTCAGAATCTTATTTGTAGCAAAGCTTCATTTGATTTAAGTCAGATCTCAATTTCAACTGGGACAGTGGTGATTTTATTTAGATTGTGCCGTGTTAAGGCATGTATGTCAACATCTTGATAATACATTTACTCATTTCATCAGTGCAATCAATGTTTCCTCAGGCAAATAATTTTTGTTTCGACAAGCCCACTGGCACCTCACTTTGAACACAGAATGGACCCAAACTAAAATTAGAGTGGCCCTGGGTGTTTGGCTCTCAGATCTTGTTTGCACCGCTGGTGTAGATAACATATTTGTGAATTGATTATTGCACTTTGTGGTCACTTACTTGGCCGTTCTATCTATTTTCATAACTCACATGTTGAACACATTTTCCAGGATTTAAAATATTCAACAGTATGTCTTGAACCATGAAAACTTTTAGTCAGGCCTAGCATTTGCGTGTCCTAGAGCTGCCATTTTAGGATCCCTTGTGTAATATTCCATTGAGAAATGTTATGAGCACAGAATACTGTATGGTGATGCTTTAAATCGACTTGATTGTAATAATGTATCCATACTTTCCTTATGCCTTTATCATTTGGAAAAGATAAAATGTTAACAACAGCCTTGTTCTGATGTGCTATTTACATCCATAAGCAATGCCAAATGGCATTGTCTTTTATTCTGTCATCTCCCAGTCTGTTTGCTGGAGATGCTACTATGATGTCACATCATGAAAGTAACTGAATAGGTGTGGAAATTTTGCATACGAGGTCACAGAAATTCACCTCCTAGAAGATATGTCAGTATTTAAATAATGGCACTATGGTCACAGATGATACTTCAGAATAAGGTTTTTCTTCTTAAGTGCTTTTATTTTTTTCTCTATATTTCCATTGATTTCTGGTTCTTCTATAGTGCTTATATTTTTATTCTATATTTCCATTGATTTCTGGTTCTTCTATAGTGGTTTTATTTTTATTCTTTATTTCCATTGATTTCTGGTTCTTCTATAGTGCTTATATTTTTATTCTTTATTTCCATTGATTTCTGGTTCTTCTATAGTGGTTATATTTTTATTCTATATTTCCATTGATTTCTGGTTCTTCTATAGTGCTTATATTTTTATTCTATATTTCCATTGATTTCTGGTTCTTCTATAGTGCTTATATTTTTATTCTTTATTTCCATTGATTTCTGGTTCTTCTATAGTGCTTATATTTTTATTCTATATTTCCATTGATTTCTGGTTCTTCTATAGTGTTTTTATTTTTATTCTATATTTCCATTGATTTCTGGTTCTTCTATAGTGCTTATATTTTTATTCTATATTTCCATTGATTTCTGGTTCTTCTATAGTGGTTATATTTTTATTCTATATTTCCATTGATTTCTGGTTCTTCTATAGTGGTTTTATTTTTATTCTTTATTTCCATTGATTTCTGGTTCTTCTATAGTGGTTTTATTTTTATTCTTTATTTCCATTGATTTCTGGTTCTTCTATAGTGCTTATATTTTTATTCTATATTTCCATTGATTTCTGGTTCTTCTATAGTGGTTTTATTTTTAATCTATATTTCCTTTGATTTCTGGTTCTTCTATAGTGGTTTTATTTTTATTCTATATTTCCTTTGATTTCTGGTTCTTCTATAGTGGTTTTATTTTTATTCTTTATTTCCATTGATTTCTGGTTCTTCTATAGTGCTTATATTTTTATTCTTTATTTCCATTGATTTCTGGTTCTTCTATAGTGTTTTTATTTTTATTCTATATTTCCATTGATTTCTGGTTCTTCTATAGTGCTTATATTTTTATTCTATATTTCCATTGATTTCTGGTTCTTCTATAGTGGTTTTATTTTTATTCTATATTTCCTTTGATTTCTGGTTCTTCTATAGTATTTTTATTTTTATTCTTTATTTCCATTGATTTCTGGTTCTTCTATAGTGCTTATATTTTTATTCTTTATTTCCATTGATTTCTGGTCTCTTTTAATGTAAATGCCTATAGCCTTAATTAGCATTAAAAGTTACATTGTTCTTTGAGTGTTTATTTAATTGTTCTTTGAAGTTTTTTTTTTATTTCAATTTTTTAAATTTCCATTACAGAAATCGTAAAGAATCATGTGTTACCATCTGTAGTCTGCTCTGCAGTAATACAAGGACAAACTCAGACCAAAAATGCCCTTGGTAACTACATCAACCTGACCCGGGATGACAACAACAAGCTATATGTCAATGGTGTCCAGGTCATTAGCAAAGACAACATGGCTACAAATGGTGTACTGTATATCATTGATGATGTTCTTCTGGTGGATGATGGTAAATATTTTTAAACAGCATTCACCATGTCTTAATGTTTGCACACCTTTCTCATACTAATATGACATAAGGTTATTGATTGTGTCTTTGTATCATAGATACACATAAAATAAAATCATATTTTATAGGATTGGTATGTTTGTGTGCATGAAAGAATATAAATGTGTACATCAGGCAATCTATGGCCTTGTACCTGGTTTTATCCACAGGTGCTCAAAGTGAGCTTAATGTTTAAAAGCAATGACTGCAAGGATTAAAAGTCCTACCAAGTGACAAAATTTCCTCAGATCACCAAAATGACACATTCTGACAAAGTCCCTTTCTATTATACTCTGAAAGAGATAAGGTAAGAAACTTTAAAAAAAAGCTTTGTTCTACAGCTGACCCTTGATTGCTTTGATGCCACATAGCCATTATCAATGTTTATTTTACTCCTGAGATATTTTTCTATTCATCAACCTGTAATTGATTTTTCTGCATTGCACCAAGATGAAGTTATGGGCTCTGAAATGTTTTAATTGTGTGAATTTTGTTTCATGGGAGAAACTTATGCTCATATGCAATATGTTCTGTTTGCTGAGAGATATGTTATTTGCGATTCTACGTAATTACTTTCCATCATTAATCTGAGAACATTGGTAGATGCAGAAGCATGTTACTACTTACCATTAACTTGATGCAACATAGCAATCCTGTTCCTTAGAAGAATTATACATTTGTCATCTTTAAGTCAGATCAAATGCTCATTATAAAAACATCCTGACCTTGCAACAGATATTTTAAATGTCGAAATTTGATTGGCTCAAAGTGTAATCCTTGAATAACATATGCATCTGGTTCTTGATGTTTTTTTTTGTGCTAATAATCATTTTTAGAGTCACAAACACTGTATCACTCAGTAAATAGAGCTCTAATTGTGAATTATTAGAAATGGGTTAATTTATGTTAACTTTATTGTTATTATATGTTTCAGTTTTTTATTTGTCTTCCATTTCAGCACTAAATGCCTTGGTAGTTGCAAATAAGTCTGGTTTCACAAAATTCCTGGACCTTATTGACACAGCTGATTTTAAGAAAACCGTTGAAAATCTTGAGAATGTCACCATTTTTGTGCCAACCAATGAGGCAATTGAAGTAATATTTTTAGAAACATTTCTTATTTTCATCACCAATTCTTATACATTAGTTTAACCAATAAAACGCCTGCTTGATTACAGTTAATTTTGCAATACATTTATCGACTTATTGACAAATGGTAATCTTTAACCCAAATAATTTCTGATTTGTTCATTTTGTTATTAATACATTTCATAACACCAACACACAGCGAAATTATTTGAGTAAAAAATAGTTCATTCTTCATTCATGGTTGAAACAAAAGTCTGTGTTCTTGTGTAAAATTTCCATACAACTTTGCATCCTTGCTTAAATTTACATACCAGCTTTGTTTAACATTTGAAAATAACTCTTCTTACACAGTTCAATATTTATGCTATACTGCATATCTTTACATAAGTGATATTTGATTGCTTATTTTCAATATTACACATGTGTAATATCACAATATGATAGAACAGAAGGCAAAGTATTTATGCCTGAAACATTTCAATTAAGTTTGTTTGTACTGACATGTTTTTCTGATTTATTGTGGAGAAAAGAACAACACTTAGTAAAGACAATATTCAAATTATTGGACGAGTTTCATAATTAAAGAAGCTTTACTCTGTATTTGGAAGGGAAGAAGAACTCATAAGAACTTATTAACTCAATGTCTTTACTATTAAAAATTAAAGTATTTTAATGTCATAAATATAATTCTTGAAGGATTTTACTCTATTAACTTGGTTTGTGCACAAGTATATTTATATAAAAAAAAGTTTTAAATGATTAAATTGGTTCATTATGGAAGTGAGTGAACTCATTGCTTTGTACAACTTCATAACCTGATTATTTCTGGTTCACTCCAACTTCACTGTGGTAGTTCCTCTTTGTCCTTCACCCTTTTCTCTCGTCTCCAAACTCTACTAGCTCACCACTTTATGGCCCTCAAACTTTGTATGGGTAGGGTGGATACTTAAGTAAGTAGATACATAGATACTTGGATAAGTAGGTACTTAAGTACGTAGATATGTAGATACTTGGATAAGTAGGTACTTCAGTGGAGCTATTTCCCCTAAAAAGATAAAAAAAAGAAGCACCCTAACTCTTCTGACAGATATCCTCCTGGGAATAGATCATTACTCCTCTCTCATTATGTAATATATCGTCCTGTTGGAATTCAACAGATTCCAATGGCTATCTGGTCAAGCCAATGGAGCAGACCATAAACAAACCTACCGGTAGTTTCATAAGATTAATGTACTTCCTAATGGTTAATTAATCAGTGACACATTTAACATCACACAAGACTTAACGGTTTTGTTCTTATCTCAGTTTAAAAAATGAATGCATTTTATTACCTGACTTAACTACTCTATTTCCAGCGAATACACACATCTATAGCATACGTGAAATCATCTAAGATTGGTGAATTTAAACTGATTCTCGTAACTAATATCAAATAACGTAATGCATGAAATCTTAAAATACTCAATTCCTATGCCAACAAGATGACAAATTTAAACAATTCATCTATAAAGATATATCTCGACACAGTTATGCTCATATCAAGAAATAGATCTCTGAATTTAAGAAATAAATTCATGTAAATATAATCAAATAAATTCATGTAAATATAATCAAAAAATTCATGTAAATATAATCAAATAAATTCATGTAAATATAATCAAATAAATTCATGTAAATATAATCAAATAAATTAATGTAAATATAATCAAATAAATTAATGTAAATATAATCAAATAAATTTTTGTAAATATAATCAAATAAATTCATGTAAATATAATCAAATAAATTCATGTAAATATAATCAAATAAATTCATGTAAATATAATCAAATAAATTCATGTAAATATAATCATAAAAATTCATGTAAATATAATCAAATAAATTCATGTAAATATAATCAAATAAATTCATGTAAATATAATCAAATAAATTCATGTAAATATAATCAAATAAATTCATGTAAATATAATCAAATAAATTCATGTAAATATAATCAAATAAATTTATGTAAATATAATCAAATAAATTCATGTAAATATAATCAAATAAATTTATGTAAATATAATCAAATAAATTCATGTAAATATAATCAAATAAATTCATGTAAATATAATCAAATAAATTCATGTAAATATAATCAAATAAATTCATGTAAATATAATCAAATAAATTTATGTAAATATAATCAAATAAATTCATGTAAATATAATCAAATAAATTCATGTAAATATAATCAAATAAATTCATGTAAATATAATCAAATAAATTCATGTAAATATAATCAAATAAATTCATGTAAATATAATCAAATAAATTCATGTAAATATAATCAAATAAATTTATGTAAATATAATCAAATAAATTCATGTAAATATAATCAAATAAATTCATGTAAATATAATCAAATAAATTCATGTAAATATAACCAAATAAATTCATGTAAATATAATCAAATAAATTCATGTAAATATAACCAAATAAATTCATGTAAATATAATCAAATAAATTTATGTAAATATAACCAAATAAATTCATGTAAATATAATCAAATAAATTCATGTAAATATAATCAAATAAATTCATGTAAATATAATCAAATAAATTCATGTAAATATAATCAAATAAATTCATGTAAATATAATCAAATAAATTCATGTAAATATAATCAAATAAATTCATGTAAATATAACCAAATAAATTCATGTAAATATAATCAAATAAATTCATGTAAATATAATCAAATAAATTCATGTAAATATAATCAGATAAATTCAAGCAAATCATTATATTAGTATCTAAGAAGTTTGAGATTGATGAAGATACCTTGTGCATACATGTCCTACTACTGAATTGTGTCAGGTATCAGTTGACTTTCCAGCTATCCAGTTTCTTTGACATAAGTTTTACATGAGAATTTTGTCTAAATTTACTCTTTGAAGTCTTTTATACTTTCACTCTAGCAGAAAAATGTAGACTGATTAGAGTTTTCTATGGGTCTTTTTGGAGACTAAGAAATTTTTTTTGGTGAAACACCCTCCTTATTTAGCATAACCAATCAGGATTAAATATATCTACAGCCTTTTATAATAAGGTGCCAAAACGTGCAGTCAGCCTGACTTCTAGATTTCCAAACAACAGTTCTGGAAAACATCAAGTCTGACAGTTTTTAAATCTGATCAAAGTTAACCTTCCTTTCTAGTCCTGTCTGAAACGGTTATGAAGTCTTAATTAAGAATCATTTCCTCTCCTGTCCAGACATTTTAAACCATTGCAGTATTGTGATAATAAGCAACTGTCCCCATAAATCTAATTAATTGTTCTCTGGCCCAAATTAATGTGCTCTTCATAGATCAACATAATATTTTTTCCTCACAACAAGTGTCTGTGTGTGTGTTTGTGTGTGTGTGTATGAGTGTGAGAGAGAGTTGAACATTGCATTGTGCTGTTATAGAAGCTAAAAAGGAAGAAACAAATTCAAAAGGACATGCATTATATCAATATATTTTTCTGTAAATAAAAAGGATCATTCTTAGCTATCCACACAGCAGGAATTTGATATTATTATTATTATTATTATTATTATTATTATTATTATTATTAAATGATTTTGCAGCTTGTATATTCTACAGATGTTTTCAGCAGGTTTTGTAAACTTAGCTTACATTAATATAAGTGTAACCTTTTTGTGTCTTAGTAAACTTGGCTTACGTTGATGTAAGTTTAACTGTAATGTTGAAGGATTACCATTTAGACAAAACCTTTTGTGTACATTGAAATTTGATCTTCAGTAAACTTGACTTTCAGCACTTTGCACTGAACACATACTTAATTTTTTTTAAAAATTGACAATTTGAATGAAACATAAAAAAAAACACAAAGAAAAAGTTTGTTTATATTTATTGTGTGACAAAAAGTGTTAAATAGAAATCATTCCACATTTTTTAATACATTTCATATAAATAAAAAAAATTCTTGCATAATGTCTAATGTCTTTTAATCGTATTCTGTATTAAAATGACATAATATCTATTGTCTCTAACATTGTGTATTAAAATGACATAATATTTGAAATCTTTAACATATTGTATTCAAATGACATAATTTCTCATATTTTCAGCATTGTGTATTAAATTGACACAATATTTGATATCTTTAGAATTGTGTATTAAAATAACATAATATTCAATATCTTTAACATTGTGTATTAAAATGACATAACATATAATATCTTTAACAGTGTGTGTTTAAATGACATAACATCTAATATATTTAGCATTGTGTATTTAAATGACATAACATCTAATATCTTTAACAGTGTGTGTTTAAATGATATAACATCTAATATCTTTAGCATTGTGTATTAAAATGACATAATTTCTAATATCTTCAGGCTTTAGATGAAGCTACACTGTCAGACCTGGTAAACAATTCAGATAAACTGCAGGCAGTACTGAACTACCACATTGTTCCATCTCAAGCCACCTGCCAGGGCTTCTATGACAATGTTCAATTGGAGACACTAAATGGGGGAAAAAAGATAAGAATCAACGAATATTCATCGGTTTGTATTGCCTATCTTATTCAAGTGTTGAACATTAAGGAAGTCTGAAGAGACTTACAAATACAGTACATTAAAATCTTCTTGGGACAATATCTCAAATACCATCAATACCTTCTTTCAATAGAGGTCATCATTTTCTTTGACAAAATTGTCTTTGCATTTAGAATTTGGCCAGAAAATCATAATACACTTAAAATTGAGATCTGTGCTCTGAACCTATCACAAGTAAGATTACTTTATAACATCAAGTCTGATTGGATGATAATGAAACTCTAGCTAAACTCAGAACTTTTATGATTTCTAGACTGAAACTGGATGTCCATCTGGTCAGGTTGTAATGTTATATATTAATCCTTTGTGCATTTAAGTTTGAGATAGAACATATACATTATTTATCCATGATATGCCCAAAGGGCCAGCCTAATTATTTATTCACTAAGTAAGGGCTGGCATATAATAAGGTCAAGAGATTTGTTATATTGTAAAAGAATGGGGGTGGGTGGGGGTATGCTTACCATCAGTCATGGAGTAGTTTTGAATATATACTGTATATGTAGACAGAGCTTAGAAATTCAGTTAGTATGTAATATAGCCATGTCATTTATAATGATGTAAAGCTGGCAGTATAGATTGCCTGGCAGGTCTACCATCAACTCAGTCCTATCAAGCATACAGTTCAAGCTGGCAGTATAGATTGGCTGGTAGGTCTACCATCAACTCAGTCATATCAAGCATACAGTTCAAGCTGGCAGTATAGATTGGCTGGCAGGTCTACCATCAACTCAGTTCTATCAAGCATACAGTTCAAGCTGGCAGTATAGATTGCCTGGCAGGTCTACCATCAACTCAGTCCTATCAACCATACAGTTCAAGCTGGCAGTATAGATTGGCTGATAGGTCTACCATCAACTCAGTCCTATCAAGCATACAGTTCAAGCTGGCAGTATAGATTGGCTGGCAGGTCTACCATCAACTCAGTCCTATCAAGCATACAGTTCAAGCTGGCAGTATAGATTGGCTGGCAGGTCTACCATCAACTCAGTCCTATCAAGCATACAGTTCAAGCTGGCAGTATAGATTGGCTGATAGGTCTACCATCAACTCAGTCCTATCAAGCATACAGTTCAAGCTGGCAGTATAGATTGGCTGGCAGGTCTACCATCAACTCAGTCCTATCAAGCATACAGTTCAAGCTGGCAGTATAGATTGGCTGGCAGGTCTACCATCAACTCAGTCCTATCAAGCATACAGTTCAAGCTGGCAGTATAGATTGCCTGAGAGGTCTATTATCAACTCAGTCCTATAAACCATACAGTTCAAGCTGAGTCCCAAGGGTATTCTAGATCCAGTATAAATTTACCCTCTTTATAAGTAACCAACATTTTTATTACCATGAATTATTTGTCTTTCATTCCTTCTTTGTCCTGCAGAGTGAAATATGTGATGTGATATCATCTGTACACCAGTCACTATCATAGAGTAAGACTAATATGGGATGTACTGTGGAATAGTTAATACCTCATGACCAAATTTCAGCCAGTAGCATAAAGAATTAAAACTTAATATATTATAACAAGATTCATGTGAGGGATGATATTTCACTGCATGATACTAAATAACATGATAAGTGATACCTCATGTCACATGAGTATTCTTCATGTCACACGAGTATTCTTCATGTGACATGACTATGATATCGTTAAGTTTTTCTTGATGTCATAAAATTGTGTTTTTCATGTCATGCTTTGCATCAATCATTGTAAGGCTTACTGGTTAAATTTTCTTTTTGCATTTAGATAAAAAATTCCATCTTCTGGCTGGTAAATAAACATTATTACTAAGAATTAATAGTTAGATATGAAGCCGACAATAAAATGTAGTCATCTTTCATCCTTACCATCTATCTTCAAACTAATTAATTTTCCAAATTGTGTCAGGAATCTAAATTGTATTCATAATTGCACCTTGTGACACTCTTTTATAATGGATAAAGGAAGCAGCATCAGAATTTGACTGTTTCATATAAATTTATTTGACATCTGAGAAAATCAGTAGTCAGTAGAAACATTGCCCAGTACTATTGGAAAGATTGACAAGACAAGTTGAAAGTTGGCATGATTTAGAACCACAATTCAACATAAATTAGTTGGATTTTTTTTAACCAACATTAAGTACTACCGGTAATTAACTACATAGTTACTGGTTAGGTCACAGACTCATTGGTACCATACCTAATCTACATGAACAAATTTGGACTTTTTCTCTTTTTCAGTTTCCATTCCAAAACAAATGGATTCCAACAGCCCAATGCGCCAAGATTGTAAAGACCAACATCAAATCGTGCAATGCTATCATACATGTGGTGAACAAGGTTAACAAACTTCTTTCTCTCATATTGTTCTCTTTTCTTTTTCTATTTACTTTCCATATTACTAGTAGATTAACATCTAGACAAAACACATTTGATGAACTTTTATGGATTTGCAGAGAAAATTGTCATCTCTCACATGTTATAGAATTTAAATTGTTTGGTTTTGGAATATGTACACTTTTAAATACAATATTTTCTTACCTTGCCATAGACATGTTTCATACAAACTTGAATAATCCTGGAATATTAGGTGTTGCATTGAAACCATTTTAAAGTTTGAAAAAAGTTATTTTTTATCATTAAATCTATTGAATTTTGTTGACTGGCTCCTTGAATTCCCCCCCCCCAACCCCCACCAACTAAAACCAAGCTTAGCTTCCATATCTTCCCTGTCTTTGTATATTCATTTAAAAAAGATAGTTATTATTGTAACAACATTAAGATAACAAAATAATAATAAAGAGAACTAATCTGATTGTTCAATTACCTAAGTGTCAAATATGTTACATACAGCCTTATAGATTTTTGGCTCCAGTTTTGATAAATTTTGTACAGCTTTCCAGATTGACTTGTGTTGATATGTTGTTTTCAGTATTTGCAATAACTTAAATGCTCCCCTACACAAGTAAAACTTCTTTAACTTGCAATTCTGAAACTTTTGCTGATAGCTTGAATTGCATCCTGAATCACCTTCAAAAATGAATCACACTTTAACACTTTTTGACAACTAAGATAATCAACATTGCTTATATATATTTGGAGTAAAATCTGATTTATAAGAAACTTTGTCACTGTTCACAAACTTGCTAATAAGTTTTAATACAAGTGGCTTTAACAGTCATTCAAGGCATTGATGGGTAAATTTTGTTTTTCAACAAACAGTTGATTTACCTACAACTTCATATCAACTGGTTATTCCACTTTGTGAACCTTACCTATGCAAATTAGCACAATGGGCACACCCCCAACAGCTGTCTTCAAAGGGCTTAATGTATCACCCTAGCTATTGTCATCCAATTAAGTCAAATGTTGTTTGGTTTAAGATTGACCTGTTTGCCTTATTATTGTCTCTATGACAATCAGCAGTCTCAACTGCCCCAAAGATAGTTTTACATGTTTGCAAGATGGTTTATAATTTATACATCATATAAATTCAAATGGCGTTACTTTGTTTAAAAATTCATTTCTTTTTTGAAACTCAACCATGTCAGGAGGGTTGGAGTACAAAACTGTTTTGTTAGCATGATGTGTCATGTTATGGCAGGTTTGGCTAAAGTGAAAGCAGGTTGAGAAGATATCTCATTTTAGCAGTATAGACATTGTACCAGTTTTTACAAATGATGCTAACCTTTGAATAAAACATGTCTCTCCAGGATGCTAATTCTTTAAAGATGGGAATGGTTACTTATGACAGATTTTGAAGACCATGGCACTACAATGGCAGTTTGACAACTTTATAAGTCTGGTTTACAGTCTTTTTATTCACAATTTCTAAGATGATAAATCATCTATAATTGATTTCATGTGGGTATGGCTTGTGTAAGTTTCTTTAAGTTTGCTAGGTCTAGTAGTAAATGGCTACACCATATGGTTTTGATGAATTCCAACTTTTCAGTAGTGAATGCTGTCTGACATCACAACTAAATATAAATGTCAAAATATGTCAAAAGGTTTGGATAGGTCAAAAAAAACTTGGACTAACAGTTTTTGACATACAACTTTACCCTGTAAGTCTAACAAAACCAGTAAAGATTTATACTACATCAATTTTAAATATGATCTATTACATCCTCATTTGTTTTAACTTTCCAGGAGAATATTTGATCTCGGGATGTATGCTATTAACTCTTGAGAGAACTGGGACATGTCTGATAATTCGGATTTTGTAAATTACATTTGACAGCATAAACCCTGACTAGCGACACTTTAAACTTTACTAGCCATTGCTATAATTATTTTATGAAAGCTACTAGTCCAACAACTAATTTTGAGCCCTGCAACTATGCAAACTTCTCCAAATTAATTGATATTACACTCTAGTCACATTAAACAAACCTGTGTAATCTATCACCTAAGTCATATGCATTTGTCAAGTTGATACCACCTGCACAGCTTGATATGACATGATCATTACATTATAACATCATTAATGTGACATCACTTTAAACCAAGGTGTGTCACAGCATTATGACATCAATGTGGTATCACTTTTTACCAAGGTATATGATGGCATTATGACATCATCAGTGTCACATCACTTTTTACCAAGGATTATATGACACCGTCAATGTCACATTTTACCTAGGTGTATCATGGAATTATGAAATCAATGAGACATCAACTGTTACCTGGGTATATCATGGCATTATGACATCATCAGTGAGACATCACTTTTTACCTAGGTATATCATGGGATAATGACATCAATGAGACATCACTTTTTACCTAGGTATATATCATAGCATTTTGACATCATAAATGAGGCATCAATTTTTACCTAGGTATATCATTGTATTATGATTATAGGTATATAATGACACTATTGACTCTGGTAAAGACTGGGTAAACAATGACATGTTTGTTACAAAGTCATTTTTCGCCAACCTTTTGAGGGGCCCCGAGTGGCCGAGTGGTCTAAAGCGCTCTCCGTTACGGATCACTGCCATCTCACCTCTGTCTGCGTGGGTTCGAGTCGAATATTCGGCTAATGTAGTTAGGTGAGAAAGCTTGGCAGTAGCTTCTCGTGGGTCAGTGGTTCTTTCTGGGGATTTTCCCTGGTTCTTCCTCCACCAATAATACTGGCCGAAATGTATAGCCTATCATGTGCTGAAAAATGGTGTTAAACCTTACAACAACTTCCCAAACCTTTAACAAACTGTCATCCTTAATTATTGCAGTATTATATTTATCTGTAGATTAAGCACACACATGCATATACATGCATGCACACACACACACACTTGGTGAAGTTATTAATTGTACAAAATCCTGATTAAAAGTCTGAATTTCCAATGGGATACACAGTATAAATACACTGCATGTTGAAAGAAATTGACAAAGGTAATTAAAATATATCCATTGATGTTGCATGTGGGTTTATTGGCATATTTAAGAGATAAGGAAGTACAAATAATAATAATAATAATAATAATAATAATAATAATAATAATAATAATATGGTTATTATTAGTCTCTATTATAATAATTATTATTATTACTGTACTTTCTCACAATAATGCTGTTTATGCTAGTCGCAAAAATTGACTGTAGGTGAGGTCATATTTAAGGCTTTTGATACATGTTACTGTTAACAGGATCTATGAGCACACTTGCTTGATAAATAGACCACCCCAATAATGAGGGACCTAATAGTAATGGAGTACTACATAATAAAGAATCAAATATGAACTTATTAAATCCTGTGTTAATCTCAGTATATTGCTGTCATATTGTACCATTCTTTGTTAAACTATATTTTGCAGGTACTCATTCCTCCAAGTGGCAATGTGGTAGATGTCTTGGCAAAGGATTCCAGATTCAGCACACTTGTAGACCTTTTGAAGAAGGCAGACTTGGCAGACACACTGCAGAAAGATGGAACATTCACAGTCTTTGCTCCAACAAACACGGTGATTTTTGTTATTGTTATGTTGTTGGATTTACACAAACAATTGGTGTGCATATGTATCGCTTTTTTTATAATTATCTCTCTGAGCCTTTGTGGCTTGTACCACTAACTACATCAGACTAAATTAGACTCACAGGTTTTTAAACTGTATATGAGACAGGTCTAACTGCAAACTGCACATATGCAGATCTGTTCATGCATTATATGCTGGCTTATCTGGGTCTGTGCAGTGTGTTATGGAGTAATTATTAGAACAAACAGCACAGACCCTAATCTACAGGTGCTTTATGCAACATTTAAGATTGTTGGACTGTCACAGTTATTTTGGGGTCAAAGACATGCAATTTGCTATAAAAAAAACACATGGTGGCAGCATATACTAGTTTAATCAGGGGCTAGTGAAATTGATAAATTAAACAAGACTTACCAAGTCGAAGTTTGATTGTAATTTCATGAACCCCATAAGTGCCTTAGTGATCACATTAGATGAGATGACGCTGGTCACGTGGTCAGTCTTGAGAGCAAAGAAATGGAAGCCTCAATGTGTTAATGGGTGGGAAATATTATGGGTGGGCATGTGATCACTAAGGCACTTATGGGGTTCATGAAATTACAATCAAATTTCGACTTGATAAGTCTTGTTTAATTTATCAATTTCATTTCCCCCATAAGTGCCTCGTGATCCCATGAGATTTCATAGCGAGGCTTCCATTGATGGAATTGAGTAACAACAAATTAATATGTTGTTATTAAACCAGACAACCCAAATTTAAGATGTACATTACATTAGCATTATACAATTCTGGATGCAGACAAAACCTTTGTACTGAATTCAGTCTGGTCTGTAACAGGCTTTTTATATAATTTTCTGAAAATACAGGTACTAGCCCAGCCAGCTGCCATCAAAATTGTACCCAACTGTACCCCTTTCGCACAAGCTGCAGAAACAGATGCAGCCCTTGTGCTATGAGCCTGGAAAGCTGAGGTATCAATACCCGACTTTCTCATAACAGTCTTTATCCAGTTTGATATTGTGCTTTTGGCAACCTTTTTATATGGAGATTGCGTGCCGATAAATGACTGTGTCTCAGACTTTCTCAAAAGCTTGGTCCGTTGCAAATAACACTGTAAACAAGAAACAACACACAAGTTTTTGTCAAAAGGATAAGATTCAAATACAAAAGGCTCCAGATATTTACCTGGTTTAGATTGTTTCAGCAATGAAGGAATGTGTATTTGTACACTGTTTATACCAAATTTAATGCCATCTGTCTGCATAAGGTGAAGCGTCTGACACCGCTGTCCTGTCAACAAAGCAAGCAACATGACTAACTTCATAGTAAGTTCATGTAATGATAATTGATCATTGCCTTGTAAAGACAGAAAATAGTTAAACACAAGCCGCACATCCCACACAAAAGTATATTTTGGCAATGAAGGCTTTGCAATGAACACTCCTCTCATAAATCTCTTAAGTAAAATATTCTTGCTTAGTCTGGATTTAGAAGTAAGACTAACTAATGATGAAATTGCAGATCTAGCTGTATTTACAGAACTATAACCTAAACCTCTATCTACTAATTCTGTTAAAAACTCGATAACAGTAGTCACAGGTGGGTCAAATAGATTAATCTGTCTCTGATTTGAAAATAGCATCCACTTTTGGAGATGACCCCAATACTTTTAGTTGATGTTCTCCATGAATTGATGATGAGGCAGGCATCCCTTTCTGATAATCCTTGATTTTTGATTGCTGTCCTGATAAGTGAAAAACACCCTTAATCAGTTTTTGGAGGTGGTGTTTTCGTTGTGGATTGTGTGCCAGGTGTAGGATGTCTTGGGGATGTGACAGTAGAAAACAAGGGCCGACTACAGCATGCAGGAGACTCGGAAACTAGGGTTGTGTTGTCCATAGTGGTGCCACCAAAATAACATCTGCTTCGTCTTGGGCCATTTTTTTGCGGCTCTGCTCCCAACATACCGAAAGGTGAAAAACAATAATGAAGATTGTGCCATACACTTTAATGATCGCATTGAAGACTGGAGCACTTAACTTCCATTCAGAATCGTCATTAATATTTCTAGACAATCTATCTGCATCACAATTTTGTGTTCCCGGCAAATAAGAAAACACTTAACCATATACCCCTAACTGTACACCACAGCCAGATATCGTGCGATAATTTATGCAGTTTAGAAATGCTGCCCCCCATTTTTTTTCACATATGAAACTGCTACAGAGTTATCCATGTAGATGTGCACATGTGTGTTCTTCACATTGGAACAGAAAGATTGTAATGTCAGAAAACATGCTTTCAGCTCCAAAAAGTTAATATGATACAGTTGTTCCTTACGATGCCAATGACCACCTGTTTCAGCTTTGGTTGTATGATTTACTCCCCCCAACCAACAAGGGAGCTGTCACTGGTCAAGACAACTTGTGGTTCACCATGCGAAACTACTTTATAGCTGGAGTGCACATTAGATATCCACCAAGATATACACTGTCGGCTCGCAGCCGAAAGAGACAAATAAGCATCAAAATTACCTCTATGTATCTTTAAGTAGTTATATTTTTCATGTTCTAGATCTTTATAATATAAAGGTGCATAGTCTACACCTGGGCACAAGCAGCAAGCTTTCCCCCAAGTTGAGCCAATTCACGAATAGTGATGTTCCGTTTCCGCAGTATATCAGAACAATGAGCAACGATACTGTCTGCTTTATCTTGAGTCAGTCTGACAGTCATTGTGACAGCATGTAGCAAAAATCCAACAAATATTATTTTTTGGGTGGGTTCAAACACAGATTTTCCAGGGTGAACGGTTAAGCCCAATCCATCAAATGTACGAACTGTTTCTATAACATTTTACCGACACTGATCATAAGATTCCCCTAACAAATAACTATCATCAATATATGCCACATTTGTAAACCCTTTTTGTCTCAATGATGCAAAAACTGGCTTCAGTAGCTTGGTGAAAATGCGTGGTGCAGATGCAAAACCATTTGGCAAACAGGTAAATTCATATATATTCCCAAACCACTGAAAATGCAAATATTGCCTATGTATCCGAGCTACAGGAACAGAATAGTAAGCATCCTTCAAATCAACTGAGGCAAAGAAACAATTTTTTCTCATGGCATTAACAGCTGTTTTCAAAGTTCCCATTTTAAAATGTATCTTCTCAACATTGATATTAAATTGTTTTAAATTCAAAATTGATATTAAATTGTTTTAAATTCAAAATAAGTCTCACAGACCCATCTTTTTTTAGGTCTAATGAAAATGTTTGAAAAATATTGTCCTGGTTTTGAATTAACCTTACGAATAATACCTTTTGCAAGAAAATTTTCAATTTCAGCATTAATCTGTTTCTGTTCAGTTAGTGAGACTGTAAGTTGGTTTGGTATACATGTTTGCACAGTTTGCTGTTCAAACTCTATTTCATAGCCTTTCACAGTATTCAGAATCCAAGGATCAGAAGTAATATTCTGCTATGCGTCAAATGAAGCTGAAATTTTCCCAGCAATGAAATTGTCAGGTGTATTGATCATACAAGAAACATATGTACTTACATGAGGCTGCATACAAATAACCTGGGAAGATCCTATTGATCCTTCCGATGTTTGAAAAACCCAGTTCGTTGTTTCTGGACTTTTTTGTTGAAACCCTGCCTCCAGCGATAATTTTGCTGCCCCTGATAATTTCGGTTCCATTGGTGTCCGGTCCGTGAAGAAAAACGTCCAAAAAAGGCACATTGCTTTTAAAATTTGATGCCACTTGACGTTTTGCTGCTTCCTGTTGCTTTTTTCCCAGCAGCCGAGTTCCAGCCTTCTGGGATTCATTTAGTTTAGTTACCTGCTCATTCAGGTTATCTCCAAAGAGCCAGGCTGTGATGGGATTCAAGGCAGCACAGATGGGCTGATACATGTTGGTTAGCTCCGGTTTTATTAAGTCACGACGCTTAAAACTGAAGTCATTGAACAAGAATGATGACATTTTAAAATTGTCCATGACAAGATCCCTAACTGAATCTAACTGCAATTCTCAAAGATTGTTTCTATGCTTTTTAAACAATTCCAAGACCCTTAGGGTAGGAACCAAATTTTGCCCTAACTGAGTCTGCAACTTTTGCAGGAGTATATCAATACTTCTGGCCTGTTTGGACATTGCATTCCAGACTTCAATATTTACTCTCGGCACTTTTAAATTGTCACAATTTTCTGGTCTGGGATACTTTTCCTGTACGGACTTGAGCTTGTTGGATGTTAGCATGGAATGTAGTCCTTTATTGAGGACTTCCGCTAATTTGTCCTCCACATTTGGGCCAGTTTTCTGATGTTCATGGACAAAACTTTCCAAGTCCGCAAACAAGTCATCATCATTGTTCGCAATTATGTCAGCGGAATCTGCATCATGATCTGGCATTATTAAAGTGGCAACATCAACATCCACATCCGAGTCGACGTCTGCTGATGCATAAACCGCAGTTGATGTGCTTGGCATTTGGGTTTGATTTGCAACACTTGCTAAGATCGCTTCCAATTTTGTCATGCGCTCATGCATTTTGGACACGACATCCGCGTTTTGTGTCCACAACTGATATTGCATGACCAATTCTTTATCCAGAGTAGTCATATTGGTTGTTTGGGTGGAAGTCAAGTGACTAGCGCCAGCATCAGACAATGACGTCATGTCTTCTTGTCGTAATGGTTTGACTTAATGTAGCTTTTCCCATCTGCGCAACATGTGCCCCACTAGACCGCATATCTATGGTGGCTGTTGCTGATTGCGAATTCATTCGTTTTCCCATCAAACCCGTTCCGGAAACCGTACTTACATCCTCTGTGACGTTTCCTTTGCGTTTTCGACAATTTTTTAGTATTTCACTCATTAAGTCTGTCCCCTCAGGGAACTGCCTTGGGTTGTTCGCACCCGCCATTGTTGATACTGAAGTTCAGTGAAAACTCACAAAAGTTGGGAGACTATCTACAACACTTTGCCTCTGCAAAGGTGCAACCCAAATTGCAGTAATTAGTGCTTCAGAATGCACAAACCCGATAACTGCAACACTCTTCTTCAGAAATCGTAAATTACGCTGTTAATTTTTAGTGTTTTTCTTCTTTAATTTGCCCCCAAACTGACACTTCATGCAACCGTTTTTCTCAGACCACTTGACCAGCGTCATCTCATCTCATGGTATCAGGAGGCACTTATGGGGGAAATGAAATTATGTTACATTGTATCAAAGTATATCTTCCTGACAGGGGCTACTAAAATTATGTGACAATGTATCAAAACCTATCTTCTTGACCGGGACTAGTAAAATTATGTGACATTATATCGAAGCCTGTCTTCCTGCCAGGGGCAAGTAAAGTTAAGTGACATTTTATCGAAGACTATTTTTATGACAGGGGCTAGTAAAATTATGTGACATTGCGTTAAAGTCTATCATCCTGACAGGGACTAGAATATTATCTGATACTGTATCAAAGCCCGTCTTCCTGACAGGGACTAGCAAAATTATGTGACATTGTATCAAAGCCTGTCTTCCTGATGGGCTAGTACCGGTAAAATTATGTGACATTATATTGAAGCCTATCTTCCTGATGGGGGCTAGTAAAATTATGTGAAATTGTATTGAAGCCTGTCTTCCTGACATGGACTAATAAAATTATGTGACATTGTATCAAAGCCTGTCTTCCTGACATCAATAAGTAAAATATTTATCCTCTTGGACATAAGAATTAAAACTCAACACATGGCACTGGGCTATTGGACAATTTGGCCCATCTTGGACCGAAAAAAAGACAATTCGGCCCAACTTTAAAGACAATTTGGCCCAACTCGAAAGACAATTCAGCCCAATTTTAAAATACAATTGACAAGTATTTATTTGTAACATATATTTTGACAATTCTTATATAATATGTTTTATAAAAAAATTTGGAACATTTTGTGAACAAGATAAATGTTTTCCGAAGTTAAAATGGTTAGAAAAAACCGGAGAAAGAAAGGAGTATAGTAGAGCTGTATGCTTGGTCTCAAAAACTTAATTCTCAAACAAAACAAGAGATATTCTTGTATTTGAACGTATTTGTTACAAATAAATTTATTGTCTTATTTTCGGTCCAAGTTGGGCCGAATTGTCTATAAGCCATGGCACAGGTAGTTTTACTTTGATCTTACGGTGCAGTTAGGGTGGATTGGATACAGCACTATTGAGCTGCATTTTTAGAACAGTTTAGAACAATGTAGATTGTAAAGGTCACAGTATTATACATGCACAAGAAATAAACTATATTGTCAAGTTAAATGAAAATAATGTCAATCTAATGGCTTCAGTTGCTACCTTGAAAATCTTGTTAGAATTTCTCCCCAATGAATTCTCATATCAGCATTGGGGTTTTCCCCAAAAGGAACTTCTTAGAGATATCTGAAATGTTATGTTTATCCTCAGTTAAAATGGTACTAATATGGTGGCCATCTTTGATCATTGTTTATGTCATTCCTCCTAAACGGAAAGTATTTGTGACTTGGGCTGTTCATCATAAGAGTTCATATGGTGTAAAGTTAGTCCAACCCTTTCATCACTAAGTAACTTTCAGGCTTTGGGCCCCAAACACTAAGTAACTGGACTTGTAAAGCAGAATGACCTGTGGACTTTGAAAGAACATAACTTTGCCGATTTTATCGATATCTTGCTGTATTTGGTATCAAAATAAAGGTTAGAAGTCAACTTGTATGAATAATTCAACAAATTGTGCATATATATTAAAACTTTTAATATACAGGTGCAAACAGGTAACAACAGGTAAAATGCACAAGAAATTATTTACCACATTACATGAATGATAATTTCAAACATTTCGCCTAAATCAACTATTTCAAAATATTCCAAAGCTTTTCTGGAGCCATCTAACACTTTGGTGGGTCCAACTCTCTCAGAAAACTGAAATAAATCACTTTGGTTCATCGAGAACAAAAACACGTGGAGTTCACACTTTTTCTGGTTCAAAACCTTCAAAGTCTTCTTTATCGTCATCACTGTCTCCCAAAAGCACATTCAAATGCATCTCCAGATGTTTTCTCTCATTTTCAATCAACTGTGTTAGGTCACAACAGTAAAATATTTTGATAATTCATAATCTGACACTTCATTCTCATCTTGCGTCAAAGTCCGCCATTTAGTATAGAAATTCACCATTCAGAAAACATGCTTAGAATGTGCCTACTTGCCTCGAGATTTCTAGTTGAATTCAAGCTTAACTCGCAAGATAATCCAAGTATAATATCTACATTACAATAAGGAACTTCTTAGAGATATTCCAAAACGTATGTAGTTTGGTTGTTGTTGGCTTGACTTTGCTTACGAAGATTAAGAAGGAAGATTTCTATGTCTATTGCATGTGCGCTGGTGGCTGCCGAGCCCAATACATGACAGGCACGTCCGTCCACAGAGGCTGCAGGGGAATGTCTGGGTTTTGGTGGGTGCTGACAATGGTTCCCGGTTTTTTCTTCACCATCGTTTTTCCTCTATTTTGTTCTAAAGTGTCAGCGGCCTGGTGAACTGTACGTTGCCAGCTTGCACGGTCAGCAGCTTGTGATGCCCATTGGTGGTGATCGATGCCACAAGTGGTGAGGGTCTTTTTAAGGAGTCTTTATATGTCTTTATATCTCTTTCGAGGTGCCCCTCTATCACGG
The DNA here is from genome assembly GCA_029339505.1 of Unio delphinus. Lineage (NCBI taxonomy): Eukaryota > Metazoa > Mollusca > Bivalvia > Unionida > Unionidae > Unio > Unio delphinus. Next base: position 1,965,545 of record JAQISU010000007.1, on the reverse strand, counting down.
TGGCCAGTTGATAGCTCACCATACAGTGCGATCTTTGGCAGGCGATGATCCTCCATCCTGGATACGTGCCCTGTCCAGCAAAGCTGTATCTTCATGAGTGTGGCCTCAGTGCTGGTGATCCCCGCTTGTTTGAGGACTTCAGTGTTGGTAATGAAGTCACTCCAGTGGATGTTGAGGATGGTGCAGAGGCAGCGCTGATGGAAGCGTTTAAGGAAACAGAGATGACGGCTGTAGGTGACCCAGGATTCGGCACCATATAGGAGGGTGGTTAGTACGACAGCCTTGTAGACATCGATCTTTGTAACTCTCTTGAGATTGGAATTGTGCCAGACAATTTTGTAGAGTATGCCAAAGGCGCTGTTTGCCTTGGCTAATCTGTTGTCTATTTCTTTGTCGATCTTTGCATCAGAGGATATCACACAGCTCAAGTAGGTGAACTGGTTGACTACGATAGCTCTGTCCGGTCAATGAAGATGCTTGGTGGACGGTACTCTTCCTTGGGGGCAGGCTGGTGAAGTACCACGGTTTTCTTTAGGCTTACCTCGAGGCCAAAGAGCTGGCAAGGTTCTGCAAAGCAAGATGTTACGTGCTGTAAGGCAGCTTCCATGTGGGCAACAAGGGCAGCATCGTCTGCAAATAGATGTTCTCTAATCAGTTTTTCTAATGTTTTGGTGTGGTTCTGAAGTCGCCTTAAGTTGAAGAGGTTGCCATCAGTACGCAATCTAATATAGATGCCATCTTCATCATCAAGGTCTTCTGTAGCTTTTCGGAGAATCATGCTGAAGAAGAGTGAAAACATTGTGGGAGCTAAAATGCAGCCCTGTTTCACGCCATTTGCAATGGGGAAGGTCTGTGACAATTCGTTATTGTTTTTAACCTGACAAAGCTGGTCTTCATGTAGTTGGATGACCATGGTAAGGTCAAGGAATTTGGGAGGACAGCCGAGTTTTTCAAGGATTTTCCACAGTCTAGTTCTGCTCACCGTGTCAAATGCCTTCGTTAGGTCCACAAAAGTGATGTACATTCCTTTGTTTTGTTCTCTGCATTTTTCCTGTATCTGTCTCATGATGAACACCATGTCAGTTGTGCCCCTATTGGTTCTGAAGCCACACTGACTCTCTGGAACATGATCTTCTGCAATGGTAGGCACTAGTCTGTTTAGCAACACTCTAGCAAGGATTTTGCCTGCAATGGAGAGCAGAGTTATCCCACTGTAGTTTGAGCAGTCAGACTTTTCCCCCTTGTTTTTGTACAAGGTGATGGTATCACGGTACCAATTGTTTTTCCATAGACCTCAATGCTAATATTTGGAGAGATAAATATATTTTCTATCCTAATTTAGCGTGCATCTCACACACTGTTATAGAGGACAGTGTTAGATTGTCAATTTGATGATGACAAAACCAGGTACTCCATTGCATTTAAGAGAGATAACTCTGCTGGAACTAGACAGGGGTATGAGTTATCTAGTCACAACATGCCTATTTTCAGTCATGTGTATCACATTTTCAAAAAATCATAAAAAATACAAAATATGATCTATATAGGAATTAGCATAAATTCACATGTTGCCAAGAGGCTAAACTTTTTTTTAAGCCTAACAGAAAGTACAACTCTTACATAATCCACCAATCATAGCTTGTGTTGTTCTTTATTTCTAAATGGTATGGACCCTACACCTTAAGCTCCACCCACATGGACTTACGCAATTGGTACTGTTATACCTGATGATTGCATCTCGGAGGTCTTGCGGAAGTTTCCCTTGCTCCCAGCAACAAACAAAGAACTCGTGGAGTTTGGTGTGCAATGCTAGGCCTCCTTTCTTCCATATCTCAGGTGGAATACCATCTTTTCCTGCAGCCTTTCCTGCCTTCAGCTGTTCTATGGCTTTTACAGTCTCTTGCAGTGTGGGTGCCACATCGAGTTCCATCTTTGGTGGCTGTTGTGGGATGCGATCAATAGCTGCCTTTTGGACTGTACGGCTAGTGCTGAAGAGGGTGTGGAAGTGCTCTGACCAGTGGTTTAGGATAGGTTCCCTGTAATGAGTAGCTCTTGTCCATCTGCACTCCGAAGGGGGCTCTGTATTTGGAAAGAGGGACCATACACTGCTTTCAGCGCTTCATAGAACTTCTTGTAGTCTCCAGTGTCAGCGTACAGTTGGGTTCTTTCTGAAAGCTTTGTCCAACATTCATTTTGTATTTCACGAAGACTGTGCTGGAGGGAGCTGCAGATAAAGTGGAAGGCTGCTTTCTTCTGTGGACAGGATGGTTGTGCGAGGTGGGCTTGGTATGCTGATCTCTTACTGGCAAGTAGTTCTTGGATTGTTTTGGTTGTTTTCATCAAACCAGTCTTTGTGGTTCTTAGTGGTGAATCCAAGGATTTCTTCTGAGGTTTGCAGAATGGCAGCCTTGATGTGATTCCACATCTCCTCCGGAGGTAGATCTGGTGGAAAGTTAGGTTCTTCAAGTCTAGAGTGCAGGCTCTCTTGAAAATTTGCCTTGACGTCTTCAGACAAGAGGTTTTTAATCTGGAGCTTCCTTTTTATGGTACGTCCTTGTTTGGACCTGGGCTTGAAATAGAAGTTGAGCTTGCATCGAACAAGATGGTGATCTATGTGGCACTCTGCACTGCGCATCACTCTGGTGTGAAGGACATCTTGTAAGTCCCTCTGGTGTACTATGATGTAATCGATTAGGTGCCAGTGTTTTGATCAAGGATGCATCCAGGTTGTTTTCAGGCTGTCTTTCTGCTGGAATATGGTGTTTGTAATGGTGAGCTGTAATTCTGCGTATGTAGTCTGGTACTATGACGTTAAATAAGCACACTGCCCCAGACCGGTCTGCAGGGTTACAGACTTACTTCCCCATGACTGGAAAACCGATCTGTAGTGATGAAAGAATTAATGAGAAAATGACTAACTCTTAATATGGCAACCCTGGTGGCAGTCTTGAAAGTATTTTTTTCTCTACTCTTCTTAAAAGGATGTGAGTAGCTACATGGTATTTTCAGTAATAGATTTCTAATGGCTCATAGTTGGTCCTAAATAAAAATGGTGCAGTCATACATCTAGTAGTGACAACTACCGTACCTTAAAAGTCATGTTCTCACTACTTACCATGAATGTATGTATGATCATTACGAAATGGAATTTTAACTGAAGGCACTCTAATGATGCCTATTTACACTTAATTAAAAATGGTGCCAATATGAAATCAGCAGCATCAGCTAATTCGGAACTCTTGTTATTGCAAAGAAACATCAGACTCAGCAGTTCAAAAGAAAAAATTGTGTTGTCTTGAATTAGAATTTATTTTTGTCCAACAGTAGCATCAGAGCTTCTAGGGACTCTTGCAATAAAGTTTGTGTCCCTTTGTCCTTCTGTCCCACTCTTTGCCAGTTAATATAACCTAAACCATGAGATATTTTCATGAAATTTGGTGTGCATTTGTATCGTTTCAAGTGTTATGTTAATACAGTAAAACCTGTAATGAGAGATTAAACCTTCTGCAACCAAAAGCGGTATCTCAAGACAAGTAGTCTCTCATAAGAGGTGTATGAAAATGGACTGATTTCCAGGGTCAAACATTAGCATTAATGAAGAAGAAAAATACTCATACTCACTGTACATGTATCCTTTATTCATAAATCTTGTTAAATATTGCATGCATACCTCTCAAAATAACTTTATAAAGATATTCATCTATTAAAAAAACTGCAAAGTTAGCTATGACATACATGTATATATCTTTATACTTGTGTTTTACAGACGTTTAAGCTGTCTGCTATTTTGTGAGTGGTCTCCCCATTTTCACTTCTTTCAATTACATTCATTCCTTCTTCCAGTATTATAATATTTTTTTTCATCAGAGGTTCTGCCATTATTAGTGTTGACGTAACGACTAGATGTATTTCAACTTTGATCAGGTTTTGAGAAAATGTGCAATAAGGACATAATTAACTCATGAAGAAACAATACATTTATTTTGATATAAAGTTTAAATCACCAGCGTTATTGCTTGATAAACAAAGGTTGTGACTATCTGCACCCAGATAAACAGATGGTGATTTGGTGAAACACTGTAACAAAAGAAGAAGACAAAATCCGGAGACAATTCACACTTGCTAGTATGAAAGACAAAGAGCTCATTCATCACCAGGCATTAAAGATTAATTATAAAGACAAATGATGTACTCAATCCTACACTGAAGCCCTTTCAAAGGATTTCTCACATGGACTACTGTTGTTGTGTGGGTTTTCACAAAGATAAAGAAAAAATACAAACCTCTAAATTTGTATTTTTTTAATGAAAAAAAATGGTTAGTCTTGCTGGCTATTCACATGACTTTAGCACTACAATGGCTGTTAGTGACAGGTACTTTAGTCTGGTTTACTGCAGTCTACAAATTACACCATATGCTGGACTTTCACAAATTTCACAAAACTGGTAGCTAGCCAATATTTTAATATTAGAACAATCTTTACTATCTATGCGGTCATTGTCATAAAGCATTAAATAATTGTTATTGGTGTTTATCTCGCTATATGGTTGTTAAAATGTAGGGTTATTTAATGTGTGCTTTGTTTGCATACTTACACATATCCTGAGCTCTTGTGTTTACAAAGGATTACATCAAGGTCAGTGGTGTTGATCTGTTTTGTTTGGTATTTTTGTGATGCAGTCTCTCATATCATTGTCAAAATCCATATTTTGCAAAGACTTTTTGGTCACTGGTTGCATTTAGCAAGTGGTCATTCATAACGTATATATAATAAAATCAATCTGTGCAATACAATTGTGGTCGGATGTGACAGGTGGTCACTCATACCAGAGGTTGCTCATAACAGATTTTACTGGATATCCCCAATCTTGTATGACTGGCTTACTAAGTTAATTGGTATAATAAACTCAAAAACCACCATTTCTGAAGACCACCAATCATGAAAGACCTTATTTTTGATACACAGTTCACTGTGTTATACAATGTGAGGGTTTGTAATTGAGACTGCCGTCTTGAGAAACCTCATTTTGTCAATGGAGGAGTCTCTCAAAGAGAGGTTTTAATGGTATTTAACTTAAAGAGTGAAAAGGATTGAAATTTATGCTTTTTTATTTATTATCCAGGTGTTTGAAGCTCTTGGTAGTGATGCAGTCCTCGAGTTACAGGGAAACAAGGACCTTCTAGTCAAAGTTCTGAAGAACCATGTTGTACAAGGTACATCTATTATTGTTTTATATAATATATCAAGACCACTTGAATTGAAGACATTAACTACTTAAATATTGCTCTTATTTTCCATTTCTTATATTTATTGTGACAATACCACATTTCTTAGACCATATTAAATATATCCATTTCTAACCCATGAAAATATCCTTTATATATTTAGTTCCATTCATGAAAACACAACAAAGTTTGATGTTCTGATTACAGTATTTTATCGTAATACTGAAGTAACATTTGATTGTAAGGGTATCAGTTTTCATGGTTTTGTAGAAAAATATTTTTTCTTGGGCACTTAAATTCAAAGTTTGCATATTTTGGGTTTGAGTATTAACCTTTACATATACTGCATATTGAAAACACAAAAGAACAAACATATACTGACAACAAACAGCGGTTGCTTCAATGGTTAATAAACATCTGACCTCACATAATACATTGCAATGGACAAAAGAAATGATCAGTGTTTTTTCCCCCATTTTTTCTCAATTCTTATGGCTATTGAGATGCATATCTTTTAATTTAAAAAATAATGTCAATTCAATTATGTTCAGATGCTGAATAAATTCATTATACTTTCCCCAAAAATGGTAGTTTTGTAAACAAACAATTAACCACAATATGCAGTGTGAAGCATCAAGTTTTACATGTACTTACATTGGCCTATATTCTGGGATGCCACTTTGCCCAAGACAACAGACATAAACTTCGTAATGAGGTTACCAAAGGAAAGAGGCTACTCATAAGGAAATGAAAACCTGTCATCAATTTAGTTTTAATAATTACGCTCAAGTAAAACTTGTACTAATTTAAACCTACATGAATTCCATAATAGAGTAATGCCTATAATTATGATAAACCTTTAGAAAACTAAACTTGCATAACAAAATAAATTTGTTCTACTCACCATTAACTATTAAAAATGCAATATTCAGATTTCATTGCTCAATCATTGAATCAAAGACTGATGAGATCTCCATTAGCATTGCTCAGGAAGAATTTTATAATTATGTACATGTGAATGATGAAGCTACAGCAAAATGCCTGAATGTGTTAAAAAAAACATAAAATTCTTTGTTGTCAGTGTTGCCAGTGCTGAGCATATGTATGAAAACCATACGTGCTTTTGAATTGTTTCGCTGAAGTAAGTGGATCCACGTGTTACTTCAGTTATTTATGTCTGACATGACAGAGTTATCGATTTAATGGGTTGAGAAAAGGGGGGAAAATTGGCAAAGAATGATTTTTGTGGAACTAGAATTTAACTCTCGACACAAATAGGTTCTTGAGATAACCGAAGTGGAGATAAGTGGGTTTGACTGTATATCATATGTTACAGCCATAGTTTATACTCGGTGCCTTAAATAAGATGTTTTGAGAAAAGTAAGGATAGAGAGAACAAGAAAACATATAAGGTATTCAAACACTGTTATAAGTAAAAGTGAAAGAAAGAATAGGAAATCATACATATACTACCATATTTACTGTATGTGTTGGGACACCTGATTCATTGTGACATCATGAATTAATTTTCGAAATAATTTTTTGGTGCAGTGGTTGTTCTTGGCCACGTCATATTTTCAAATTATAAATTGTGGGACACCTTTTAAACCATTCAAAAATTACATTTTCAAAAATGCACTCTAACTTAAACTCTAATTAAAAAAATATAAAGCTGTTTACTGGAGATAAAACACTTTAATCCACTGCAGCAGCATCTCATCAACCCAAACTTTCTGCACAAATAAGCTCCATTCTTTTGGTGCATGAATATATTTTTTTAGCTTTCTCATGCTGTGAAAAATTATCCTTGGAGATAACAGATCTCCAGGGGCAGAAACAACAAGGACTAAATTCATGCCATTTCTCACATTTTTATATCTTATCAACAGTCCATTTAGGAATGAGATAAAATTACTCTGGAATTTCATCCATATTGTTGGAAAAATCATCTCTTCTGACCGTCACAAATTCATCAACTGATTTTGTTTTCTCCAGATCTTTTGGGTGACATTAAGTAATTGATGTCCATGTATGAAGCACTATATTCTGTTAAAAATTGTTTCATGGTTTAAATTTATTTTCAAAATTCCCATGATTACAAGTGAATAGGAACCAAAGCTGGTTTCCCAATGTCGGAAAAATGTGAATTTAAAATATAAAAATAACAGAACACTTACAAGTCCAAAGTTGGCTTCTGAGGTCAGCTTGCTTTGTAATAAAATGTTTGTATTTAATGTCCTTTATAAACATCTGCACACTTAAAACGTATCCAAAGATGGCTTTTGAGGTTGACTTGCTTTGTAATAACTATAAGCTTTAGAACTGATATCATGTAGGTAAGTTCAAACAATCAGTTTATTGCTTGCTGCCAGTTGTGTTTATTCACCACCTGGGCTTCTATTTGCTTGGCATCTGTAGTCATAATTAATACCAAAGGGCATTGATAACTAAATGCTATACACAGAAATAATTTACTTTAATAATGCTTTTTGTAACCTATGCTTGGGAAAAGATTGTCATTTGCACTCAAGTGAATATATTTTCAAATTCCAGTAATGGTTTATTTGCAAGATACTGTCACATTTTTTACATAAATATAACACAACCATAGTTATTTTGCACCCAACACTGTCATCCACGAATGGCAGATGCCTTGAAGCAATTTTTTGATTATATCCCATTTTATTGGATCCAGTTTTCAGTTGAATAACATAAGCTATGCTACATATAAGGAGTTCATGGATATATTTTTTTCTTTAATGCTTACACTGAAAAATAGAGGAATAAATGATAACAATACAAGATTAGTTTCTTTCATTTTATTATCAAAAAGCATTTTGTTTATCCATTTTGTGGCCACATGCAGTGGTGGTTGGTAGTGTAAATTCAACACAATTTTTTCTTCTTCTTAAGTCTTTGGACATATGATCTAGGTGAATGAAAGGTTCACCATAAGTCCTGAAACTGAAGAAAAAAAGAGAAAAGATTTTTTTTATATCGTGTCCCAATATATACAGTAAATATGATACAACTGAAAATTAGATTAATATCTTTTCAAATTAATGCTTACTTTAAGTGAAATTGTTGTCAAAAGAATTTAGATCCCCATAAATGTCTCATTTTATCCATACAAGCTTGATCCCAGTGAACAACATCAGTGTGAAGTACTAAAGCTATTGCTTGTGTACAGTTACTCCAATTACTAATGACCGCTCCGGTGGCCTAGTGGTTAGAGCGTTCGCCGTGGAAGCGGGAGGTCGTGGGTTCCATCCCCGGCCGAGTCATACCAAAGACTTACAAAAATGGTACTAACAGCTGCCTCGCTTGACGCTCAGCATTAAGAGGTTAGTGTTAGGACTGGTCGGCCTGGTGTCAGGATAATGTGACTGGGTGGGACATCATGCTACATGTTTTGGCATGCCTCAGTGCTAGACATCACTATAAACTGCCTCACAGCAGACATCGTAGTGATATGACTGAAAAATTGTTAAAGCTACGTTAAAAATCCTAATCAAACAAACAAACCAATTACTAATGAAACACTGTATATGCACTAATTATTGCAGTTACTAATGAAACACTGAATAAGCATTTATTACTGCAGTTATTAATTAAGCTCCGTGTATAAGCACTAATTACTGCAGTTACTAATGAAACACTGTATATGCATTAATTACTGCAAAGTATTGAAACACAAATTTCACTGAGTTTGAGAGAAAACAGCTGTATCAAAATCTGGTCTCTCAAGTCGCCTGGATAACACAAATGTTTGTTTGACAAATAGTCCTGAACTTGTTGAATTAAACCAGTATTCTCAAAATCATGGATAATATGATCAGATCTTTCACACATTTTCTTGTGAGCCACAATGATCTAATCAGTCTTGGCTTCACTGACAATGTTTTACATTAAGTCTAGTGGCTGAATTTGGTTCATACATGAGGCAAGCTCAAACAAGTGAGTGTTGTTTTTCAATTTATTTAGCATCTCTGTACTTTGATGGAGTCTAAATACATCAAATATTGATACTGCTTGCTAACTGCAATGAGTCAAGGGCACCTGTTAACATATTTGGTTCACATGTAGAATGATGACATTATCCAATGTGATGGGATATAAGCTGATTTTGACCAATATTAAGTCACTATGTGAACAAAATAGCTATCAGTAAGTAATTGATGGTCATCAGAAAGTAATTGATGGTCATCAAAGTAATTGATAGTTATCAGAAAGTAATTGATGGTCATCAGAAAGTAATTGATGGTCATTAAAGTAATTGATGGTCATCAGAAAGTAATTGATGGTCATCAGAAAGTAACTAATGGTCATCAGAAAGTAACTGATGTTCATGAAAGTACATGTGGTTTTACTCTTTTAACAATTGAAGTGACTGTTATTTGACATTCTCATATTTTTGTCTTTTGTATTCTTTATTTCAGATATTGCTAGAGGTTTATCCATGAAATTATATAATATGCAAACTTTGACACTGGCAAAACCACAAATTTAGGAACCCATGGAATTTCTTTTCTTCAAAACCTTGAAAAGTTAAATGCATGAAAATAAATGAAACTAATAACTTCTGACACAGTTGAAAATAAAACAATGAGACAGTGCAGTAAAACTGTATTTATTCAGCCATTTTGCAGGTGTCCAGATTAAAGATGATTAGTGCCAAATATGAGTAACCCGATTTGGAAAAAAATATTGGGTAAATTTGTTGGAACTTACACATAGAACCATTCTAGTAAATTATTCTTGTACATGTTATTTTACAGGAACAATCTGTTGCTCTGGAATTTTCCGTGGCCATTGGCTGACAGGCAAGAAAATCCGTGCCCTCTCTGGAGAGATGTACCATTTATCCCGTGCGCACTCTGACCAGCCAACTATCGGACATGCAAAAGTGACTGAATGTGACAAGACTGGAACCAATGGTGTTGTTCATGTGATTGACAGAGTGTTGATGAATGATCAAGATGATGACTCATTCTGGGATTGGTGGATTTAAATGAGGACTGGGTCAAAATGAACAAACAGAAAATAAATGGAATTAGATTGAGATTTCCTGTTTACTCACATAAAGATACATGAACAGTTGAAGCAATAATAATTATGTACTTTTGATTCCAGGATTGGAGATAATACAATACTAAAATCCTTTCTGCTTACCATTTATGTTAATTATCCACAATTTTGTTTGATTCAAATTTTGTTTGATATATAGTATTTGTTTTAGATGTCAGCACAACATCTTCCATGCTTATTCTTGTCTATGCAGTGTACATCTATTGCAATAAAGAATTTTTCACAAATATTTGTTTATAATCTATAATACTTGTAGATAGTTGCAAAGATCATACACTTTAATGCACATTCTCTTCTCTATATAAAAATATACTGAAGTCTGCCTTAGTTGACACCACCCTACAAATGATACATGTTAATAAAGGTCACAATGATCCAATGTTTAATTAACTCAGGTAAATAGCTAACCTTTATGATGAACATCTGTCCATGGTGAGTATCTGTTATAGACAGGTTTCACTGCAATAATCAATGACATTACTTTTATCTTGCTGTTATGTGATATGTAATACATCTATCAGTTATAGACAGGTTTCACTTAAAAAATCAATGACATTACCTTTATCTTGCTGTTATTTTCACTTCAACATTACATGCATAAAGCAGCCTCTTTCTTGAACAGCCAAAATTGTATCATAAATTGGGCATGTAGCAAAGGGAGTTGCAACATTCAATCAAACCGTATGTAATGGCCATCTGCTTGTAGCAATTCATGTCTATAGCAAACATCATTTTGATCCCCTCTAACATTATTACATAACTTTACCTGAATATAGAAACCACCTGCCCAACACAACTGGCAACCACTTTATCCTAGGAAATACATGCTATTTTACAGTTGATTGTGATGTTATTGTTGTTTGTCAATATTGTATCCTTTATTGTTAATTTTCAGTTTCTCCCCATATTTAATCTACTGTATGACATATATGTCTACAAAAGATCACCTGTCTGACACATACCTGTCTATAAAGATCACCTGTCTGACACATACCTGTCTATAAAGATCACCTGTCTGACACATACCTGTCTATAAAGATCACCTGTCTGACAACATATCTGCCTATAAAGTATACTATCTGATGGGTCAATAGGAGGTCATTGTTGATAGCTTCACACGTTTAATTGGGACTTTTAAACCCTGTTATGAGAATTAAAAGTGAATATCAACAAATTAAAAATGAATACCGTTAAATTACAAGTGAATACAGTCAAATTAAAAGTTGATAATGCCAAATTAAAAGTGAATTCTGAAAAAAAGATGTGGCTGATATTCATTGTTATTTTTAATTAGTTCATTTGCAAGTATGGCTTACTTTTGAATATAATTTTCAGCAAACATTCAGAATATGGTTATTTTTGTCTTAAATTACTACAAAAACATAAAAAAAATTGAAAATTGGTTTCATTGACATGATTTTACAATTATTTGATTTTCACATCATTTTCTGCATCTCTTGCAAATATGAAGGCATTAGTTTCCGTTAATTTACATGTACACAACTTACGTGTATGCAACATTTATGCATTAGTTATATTACACAGATTCTGTCTGAGCACTGCTTACCTTTAAGGACAAAATTTCTTATGATTTTCATGGTTTATGTTCATTCAATGTAGCCTTAATTCAGGGACAAAATGTCTTGCAATTATCATGGCTTATTTTCAGCATTTGCTTATGTTCAAGGATAAAATTTCTTGAGATTGTAATGGCTTATTTTCATTCAAGGTAGTCTCATATTCAGGGACAAAATGTCTTGTGATTTTCATGGCTTATTTTTAGTATGTTGAAGGACAAAATTTCTTGAGAATTATAATGGATTATTTTCAAGGTAGCCTCATGTTCAAAACCAAATGTGGTTTTCATGGCTTGTTTCAAGGTAGGCTTATATTAAAAAAATCATGTTCAAAACCGAATGTGGTTTTCATGGCTTGTTTTCAAAGTAGGCTTATATTAAAAAAAAAATTCTTGTGATTGTGATGGCTTCTTTTTCTGCTAGGCTCAATGTTTAACTTTACATTATTCATATTAGGCATGTAAAATTAATCTGTACATGTCATAAAGAAATTATTCTCCAACTCATTGTAAAAAACACACCTGATTAAAAAAAAAAAAACAAATTGAGAAATAAAACAAATTCAACATATTTTGAGATCAGTTTATTAATAATAGCAAATTTAATTTTAATATAAAAATAATCTGATTTTAACCAAAAAATATGACAATACAAAAGAAAGAATGGCAAGCATTATTTTTAAGCAAGTACTGTTGCTACAAGAAATGTTAAGTTCCAGTTCCTCTACCATGTGAAAATAAAGATTTTCTGAAACAAAATCATAAATTAAACAGGAATATTATTCATGTTATATTTACATAATACTTGCTTCATATGACACGGCCAAACATATTATTATGAAAACTTAATTTCCAATCTACTTGAAACGACTTTCTGATAGAAAACAGATGAAAACTTAAGTGGAATGCTGACATGTACAACTCCAAAATGACACTGGATCAAAAAGACAAAAAAACTGAGAATAGCAGGCCTCTAATAAAAAATGGTGATACAGACTACTAAAGACATTTTTGGGGGTTTTCAATTTGTCATTATTTTAATTGACATTTAAATACTTGGTAATTGTTAATACCGTCTAAAATGGTAATGATAGGTTGACTTAATTTCCATAGTACTTTTGTTTCCAATCCAGGGATTACAGAATGCAGTTTAGGCAACCAATGTAAGATAATTATTGACAAGTGATGTCTAAATTCCTGCAATTTGTAATTTTCAGTTTTACCAACCAAATTAAATAATACAATAATAACATCTGTTTGGTCCTTACGGTTCAGCTCCAGGTTCTGTAGCACTGTTAAAAGTGAAGAATGCAAGCTGTTTGCTTTACAATTCTTACAATGCAATGTTTTAACATACGCTTGCATGTCTTTTCTTGGACTGATAGTTGAGGAATATAACTGCTATGTTTTCATGAAACATATTTTAATTTTTTTTAAAACTACAATAATTCTGCTTCATTTTGAAATGCAGAACAAAATTTCCAATGCGGGCACTGCTTTTTCTGAAGGTATACTTTTGTTAAAATAGTTTAAAAAGTTTCAAATATTTATCAAAAGAACCCAATCAAGTTTGATTATTGGCTTGGAAATCCAGTCTGATCCATCTACATATCAATTTAAATATACCAACTAAATTTAAGTTCTCCATCAAGTGGTATTTACTTTTACATGTGTTAAAAATTGGAAAATGTGCCATCTTCACATGCATATAACTGTACAGTTAAATTTTATATGACTATTGGAACTGGTGCAATTTTACTAATAGCTTCTCAGGGTGGACTGACATATAGATATATGAATGGATGTATGGCCAGTACCAAAAGAAGATACCCCTCATGCAAGCGGCAAGGTCATAAAAACATATGAGGCTCGATTTGGGTACCCTACTTTGTTGGGTACTCAGATATTAGCCGAGTGAACTTGTAAATCTAATGTTATGATACAGCAGAGCACCGGTCAATCATCATTAAAATTTTATGATACAGCAGGACACCAATGATCCAGTCAATGATTATTCCAATTTTATGATACAGTAGGACACCAATGATCCAGTCAATGATTATTCAAATTTTATGATACAGCAGGACACCAATGATCCAGTCAATGATTATTCCAATTTTATGATACAGCAGGACACCAACAATCCAGTCAATGATTATTCCAATTTTAGGATACAGCAGGACATCAATGATTCAGTCAATGATTATTCAAATTCCCTGATACAGCAGGACACCAATGATCCAGTCAATGATTATTCCAATTGTATGATACAGTAGGACACTAATAATCCAGTCAATGATTATTCCAATTGTATGATACAGCAGAACACCAACGATCCAGTCAATGATTATTCAAATTTTATGATACAGCAGGACACAAATGATCCAGTCAATGATTATTCAAATTATTCACTCATTTAGGATCCTAGCCATGTCACTGAAATATTTAAATCTCTAATTAAAAGGAACAATCTGGATGGCCAATTTTTCTGGATAAATTAATTTCCTCAAGGTTCATCTCTTAAAATGTTTACTTTAATTTGAAATGTCATTCAATATTACTATTGTTCATTGGTATCAAATTTCATGGATTTAGTTTCACAAATCATGAATTTAAAGACTAAATGACTAGTAATGCTTCTGTGGAAATATTAAAATACATGATCAAAGAGTGTCCCCCACCTCCCATTAAAGACTGGAAACAATGAGATCTCTCCGCCCCCCCAATTACAGACTAAATGGACATAAATCCTGTGGAAACAATAGGATCCCTACACCAATTAAAGACTAAATAAACATTGATCATTCTGTAGAAACAATAAGATTCCCCCACCTCAATTAATGGCTAAATGGACAATGATCTTTCTGTAGAAACAAAAGATGACACTCCAAATTAAAAATGTAAACACTGTTTTTGTAAAACTAAACAAGAATCCCTTGAGGGGATGGTTGCTGTAATTTTATCAACCAATCAAATGAAGTCTAATATCTTCATATTTGGAGAAAGATTACTGTGAATGATTAGCCTAATTGTGTACTGAACAGTTTGATTCCCTTAAAGATTTTTGAAAGCTGCATTTCCATTGGCTAATTCAAAGGTCACCAGAACATGAACCTTAAGTGGTCGTCATCAGATCTTCATGCAGGACAGCAGACATCTGATTTTAATCAGATTGTACTGTACATCAGCTTAGCACCATTTTTATTTAGGACCAAGCAGACATCAGAGAACCCGTGTCATAATGAGCATCAATTCAAGGGGAGTATGGACAAGATTTTCAATACAGGCATATTGGATGCATGAATTTCAGCATTTTTATTTTGGACCAGCTAGGTATTGTAAGAAGTCTACTGGTGAAAACCCCATGTTAATATAGTCATCCTCACAGGAAGCGTAGAGATAACCGATATTGATATAATCATCCATTCATGAAGGGCAACAACAACAAGATGGCTGCCATGTTGATACTAATGGACATCAGACAGGCATCATACTAAGTCTTTTAGCAAAATCTCCATGTTGAGATAACTATCCATTAAGGAAGAGTAGCTATAACAAGATTTCCAAGAATGCCAGTATAGTGGCCATGTTTATGTCAGATTGGCATCATTTCAATTTAGGACCAACCAGATATTTTAGTGAAAAGCCAATACTGATATGACCATCCATGATGGAGTAGTAACAATAAGATTTTCAATATGGCTACTGCACTTACAGACATAGGACAATACAGCAGACCATTTCATAAGCTATTTTGGTCTATAACCAGTAGATTTGAAAATTGGTACCAACAAGAATAAATGAATTCACAGCATTTGATTTGTAAACCATTTGGTTAAATAACAATAACAGCCATTTATTTTACTTTCCAGTGCATTGACTACTGACTTGGTTTAATTGTGAACATGGAAGACAGTCTCATAGTGTATACTTTGAAGTAGTAATTTAATGCAATAAATGTAGTAAAATTAAGGCAATCATCAAGCTGTCATAGTGAGACTAGCTTAGACAAACTGAGACAAAGACATTACAAGTAATACTCACAATCTTTGCAATTTCTCAATGACATGGATCAGCTATACACAAAACAATGTACATGTTTTATTCAGAAGTGGAAGAAAGAATTAGTTTGATATATGGCAGGTGTATTATATGCCATATCAAACAAGTACTTGCCTCCAACTTAAAACAAAAAAAGAATGTAGTTTTATTTTATTTCTATTATGTAACTCCTCTTTTACACGTCAGAAAGATTTTTAGCTTTACAGTATGAATTGGGATTTATAAAAGTTCAAGTCACTGCATATAAAAATATTAACACATGGATCTTACAGTCTTACTGAATGCCAGAAAAACCATTATATACCACCACCAGTTACTTTGAAATCAACAATCGCCTAACATTACTGTTTATTGCCATCATAAATTCTGTACATCATAATGTGATGCAAAACCAAGAGACATGATGTAACAAATTACAATTTCAAACAAATGCAAATTTTATTCAGTTATGAAGCTATGTTAAAATTTCTTACTGATGTTTATAACAATGATGGACACACAAGTTACATATATCAGATGACATATAATATTATTGTTACAAGCAACTGATGCATATAACATTATTGTTACAAGCAACTGATGCATATAACATTATTGTTACAAGCAACTGATGCATATAACATTATTGTTACAAGCAACTGATGCATATAACATTATTGTCACAAGCAACTGATGCATATAATATTATTGTTACAAGTAACAGATGACATATATCATTAATGTTACAAGCAACTAATGGCATATAATATTATTGTTACAAGTAACAAATGACATATATCATTAATGTTACAAGCAACTGATGGCATATAACATTATTGTTACAAGCAACAGATGACATATAACATTATTGTTACAAGCAACAGATGGCATATAACATTGTTGTCACAAGCAACAGCTGACATATATCATTAATGTTACAAGCAACAGATGACATATATCATTATTGTTACAAGCAACAGATGACATATATCATTAATGTTACAAGCAACAGATGACATATATCATTAATGTTACAAGCAACTGATGACATATCATTAATGTTACAAGCAACAGATGACATATATCATTAATGTTACAAGCAACAGATGACATATATCATTAATGTTGCAAGCAATTGAAGACTTTAACATTATTGTTACAAGCAATGGGTGACATATAATGTTAGTTTACAAGCAACTGATTTCTTCATATAGTAGTAATATTTCAAAAAATTTAATAGTTAATTATTTTTAGCAGTTTTACAAATATTCATTTTTACAATTAAAAGTAAAATCACAGTAAATAAAATACAAATTCCAGAAAACCTTAAGATGTGTAAATTTTAAAGGTAGATATAAAAGGTGGACGGATTATCATTAATAGGCAATGATCATTAATAAGTAAATTACACATGTAATGCATCTTGAGCAAAACATATAAATTAAAATTTTCTTTTACTAAGAACATGGAACATATTGAAATTAAAATGTATAATAAAGCTGAAATTCTAGATGAATCTCAGTAGCAGGTGCTCTATGCAATAAAATTATAAAATGAAAAAGAACAGATAAACAAAATAAATAATATTTAGGAGCTCGAAAGAAATATAACACTAAATCTAAATAATACAAGGCATAAATATATACTTTTAGCAAAAATAAAAAATAAATTCCCAATAATGGAATGTTTTCGCTGATATGTTTTCTTCTTCTTTTGAAATAATTGACTTCATACTGATTCATAGTATGTACCACTTTCCCATTGATACATGTGCAGAATGTCCCTTGTCAACTGTATGTATCAAGTATCCCTTGTCAACTGTATGTCTCAAGTATCCCTTGTCAACTGTATGTCTCAAGTATCCTTTGTTAACTGTAGACCAGCTATCCCACTAGTGCATATCTTGAGTATCCCTTGTTAACTCTAGACTGGCCAACTGTAAAACCTGAAACAGCAAAACCAATTTGTTTCTTCAATAATTCTTGTTAAAATAATTTAGGAGGACTATCATCACCTCACAAATTCAAACCTTGCAGATCAAATTCTTTTAGTTAAAATGAAAAAAGTTAGCTACCAGCCTAGGTTTGTAGAGTGATCTTTCCTGGATACAGGGATTAATGTTAAATCCTGTAAATATTGCAGATACTACAGGAGTGGAAGGCACGTTCTCTATATGGATGTAACTGAAAGCATGGTTCCCATGCTTTTATAAATATAAATTTCCAGGATGAAATTAATTTTTCCAAGGTTAACATATAATCATTAATAAAATTAAAGAACAGATTTGGATTATAAAACAAGTATTTTCCAAATCAGATGTTTCTCTTTAAAGACTCTCCAAAACATATGTCAGAAAAGATCATCATGTACAAAACCACAAAATGAATCACACAAATTAAATCTGACTATATTCCTATAAATTGGCATTTAAAGTCATTTCAATGTACAGAATACAAATTTCTAACTTTACTTTACTGACCTGCATTATGTTGCAACATGGAAACAACATAATGAGCATTTGTTTCCTTGTCAACCTTTAATTTTAAAGAATTCTAGAGCAATATATGTGCATGTTAAACAAAAGTAAATATTTCTTACCAAAGTTTAAAAAACCCAATAAATGCAAAGTATTAGAATCTTATCTAGTAATGAAAAAAGCTTAACCCTGAATGTATGTGCACCAATAAAATCTCAAACAAGATTTATCAACCAACATAAACCCCTTAAGACAGTTTGGGTAAACATTCCATGATTAAAAGACATTTACAAAAGGGTTGATTTAAATTTTGACCTTCATAATTATATATTGCTGTATAAACAAGGACTAAATTGTCTGTAAAATCAGCTTGTCTTCTTGCAGTTCAATAAACCTTCCCAAACCTATATTTGTACATGGGGTCTTATAATTTCTTAATATATAATAAAAAGGACGATAATTTTATATTTCTCATGCGCTCTTTTTAGGATTTGAAACCAATGCTGCAAGTTACATATCAGTGTAATAGTTTCACACCAAAGTTTAGCTCAGAGATTTGAAATTTTTCTAATTCGGGTTTCCTCAGAATATTCCAACCTCATTTTTCACATTTAGATATTTAGGAAGAAATGTTGGTTCAGAGTAATTACATATAAAAAAAAATTATATTTAAGGACTTTTCATAGGTGGGAAGCAAATTATCATTTGTCCTGACTTTTTCCCAATTTCCTGGTAGCGTGGGAGCCCTGTGAGAGAAGAGTGGGGGGGTTCACGTGTATTATACTGAGGTAAGTATTATTATATTAGGAGGATTTATTGAAAGTTACTCAAAATTAAAACTGAGCATACATCAATTTGGTCTCAAGGTTGTTAAAAACATTTTTGACACAGCTTGTTTCAAAATCCGACAGAACATAAATATTTTCAACAATTAACCTTAAACTCTGTTTACAAATAATATGTTTAAAATTAACCTTAAATCTGATATTTATTTTCCCCAAAAATTTGCCACTGAAAAGTAAACATGTAAAGTGCTGGAAAAATACCAAAAAAATGGACAGATCACATTTGCAGTTTTATTTGTGTTTGATGTACACACCTGATCCGTTTGCTTGACATGGGAGTAATCTGGCTTGTCGTCTTTCCTGGGTCTGTGAGTCTGAAAAAGGAAATAGTGTATATAGTGGATCTTAACAAGTTTTGATTTGAGATATGGTATGACACAAATTGATTGTATGTGTGTGTGAATATACAAGCATATATAATGAGCTGTTTGCTTATAAATGCTTTACAAAATGATATTAGCTGTGTGCTTATAAATGCTTTGCAAAATAATATTAGCTGTGTGCTTATAAATGCTTTGCAAAATGATATTAGCTGTGTGCTTATAAATGCTTTGCAAAATGATATTAGCTGTGTGCTTATAAATGCTTTGCAAAATGATATTAGCTGTGTGCTTATAAATGCTTTGTAAAATGATATTAGCTGTGTGCTTATAAATGTAATAATAAGTTTGCTTTTGAACTTAAATTTGCATATATGCCTTAAATTGAAAAATAGTTCTTTCTTGTTTTATTATAGTCAGAATGTTTTTTGGATGGAGGTGGTTATATTCATGTTGCTTTATATCAACCATGAAAGTCGATGATAATTGTTATCTTACAAATAATATAATTTTACAGTAATCAAGAGTACCCATGACTCTGCATGTGTGGATCTACTGGTGATGTCAAGATAATCACAAGAAAACTGTACAATGTCCATTTAATAATGTTCATTTAATAAATCCACAAAAGTCTTCTGATAAAAATCTTAAGACTTTATTGCAAAAGAATTAAGTGTCTAAGCTGCAAAGCATGAATATCTTTTAATATCCACCATATCTATGGTCAGGGGCATATAGTGTTGTTGATGTCTACCTACTCAAATCCATTCAAGTCAATCACTAATTTTATTGCTGCGTAGGAACTTTTGACGGACTTGATGAATCAGAATGAACTTTGGTGTTAGGCTTTATATAAGGAAGGCCTGGGGAAAGTTCAATTTTCACTGAATGGAGTTATGTCCCCTGTTTTAATTCAACCTTTGTCTCCACTTTTATTTATCCTCATGAAAGTATGAATGACTTCATGGAATGAAATCAAATTTGGTATGAGGCTTTACCTAAAAAAGACTCAAGTCAAGTTTAATTGTTCCCAGTTTATAGTATTTTGGCCCATGTTTGACTTAGAACTTGGCCTGTAGTTGTAGTAGGGTTTAACGCCATTTTTCAGCACAAGATAGGCTACACATAGCAGCCAGTATTAATGGTGGAGGAAGAACCCGGGAAGAAACATTGACCCACGAGAAGCTACTGGCAAGCTTTCTCACATACCCAAATTGTCTGAATCTGAGACTCGAACCCATGCAGACAGAGGTGAGATGGCAGTGATCCGTAACGGAGAACACTTTAGATCACTCGGCCACTCAGGGCCCCGAACATGTCCTGTTAAGTTTCAAGTTTCATTCTCCTCACAGACTTTTTAAGGACTTTATGAGACTGTACATAAAGAGTGTGAATGTGATTTGGATTTTCAATGTAGCTTTAACAATTTTTCAGTCATATCGCTACAGTGTCTGCAGTGTGGCAGTTTATAGAGATATCTAACCTCTTAATGCTGAGCACCAAGCAAGGCAGCTGTTAGTATCTTTGTGTAAGTTTCTGGTATGACTTGGCCAAGGATAGAACCCACAACCTCTTGCATGAGGCAGACGCTCTAACCACTAGGTCACCGGAGTGGTCTGTATATGAAGAAGACTTGCAACATGTAAAGTATGATTTTCACTGAACTCCTAAGTAAAGGTTAGCAGTTCTTAACCAGGAAAATAATGAGTATATCTCTAATTGCAAATCTGAGCCTTATGCGCATGTCAAACAGCTGAATAAATTCTGTTTGACGACCAAGGACACTCAACAAGCTAAACAATTGAAATACAGATACAATTCTGATGCACAATCAAACTTTTTTAACTGCTCTAACTTTTATGCTGAATGTGAAGGGAGAAAAAGGTACGAAATCTAATAAAAATTTCAGTTACAGCATAAACAATATTTTACCATTTTTCACACAGTGTTTTGAAATCATTCTTGAGAGACTTACCCATGGCTTTGGCCCTGGGGTTCCCATGGTATCTCTGATGGTGTGGGAACTTACACCATTGAGTTCCGCAGCACTGAGAGAGTCTAGATACCTGGTAGGAGAAGAAAAAAAACAAGGATAGTTCTGAAGATTATGTTAAGGCACATGCTATATTTATCTAGGTAAAAGTTGGTCTGTGTACAAGTCCTCCATCTGTTCAAAATGTGCAACAGTGGCGATATTTCGAAAAGACTCTTCTGTTTATATTGGAGTCATGAAATCTGTCAGGATGCTGTTCTAGTATTATTTATAGAAATGATCCATCTTGAAGTCAATTACCATAATTTCTGGATTATATGTCAATACATTTATTTGGGAGGGGGGTGAATTGGCAAGTAATAGCACATTTATTTCTCTCGTGGCCTTTACTGGTGTACAATGTCAGATATGTTTTGGTTATCAATGATTTCAGTGTATTCGAAATCAGATATATTTTGGTTGTTCATTGCCTACAAAATACAACATACTTTGGTCAATCACAGATTCAGTCATGTTTTGTTTAGATTTTATTGCATTCAATAAGATCACAAGTCCGATATGTTTCAGTATGTCTGGTCTATAAGTTAATCTGCTATCTGCATGATTTGATTGTTGTTGAAAAACTCAACTTATCTAGGAGTATTTATGGCACCACAATTTTGTATTTTTTTTGTTTCAACTGTTTCAATAGGTGGTGCCGTTGAACAATGTGAGTGCCTGTACAGGATTTTTAACTCCTTGATAAAGCCTTATTTTGTGTGGTATCAAAACTATACTTTCAGTAATTCCCCACCCACCCCAGGGATTAATATAAAACTCTATTTCCACTAATTTCCCAAAAGTGATTAGCATGAAATTTCTATTTCCACTAATTTCCCCAAGTGATAGTATGAAAACTCTATTTCCACTAATTTCCCCCCAGTGATTAGTATGAAAACTCTATTTCTGCTAATTTCCCCAAGTGATTAGTATGAAAACTCAATTTCTGCTAATTTCCCCCAGTGATTAGTATGAAAACTCTATTTCTGCTAATTTCCCCCAGTGATTAATATGAAAACTATTTCCACTAATTTCCCCCAGTGATTAGTATTAAAACTCTATTTCCACTAATTTCCCCCAGTGATATGTATGAAAACTATTTCCACTAATTTCCCCCAGTGATTAGTATGAAAACTCTATTTCAATTCTTTTTAACCCCATGAGTAGTATCAAAACTTTGTGATAATTTCCTCCAGAAATGATATATTGATGATTGCATAGTTGGTCACTTTTTACAAACACCTTTGCAAACATGGTAAACGCAGCATGCAACTTGTCATACAGGATTTATGCTGACATGTCTGTGGAGCTTGTAGTACTATCAATATCATTTGAAAATCAGTTTGTTTTTTGTTCATATTGAAATATATTTGTAAAGAATGGATTATCAATAATTTCCATACAGAAGTCTACCAAAACAAAAAATATCATTGGTATTCCAAAAAAGATGTAATTATGTTTGCATACAATGCTGCAAAATGACTCAAGAAAAAAGAAATAAAAAATTTACCAAGGGTCATTACCCTGTATATGTACGCTAGTAGAATAAATATTTTATTCAATCTTGTATATAGTATTTACCTCCAATAAAAGTATGTGCCAAATTTTTATTCAAATGAAAAAATAATACTTGGACTTGGAAAACCTCAGAAAGATAATAAACAAAATCAAGTTTAATGAGGTTTATATTTTTATCAAAACTTAAGAATATTATATAACATTCTATTTCACTTGTGCACAAAATATTATTTTCTATACCTGAACACACACACACACACACACACACACACACACACACACACACACACACACACACACACACACCAATACTACTTTCAAGTGAGGTCACAAGGTGGTGGGAGCTGTAACAACCCTATATGATGCCACAAGTGAATTTACATCCCTATATGATGCCACCAGTGAATTTACATCAGTGACCATACAATGTTCTGTAGCAAATTTCAGGTCCAGTTTGATTTTAGCTACTGTCAAAAGATGTATTCTAACTCTATGGCCAAAGTATAAAGCTTTTAATGCAGAAAATATAAGGTAAATGTATAAATTTCTAGGGGAAAACCCCCCACTTAAAATTATTATGATGCTCTTGAATGACTCTCATGATAATGAAATTTAAATTTTCATGACGGAATTTCTGCCACATATTTGCCATGGAAAGCTGACCAATAAAAGACAAATTGGTAATTGAAAAACAAGAAAATAATGACATATAGAACCTTTTCAGTATAAAATTTGATTCTTCTTCTTTGGAATGCTATCACTTTATAGACATCTGTGAAAACAAACAAGATTTTCCACTCATGCCAACACACCATCATCAAATTACAAAGACACACATGCATATGTACCTTATATATTTGCTTATAATTGGGGTCTAGCTGCATTTGCACAGACCCAGATCTGTTACCACCGAATGTGACAGCCAGTCAGGGTCTATGTTATTTGCAATTGGAACTGACTTTTAGGCAATTATATATAGTACATCACAAACCACACTGGTTATTTTAGCAGTGGTGGATAAATGTTCAGAAAAATAAATTCCATAAAAAATGTATTTCTGGCTGAAAATAATTTGACCAAAAGTTTATTATTGTGTGAAAATCTGAATGGAGTGGAGAATAATGGGCACCAATTTCGTTCATTTGGAATGTTATTAAATTTTCCATTCTAAAAATGCATGGTGAAAATGAATGAACAGTTATTACAGACAGTATCTGAAGCAACTGTTTCTTCTTGTCAGGGTCAATCAGTACATAAACTGAATAATAAAGTAGTTTCATAACCATTAAATACAATTCATTATTCTGTGTCAATGATTCCATGAATACAAATATCAAGGGACTAAAACCTACCCATTGAAATGGACTTTGATATAGACTCTTGAGTCGTACATCTAGATTGGCTACAATGAAGCCAATCAAGCTGATACTTTAAAACAAGGAGTCCTAAATTCCACACAATAGCTGTTTATATTTTACTACCGGTGTTGTATGCTCAGGTATGTATATGGCTGATTTATTAGGTGACAAGATCATATTGCTCATTATAATATTGTGTCATCAGAAGTAATTCACTGTGCTACTTCCTCATTCTAGTATTGTCATCAGAAGTAATTCACTGTGCTACTTCCTCATTATAGTATTGTGTCATCAGAAGTAATTCACTGTGCTACTTCCTCATTATAGTATTGTGTCATCAGAAGTAATTCACTGTGCTACTTCCTCATTATAGTATTGTGTCATCAGAAGTAATTCCCTGTGCTAATTCCTCATTATAGTATTGTGTCATCAGAAGTAATTCCCTGTGCTAATTCCTCATTATAGTATTGTGTCATCAGCAGTAATTCACTGTGCTACTTCCTCATTATAGTATTGTGTCATCAGAAGTAATTGACTGTGATAATTCCTCATTATAGTATTGTATAGTGAAAAGTACTTCAGAACATGAGACCTGAATTCAAATTTGGAGCTTCAAGAAACATTCTATATATAAACATGAGACCTGAATCCAAATTTGGAGGTTAAAGAAATATTCTGTATACATACCTGAGACATGATTCCAAATCTGTTTTCAACTTGAATTCATAATCTGCATATTCATTCTGCAATTCTCTAGAGAATGAAAAACCAGGAAATTGTAAATGGCATAATATCAGATGTTAACATTACACTATCAATAGAAATTTTCATTAGTTAAACTGATAAGGTATGTCAATTTATTTATTAAATATTCAGTAATTGATACTATTTATAAATGTATTATGAATGATGACTCCTATTCTCCCCAGCATTATTAAAAAAAAAAATTCTAAACACAACAATATGATCCTCGTTTTAGCAAATTACTGAAAATTTCTTGTAGATATTTTTGACAATAAAAATGAATATGATGTTTAGCCATGGAGCTTTGATTTTAATCAATATTTTACCTTCCCCCCAGTAATCAAATAATTATAGCTTTGTTTTTAATCATGATTTTAATCCCCAATAAACTTTTTTCATTTGTTGAAGAGTGCAACATGTACCATTTGACACTAAATAGCAAATAGAGACAGGTCACTAATAATATGCATGATTCTTGAGAAAAATGAATTTTAAATAAAATACTTTTAAGTCTACATTTTCTTGTTTGGAATTCATCTTTAGCATTGGCACGTCCTCATTACTTACATAAATGTCATATTTTACGATCACCATTACAGTGATAGCAAAAAGGTTTTTCCTACTGATACATCTCAGCATCACAATATAAAATACTGTATTTGCCGTGTATGTTGGGACACCATATTTGTTGGGTCACCAAAAATTTAATTTAAAGGTAATTATTTTGTTTACGGACAAATCATGTTTTTCAAGTCGTATGTGGTGGACACCTAATCATTCAAAAATTACATGTCGGAAAATGCACTCAAATGTAAATTTTATTAAAGAAAACTTAAAAAAAGAAAATGCTGGGAGTGTTGTTTGCTTACGTTTCTGCGCAGATGCAAATTTGCTAAGAACAAGAGTTCAGATAAGAATGAATTGTTTGTGTACATGAACATGCATTCAACTTTTTCTGTTTTAATTTATGCTTCAACAAAGTTTTTGTATATATTAAATGGCAAGGTTTATTTGCCAACCGTGCTCGTTACACAACTTATTCAAGCGAGATAACTATTACTGAGCACAATTATTCAGAGAGAGAAAGAAAGAAAGATATATATATATATATATATATATATATATATATATATATATAACTGGTGGATAGTGATGTAACAGAGTGATTGATAAACATACTAATTCCAGAACCGAACATCTTTTATTTACACAGTAGTGATATCTGACATAATCCAAGTACTACTGAACAAACTTGAATGCCGCTAATATTAATTTAAATCCTTCAATCTGTCCACATTCTTAATTAATTGCCCACTTGACCTCCTCAGGGTCAAATCCATCTACTGTATCCTCTTCACTGTCACTGCCATAACATTCAGTATCTCTTATGATATTGTCCTCACATGCATTCATGTTATTGTTAATACCACAAACTTTAAATTATTTTAAAATCAGATCTGGCTTGTTCTGAAGCGATTTGACTGCTTTCACAATCCAGTCCATAACTATTTGTTTATCTGCACTCTTAATATGAGATGTGTTGTCATTTTCCTTGGAAAGGCCCTCAGCTGCTTTACAAATAAATTTGTCCAGCTTTTCCTCATGTTGGACTTAACCGGTTTATTTACACTGACGTCTAGTGGATGTAGCTTAGAGGTGCATCCTTCCTGAATAACTGTAGGTACCATGTTACCCCTTCTCAAAGCATCTTTTACAGCTTCTGTAATATGCACCCAGAATGAATCCATCATTAAAAGAGATTGTTCCTTTCCTGTATACTTGAGATATATCTTTTTAATCCACTGAAGCATCACCTCATCAACCCATCCCTTCTTCTGCACATGTACAATCCATACTTTTGGTGCCTAAATATCTTTTAGCTCCCTCACACTACATAGAATTATCATTGGTGGCAAGACATCTCCTACTGCTGAAACTGCAAGTGCTAAGGTTAGATGCTTTTTATCTGCACCAGTCATGCAAATTCTCACACTTTTAACACCTTTCTTTTTGACAGTTCGTCCAGGAATGAGATCAAAGTACATAGGAGTTTCATCCATATTAATCTTGTCTTCAAAATTGTCTTCTTCTTTTCAGACCTTTATTGAATTCGTGGAATAATTTTCTTTTCTTCTGGGAGATGATGGGCCATCATTGTCTGAGAACGAAGCATGAGGTTGTGTCACTTTAAAAAACCTGTTACGTAGTTCCTACTGGCTTGAAACTTCTGGGCATTCACTTGACATAAATTCCTTGGCATAAGTGCATATAGTGTCCACACTAACTAGGATCTGCAGATCACATTGGATGAGAACCTGCTTTGCAATTTTTCCATCTAACTCATTGTCATATGATACTGATGATATTGGTCTCCCACTCCTTGCTTAATGTCCCCTTTCATTCTGCTGCTGATTAAAATCTATTTTCGACCAACTTGCATTGTTGATTTGGGGATTTTTAATTGTTTTGCTGTTACTTGAATTCCATGCAATTTTGAGAAATTTACTTTCTCGCTTTAATGTATAACACTTGTAATGCCTGCAATCATCGTTATTGCCTGCAATCATCATTTTTGTATGCATCATCTCTTTCCTGATTGGGGTCTCCAGTTTTGTGTCTTTTTGCAGCTGGCTCATTTTCTTTTACATCACACTCTTATACTCGAGCACAATTTTTTCGTTGACCTACGAGCCTCTTAGGTGAAGGGTTAGGTTAACGCATATTCTTTCCATGCATGAGGCAAGGTCTCTTCACTACTTAAGTATCGCATTACAAATTTATCCATAATAGCGGAGATCTATAATATGGTCTATTTCATTTTATTTTTATTCCTCTTTATATATGCTATGTATGACATAATAATGACTGTCAGGAATCACTTTCTGTGTAGATGTGTGAGAAATTATCATTTAAAAGTGTTCTGATGTTTCTTTTTTTTTTTTAAATCCCAGTGAAAACTGGTAGAAAGAAATCAAAGTTGCCTTTCCATGTTGGCTGACTTTGTATACATATATATATTAAGAAAGAAATCTCCACGCTAAAAGGAATCCAAAGTCTGCATCAGGGGTCGGCTTGCTTTGTAGTAAAATAACTTTTGCATTTGATATCCTACCGGAAAGTTAAATCAATGAGTTTATGGCTGTTACAAGGTGTGTTTATTTAATGGCTTTCATTTATATGCCATCTGTAGTCATAACTGACACAAACTGGTTTTGAGTTCTTCAGTGTAAATAGTATACACAGCATTAACTTGTTTTAATAATACTTTTTGTAACCCACACAATCAAAAAGATTGTCCTTTGTACTCACAGTGAATGTACTTATAATAATTATGTTCCTTTGTGAGATATTGTCATATTGTTACCCTGGATATAATACACTCTTGTTTATTTTGTACCTTACACCATGTCACGTATGAATGGCAGGTGATTTCGAGCAATGGGGTTGATAATTCTCACTCTTTCTCTCTTTCTCATTCATGATTTTGCAGGATCTAGTTTACAGTCTCATAATATTCAAATATTTGAGGGCAACAAACATGATTCATTTCTTAATATTCACATCAATAACCAATGTCTTCTGTTGTCTGACAAAAGTAATAACACAATGGATGCATGCACTACTTATACATAGTTCGTGGATATATTTTTTCTTTAATAAAATGCTAATATCGACCCAAAAAGTGAACAAATGATAACAGTGCAAGGTTAATTTCTTTCATTTTATTATCAAATATGTATTTTATTTATCTATTTTTTTGTATCATGCAGTGTGGTTATTTGTGGCTGGGGAGGGGGGGGGGGACACAAATTGAACACAATTTTGAGTTATTTTCCTAAGTCTTGGGACACATGATGTAGGTTATAAAAAAATCACCATAAGTTTTGGACAAGAAAAAAAAAAATTTTTTCGTATCCTAACACATGCAGTAAATACAGAACATAATAAAATGTTAAAAATTCCATGCTAATTAAATAAATATACAACTTAAAGGTTAAAGGCTTATAACAAAATATTATACATTCCATATGTCCAAAATAAATATCATACAACTTAAATGGATATAATTAAATGCTATACATTTCATGCATACAAAATATACAACTTAAATGATATAATAATGAGACACATTCAATATTTACAAACTAAATATCATAAAGGTCACTTATGACAATGTGGGAATTTAAAATAAAATTATTCATCTCACACTAGCAAATAAATACTATATATAATATATTAATATTTACATGATTCTCCTCTGCATAAAACTAATCTGGTCCTCCATTTTAACTTTGGCTTCTCTCATTCTTTCCTCAAAAGCCTGCTTAGCTGCATCCTGAAGTGTGTGGATATTGTGGACATGTTTGTAACTAGGCTCATTCTGAAATGGTACACTACATATTGTAATTGAATTCAGTGCTCAGTTTATATGAAATATATCAAATATACAAAATAATTGCAATCTTTATTCAGCCATTATAAGCAATATGTTTAATTTTGTAATAATAATGTACTAATAATGTAATAATTTTTCCAAACGTTTCAGCATCTGTCAATTGCAGTTTATTACATGCATAAAATTCACTAAATTTTATTTCTTCAATAAATCCAAAAAGTGTTTCAATACCGAGGTATATCTGTAAACCTCATAATAATATGACATTATAACTTTTTAGATGTTTAATATTATGTATTATTGCACATGATATAAATTTCATTTGAATTCTACTGGACAAACTTGGTGACAATAAATCCCTTATCCCATCTGCATTAATTTGCATCTAGCAGATGTTCTCAATTAGGTTTTGTCAAATTGACTTGTCTCCCTTTCAATATTGCCAATGAAAACCTCTTGTTCAAAGATCTTAGAGAAATTGTAGATCAAATGAGGAAAATCAGCTTAGACAACATCATAAAATCAAACAATCCTGCCACTGATTTCTTATGGAAATATATTGTCTTTGAAACGTTTGACAATGTTCATTCAGAAGAGGCACTGGGATTCTTCTACTTTGAGGTTCAGAAACCTGATAGTGAAATATACAAAACAAGCACCCTGGAGAATACAAGATACAGTATGAACAGATATTTGAAAATACCTGCTCACATCAAATTTTTATATCAATATAGGTTGTGCTTTCATTTATGCAAATGAAAATTTTAAGGCTGTCATAACAGAACTCAAACATCCTTGGAAAGGGAACACTGAACAACATTCTGTGATGACAACAGAGTGCCATTTCCAATAGTACATAAATCCCATCCCGATAACTGGGTCTGCAAATAGATTGCAATCAATAACAAATTATATTGCTTGCATAGATGGATGAAACATATGTTGGCAATGACTAAATGCACGATAACTTTGAAATTTTCCAAAAACACATTGTGAAAAGGACTTGTGTAAAAGAATTTTGCTGAACTAACCAAAAGTCATGGAGGTTTAAATAAAGAATACATCTACAGTGTGACATCAGAATTCCCTGGGAGAAAACATTGTCCAAGTGTCCTCATTTGAAAAGGAACTTGGCAAACTCCATCCTTAAAGAAACAACTTTGGCAATGATATGATCCTAATTTGGTCCTGTAATAACTCACTAAAACTAAGTTTATGTCCAGCTATAGCAAAAATATGGACTCTTCATGATATACACAAACTATTCCATTGCTGCAACTGGTGCAACAGCTTTTCCTCTAAACAGATTTGGAGTGGCATACACCCAAGAAATGTTCAAATATAAGTCAGTTTGTAGTTTGGCATTATACCCTGTGAATACATGGAAAACAGAAATGTGCCACACTCTCACTAAAGGTTTACTACCTTCTTTCTATACATGTACTTTCTAGATGATAAAAACTTGCTCTACCGGTAAACATAATTTTTTTTCTGTCAAAATAATGCATTATCAGATAGACTATACCAAATCAGCTGATAATCTAACCTCCAAAATAGACAATGACAACCTTGCTGGTGGCTTAATGCTCCAATGATGTAAAGAAATAACATTAACAATACCTTATGTACTGTAAAGTCTGGTAACATGACAATAATCATTGAATATTTGGAACATTGTGAATCATCCATCAGCATCACTACTGTTAAATACTGACATTTCACATGAATTCTCTTCTTCTTGTTGCTTGATGATGAAATCAAATGGACAGATATGCACAGTGGTTTTCAGGAAAAAGTGTTTAACAATATATAAATTTCCATGGTTTCCTTCTGCTGAAATTAACAGGTGCAAATAAAAACTAATTTTATTGAATTTATAATTATATATGTTTCAGTGAATATATTAAAGTGTAAAATAGGCTTAGCTCATTGTTTTGATCACTATTATTTCAGTTATTTTTGTCATGGATTTTCAGTAGGATAACCAGTGTTATCAGTGTAATGCCACTTAAGTACATGGTGGTCAGTATATTTGGTGGAGGAAAAACCAGAAAAGACCCTGGAAAGAACCATCGACCAATGGAAAGTTACTTACAAGCTTTCTCACATACCCATGCTGCTTGAGCCTAGACTTGAACCCATGGCCATGCAGACAAAGGTGAGATTGGATTGATCTGTAAAGGTGAGCACCTGACTACTATGACACCTGTGGGCCTTTCAGCAGGATAAAATTCTTAATATAGTTTGTGAACATTTACAAGATTTATGGGGGTAAATAAGAAAATTCATATTGGACTCAGTGCAAATGGCTCATCCAATGTGAATTTCACACTGATTCCATAAATCTCATACACATTGTCATTAACATATACAATGGTCCCTCAAAACTCACCAATGGTCATTAGTAAACTAAAACATTAACAATACCATGATGAGACTATCAAGCAATCATGACTCCTAATTATGTTTTTATCCAATGATTACAATATCGATCAGGCATTGATCTGAAACTAGCATTTTGTCCCCATCTCTCTAGACATTGCTTGGTGGTTAGTAATTTATCCTAATTTCACTAGACATTGCTTTGTACTTAGTAATTTAATATAATATCACTAGACATTGCTTTGTACTTAGTAATTTAATATAATATCACTAGACATTGCTTTGTACTTAGTAATTTAATATAATATCACTAGACTTTGCTTTGTACTTAGTAATTTAATATAATATCACTAGACATTGCTTTGTACTTAGTAATTTAATATAATATCACTAGTCTTTGCTTTGTACTTAGTAATTTAATATAATATCACTAGACTTTGCTTTGTACTTAGTAATTTAATATACTGGTAATATCACTAGACATTGCTTGGTAGCTAGAAATTTACCCTAATGCTACTAGACATTGCTTTGTACTTAGTAATTTAATATACCGGTAATATCACTAGACATTGATTGGTAGCTAGTAATTTACCATAATGCTACTAGACATTGTTTTGTCCTTAGTAATTTAATATATCATTAGACATTACTTGGTAGCTAGTAATTTAAAATAATATCACTGGACATTGCTTGGAGGTTAGTAATTTACCCTAAGTTTGCTAGACATTGCAGGGCTCGAAATTAGCGGTAGTCCGCTAGCTCGAGGCTAGTAGATTTCCTGTCAGACTAGTAACTATCATAATGTTAATAGTCCGATGGGCTAGTAAGTTTTGTTTATCAACAGTCAGCGTTTATTTACTCAATACCCTAATAAACGACATGACTTCAGCATATATTCGGTAGAATCAGCGCAGTGACCGTTATAAACAGTCATAAAATATTAGCATGAGAAGATGAAGTTCTGCCTCAGAAATGTGTTTCTATTACAAGAAGCCATCTGATTTTGTGCATTTCGCTTAACAGTGCAAATCATGGTTCCATCATTAACAAACAACAGAAGTTTGGTAATTTATATCCAATTAAACTGAGCGAATTAAATGAAAAATAACCTGATTTCACACTTTTTTCACGCGACCACATTAACAAACTACAACACATGGTATCAACTATTCAAAGAAATTTGTTTGCATGCTCGCTTATAAGTTTCCGTTTGTTTTTTTTAGCTTGCTAGCCAAACGCGCTAACAGTCATAAATGGGGAACTGCATAATCTTTGTTTGCATCAAAATAATTTTAAGAATTAGATCAATTTATTATGATCACATTACTGACACATCATTTCCATACATATACTTTTTCTATGTCAATAAAACTTTTTTTTTTTTAAAATATTTTTCACATACAAGACTGAACAAAGAGTTGAATACACGTGGAGATATCGAAGCAGAATGCCGTACATTTGTAGGGAATTAAAATCTCTCAGCATGGGCATCTAAGATTTGAAAATTTCCGCTTATTATTAATTTCAACAATACATTGAGGTCCGATTAATTAGGAGCACCTACTAAACTTACACTATTAATGATGAGACCATAATTAGAGCTGTTGAATGCAACGCGCCGAGTCAGATGGCTTCGTTTGATGGGAACACATATTTTCCAAGGTGAAACTAACATTATCTTTTGATGTTAATATTTTATAACAGTGTTTACAATAGCCACTGCTTTGATCATGCAGAAGTCAAGTCTTTATTTGGGAGAGGCCATTTACTTGGGGAGGGGGGTGAGCAGAAGCACGTGTTTTGAAACGCGTGTCTTGCTCGGACTTTCTTATATAAAAGACACTGCCATTCCTTTTCTTACTTTAAATAATTCGCGTTAGCTATACTGTAACATCTCGAATTTCAAAAAGAGGCACAATTCCTGACTTATAAGACATGCAAAATGATGCGTTTTAAATAAGGTGTTCAGCCCCTGGAAAAAGCAAAAGTTGAATGAAATAAAAGAGAGGGATAATTATTATGATAGGGAAAAGCGTAATCGGATGTTTCAGAAGACATGGACAAAAGACAGGGAATGGCTGAATTATAATGAGAACAAGAACATTATGCAGTGTAACTGGTGTATGGAATTCGCAAAAACAAACACAGAAAACTTCCAGTTTTGTTGCGGGTTGTTCGAACTTTAAAATTGAATCGGAGATGAAAAGGGTGAAGAGTAACTGGAGATCTTGTTTGAGACCTTGGGTTCTATCCGACCTACTCTTTATAATCTTCCATACAAATGATATTCCAACATATGATCCATCACCTGCAATACGTTTGTGGAATTTTTCAGAGAGACAGGTAAGACGACCAGAACAAACCCCATATGGACCCAAAGTGAAGGTGGAGGACGACAAATGACATTTGGATCCCTTTCTGGAATTGGATCCAGATTATCTTGAGAAACAAGAAATGTTAATTGACTGATTGATGATCTGAAGTAGGATTGATACTTCTGTACCTCTGCATGTCATATGATAATGCTATTTATGAAAGAAAATTCTTGTTAATCTCAATACAAGTGTGTGACATAGTTTTGTGGACAGGACAGATAAATGTTTGGCAGGACTAGTAGATTTCTCAGTACACTAGTCCTTCTGGCTACTAATAAATGAGTGTTAAATTCAAGCCCTGCATTGCCTGGTAGCTAGTAATTTACCCTAATGCTACTAGACATTGCTTTGTACTTAGCAATTTAAAATAATATCACTAGACATTATAGCAAGTTCTCATTATTATTTTTTTTATTATAGACATTGCTTGGTAATTAGTCATTTACCGTAATATTGTCAGACATGGCTCTGTTGTTATTTATTTGCCCAAATATTTCTATACTTTTATTGATGGTTAGTAACTTGCCCTAATATACACAGATGTTGCTTGATAGTAATTGTTTAAACTTACAACCTGATTTATCTGTGTGTGGATCTCTAGCTGCCTTGGGTACAATGACACAACTGGTCAAGCACACATCTTCCTTTGTTAATGGACAGAATTTTAAACATGAGATTTTATTCATGATGAAGAGAATTCTCAAAGGTGGTGAAATGTGAAGACTGTTATGAAAGAGAAGTGGATTCCAAGATTTACTTCTCATTTATATGCTAATCATTGGACATGCACATCTCTCATTTGCACAAAGAAATAAAGGTACATTCCACCAATTTAAAGTAAGCACATTTAATGACTAATATTCCGTATTGCCCTGGAGTCTATATAAGAATACTTGATTACCTACCTTTGTCAGAGTCCGACTGCAATGTGCTAGGCCTTACCATACATATCCATACTAGAACCAAACCATTTATTTTTGTACATGTCGAGAAGTATGAGGGGAAATTTTATTTTTGTGTGGAAATTTTATCAATTTATCATTACATAATCTTCCCAAAAGTAAAAGCATTCTTAACACATTAAAATGGTAATTGTGAGACAACTACTGTATAGATTTGATGTTGCATAATTTTGCCTGCAGATCACGGTCTATGTTGTATGATCTATTCAGTACTCCTAACGAACTGCATATAATGTACTGTACATAATGCAACAACATATCTGGGTCTGTGCAGTTTGCAGTTGGGCATGTCTTATAAACAAGTATATGCATTATGCTAAAACAGGTTTTGGGTAAGAAATACTGCTGAACTATTGAATTGTTATTATGAAAATAAAATCTTATTTTATGTCCCAAGCAAATTATTATTTAACAACCTTGGGTACTAGCTGATGTGTAGTGAAATTTTTGTAAAAAATTACAATATTTTGAAATCAACTACATTTTGAACAATATTTAGAATAATGCCATATGACTATCTTCTAAATGTTACAAAAGTAGATTTTCATGCTCAACCAAAGCCCTCTGGATAATAGAGTTGTGGGTCATTGTCATTCATTAGTATCGTAGTCTGGTAGACCGTCAGGGCACTGCACAATACCGAACAACCAGCTTCCTCCATTTCTCTCAATTTTCCGTGTTTCGTAGTGAGTCACCCAATGTCAAGCCTGTACACTCTCGAATGCCATCTTCCTACCTCTTTCTTTGCCTGCCTCTCTTTCATCTTCCTTGTACAGTGCCTTTCAGGATCATCTTGGCAAGTCCTGATGATTGTGAGACATACCCATACCACTGCAGTTTACATTTTTTACGGTGATCAGGAGATCATCATGGGACTCAGTGGCTTGTCTGATTCTCTGCTGTATTTCTTTATTGGTGACATGGTCTTTATATGTGATGCCGAGGATCTTTCGGAAACATCTCATCTCTAATCTCTATGCCTGTATCCTTTTCTCCAAGTTTGCTGTTATGGTTCATGATTCACAGACACATAGAAATATGGAGATCACCAGTGAGTGCATAATAATAATAATAATAATAATAATAATAATAATAATAATAATAATAATAATAATAATGAGGACTTTGTATAGCACCTAATCTTTCGAAGCTCTAAGCGCTTTACACCATCAATAATGATATGACTAGACAACAGAAAAACAAATGATAAAAACAATGAAATTGGAAAACATAAAAACATGTTGAAAACAAAGAAGATATAAAACATGATTAGGTCTCTAAGTTTGTCTCTGCAGTCGAAACGGGTGAGTTTTAAGAGCACTCTTGAAAGGGACCACTGTGTCTTTGTGTCTAATTTCAATGGGCAATTTGTTCCACGTCGCCGGGCCCTGGTATGCAAAAGAATGTTGTCTATATGACTTTGTTTTTACCGTGGGAACAATGAGTATATGATTGTCAGAAGAAGAGCGTAAGTATCTAGCTTGTGTATACACATCGGTGAGGCTGCACAGAGAACAAATTTTGTGTTTGATTCTGTATCGAATTGATAGCCAGTGTAGGGTAAAGAGCAGTGGTGAGGTGTGCTCTGATTGAGGTACTCTAAAGATGATCCGTGCAGCTGTGTTTTGAACTGTTTGAAGTTTCTGGAGTAAATATTGTGACGAACCAGACAGAATTGAGTTACAATAGTCCAGTCTTGAAAGTACTAATGAACACACAAGTGTTTTAGTGGCATCAACTGAAAGATATTTACAAATGGAACTGATGTGTCTCAGTTAAAGATATGCAGCCTTGCATATGTTCATGACATGTTGGTGCAATGTGAGAGTACAGTCTAGAGTAACACCTAGGTTTCCTACTGACTGTGAGAATTTAATGTTGGTGTTGCTGATATTTATTGTCTGAGGTAAAGGATGTGAATGAGAAAGTGTTTGTGTTGTGATCAGAATAGCCTCAGTTTTATCATCATTCATCTGCAGCTTGTTACATGTCATCCATGATTTCACATCAGAAATGCACCTTGGATGGTAGCATCAACTTCAGTTGGGTGGCTAGACTTGTATATTTGGGTGTCATCAGCATACAATTGGTGTGACATTGGGTGATGATCTATGACACTTGAGACCGGTTGAATGTATAGAATGAACAGAACAGGTTCAAGAATAGATCCCTGTGGAACACCACAACATATGTCAACTGGGCTGGAAAGTATTCCATTTGCAGATATAATTTGTGTCCTGTTGACTAAGTAGGACTTTAACCACTGTAAGGCTGTATTATGAATGCCAAATACATGCTGGAGAAAGTGAAGTAATATATCATGGTCTATTGTGTCAAATGCTGCAGATAAATCCAGGAGAGTGAGGACCTGCATCAGTCTGACCTTCGAACTAAGTACTTGTCATTCCAGATGGGCTTCAGTTTTTTCAGTGCTGCTGTTGTCTGTGCAATTCTGGAGAGTACTTCAGGCTGTTCTGATCATTGCTGTATTGAAGGTGATGATCAATGTGTCCATGTCTGTATTGTCAGTGTCTAGGATGGTGAGTGGTGCAAATGTCCCACCAATCATTGCCTGGAAGGCTTCTGGTACTTTGGGATTCTTCAGTTTCTCGAGATCAAACTTTATTCTTGTGTGGCTCTCTTTCTTGACCTTCTTTAGATGTAGCCTGAAGGTCATCATCACCAGATCATGGTCACTTACTACATCCACTCTGGGAAAGCTTCAAGTCTTGGCAATGTTTACACTTGAATGTATGTGCCTCTTCACCATGATGTAGTCGATCTGACCTTGATGGTCTGTGTTTGGACTGTGCCATGTCCATCTTCTGGATACTTTGTGTTGGCTGTATGTGTTTGCCAGCATATGGTCATTGTAATTAACGAATTTCAGGAGCTATGGTCCTCTCTCTCATTCATCTGTGCATTGCAGCAGCACCCATGTGGAAGGTGCAGCCCTTGTTTAACCTAGTCAGTATGGCAGCTGCCGCCTGGCAGAGCCCAAACCTCTCCAGGCCTGACTACAGCTGATTTCCTCCAACTTGGTTGCTCGCCTTGGTCATGAACACATAGCCATTGAGCTGTTTGGTAGCCTTTCTGCATGGCCGCTGACTTCATCTCGGAAGTTCTTCCACCCAGTGGTGCCATGTCACACTATTTATCCATAGCTGGAAGACTTATGGGGAGGGTGGGAGACAGTAGTCTCTTACTTTCCGTTCAAGTCTTGAGGACTTGCCCATTGCCTAAAGTAGTGGGTAGGGGATAGAAAATATTTAAAAATGCATGGCTGATCATTATTTAATGATCATTTACATTTGTTCATTGAAATGATTTTGGAAGTAATTCTCATCACCTAAAACAATGACATTACTTAATACAGATTGTACATCTTTAATAGACCATGTTTATTTTAAATTTCTACTCTGATGTAAATCATTTACTTACAAATCTATAGGTCATGTCCACATCGGCCTTCTTTGGAAGCGGACGAATGGAGACATTATCAAGTGTCATCACATTGGTATGCTGAAGGATTTCAGTCCTGTATTGCCGGTCTCGTTCAACTGGATTACCCTGGATAAGAATCCAAATCAATAACGAAGAATATTCAAAATTAAATAATTTTTGTAATATGAAAATAAAATCTCAAAATAAGAAAAAAGATGCATCATAATATTTTTAACAACTTACAATGCTGTGAGCATTTAGAAAAACAGGAAAATGTTGCCATATCCAGCCTTATGAGTTAGGCTGTCAATGGGTGCCCAGGTAATCGGGTACCCGACCATAGCGAAAAACCCGGGCATTGAAAATTAATGACAAGTTCACAAAAAAAAGTTGTCGACAACACTATCAAAATATCATATATGTCACGTGAGACTGCCCTCGTGCCCTTCATATTTAAATTGAGAGGATTGTTATTTTTTGTTGCCTTTTCTAATCCATCTGTGACATTTTTAAAAGGCGATATCTTTGCACTCATATAAGCATCGACTAAAATGAAATATATTTTTTTAGTGCCAAATACCTGTACACTCATCTACACTAAATATTGAATTAAAAGAAAGAATCTGCGCATAAAGATTAAACTTAGAAAACCAGTCTGTTCTCTCCTCACTAAGCCATACAGATGTTATAAATAGAATTCGAGGGAAAGTAGAACAAAGTTTGCTATAAATAGAACATGATACTATTACTCTTATATTGTAGTTCCGTAAAGCAGTCTTCTAAAATATGGTCTGTGGGATTAATGGAATGTTAATAAAAATGAGACTTTTGGAAGGTGGATATACCGAAAAAGTGTAATCCATATACGTTTACGCATAATTTAGTGAAAAACAATTGTAATGATTTCGCCAAAAGCATAATGGTTGGCATGTATGCGTCTGGGTACAAAGGTTAGTCTAAATAAATTCATTAATTAATAGCGTGCGGTCTGATCAATCGCAGCTACCACGGTGTGGATGCTTCAGACTGAGTATTGCATTGCATGGTTGGTCTCTGCTGCCAGTCAAAATATTTTAAAAAAAAGGTGGACAACAATTTGGTGGTCAAGGGTTGTACATGTCTTTCATTTTCTAACGAGTACCCAGGTACAAGATAAATGGCACAACAGGTATCCAGGTAAATTTTCTGTAGTTTTTGACAGCCCTACTGATGAGTTAAGTCTATGTCTGCAAGTTTAAAATCTTAGATAGCCATATTGGAATTGTAAAGGTCAGCATTTTTACTTTAGAACAAATTATACCAAGAGGTAATTGTGTATTTAAAGTTAAAATCTTGCCACTAGAAAAAGGAGTAATATATGAACATTGAACATGAAAAATAGCTGTTCTCAAACAGAATATGACATTCCAAAGTCTATATACAACTGTTGTAATTTTTAAAAAAAACAACAATCACGAGATTAAAAACAATAAACATGAGAGATCTCCTAAATATATGTTTTTGTATCTACTAATTGTATGGTTTTGTATCTCCTAAATAAATGATTTTGTATCTATTAAATGTATGGTTTTGTATCTGCTAAATGTATGGTTTTTCTATCTCCTAAATAAATGTTTTTGTATTTCCAGAATAAATGTTTTTGTATGTACTAAATGTATGTTTTTGTATCTACTAAATGTATGTTTTTGTATCTACTAAATGCAGGCATGTCTAGGATTTCTACAAATACCTACATGCAAATTCAGAACCTCAAGTCTCTTTAGCTGACCCAGGATGTCCACAGTGTTGTGTAGTGTTGTAATGTGGTTGTCAGCAACATTCAAGATTTGTAGATGAAAACAACTGGTTAATGGAACT
The DNA here is from genome assembly GCA_029339505.1 of Unio delphinus. NCBI lineage: Eukaryota > Metazoa > Mollusca > Bivalvia > Unionida > Unionidae > Unio > Unio delphinus. The sequence goes on along the minus strand of JAQISU010000007.1, from coordinate 1,924,905 downwards.
ACATCTTCCTGCATGAAAAAGTCAGATTTCTATAAGAAAATTGCAACCATTGCCACCAATTGTTTAAAATGGAATGTGCTCCATATTTTGCAAGCACTTACCAATATTGTTGTCTTTTTCATACCAATATTGTTTTCTTTTTCAATGACTGAAACTTACCAGGTCTTCAGTGCTGTAATTGACTAAGTCTTCAATGACTAAAATTGATATTCTTGCATATAATAAGCATTAAAGACCTACTTAAATTGGTCTTCTAAGGTTGACTTTGCTTAAGAAAAACAATAAAATTAACATATTTTCTGTGTGTCTTCAGATGCTGCTTAAAGACACTAACATTTGTTGTCATTTTTGGAACTTGTTTTTGATACAATTATTTAGGCACCTGTATTTTGGACACCTTCCTACATGAAGTTATACAATGGTAAGAGAGACAGATTAGAGTCACGTTTGAAAAGTGCAGCAATGACTTCCTTATCACCTGAAATAGCTTTAATAATACAAATTTGCTTAAATGTGGGAGAATTATATTTCACTATACAACATATTGCTGATACTGATAAGATGAATGACATTTGTTTCCAACTATATTATTCATAGAACAATCCGCCAAAGGTCTATTAACAGGAAGAATAAATCATTCTTTATTATAAAAAAAGTTAAAGTCTTCTTTGTGAAATCATTGGTTAACATTGTGGATAATACTGAAACATACATCTGCTCCTGTACCAACTGTATTACTAGATATACTTTCAGTGGATAATAACATTTTTTTTAAAAAGTAACACAAAAATTTCTTTCCCTTTGTGCCTTAAATAATGTGATAAATTTATTAGTATTGAAATGTAATTATCTATGCTAAAAATGAATAGTGATACAAACGTTATGTAACATATGTTTAAGAAAGAAATTTTACTACCATGAAAAATTATCTTTTATGTTGAATCATGAACTAAATAATCTCATCAACATAACAAATGACAAAAGAAATGGATAACTGTATGCTCTTAACCAATGATCTTGAGGGATTCCATTTAGATTTTACCTGGTGCTAACCAACTGACAGCAAGGGATTCCATTTACTACTGACCTGGAACTGATATGCTCTAAGCTTGATTAAAAGGTTTCTTTTATTTAAGATCTGTCATAATCGTAGTGAATAATTCCAGTAATATTAAAATAACAGTCTAATCCACATAAGAGTTATTAAAAAGAATTTGGCTGTATTTAAGAAACAAATGGTGATTACCCATCTCTGTCTATTTCACAATTTAATAATGGAACAAAGAATGAAATATATATGTAAGAATTTTAATATAATAACTGTTATGATCATGGTCGAGTTGTATCTTGTCATTTCATGTTCAATGATATAATGCAAACCTGCCAACACACGAGTACAAAAATACTAACTGCTTATGAGAAAAATACTGATTTTCAGGAACAAATACTGATTTTTTAAAATTTTAATGCATATGTAACTATTTGCAACATATACAACCATAAGTAAAGTAGGACAGTGCCATAAGTAATTATTTAATGTCAAAGATGCATGTGTTGCACGCTTGTACCTTCTGGACGTGTACCATGTTCCATTTGATGCCCAATTAGAAGGTGCAAGAGTGCAATACATTCAGACACAGGCAGTTTATAGGAGTCTTTTCCACATCTTATTTTCTTTCAATCATCGATTCCAAAGTACCAACTTTCACTGATGATCTCAGTTCTGTGATTTTCTTACTGAACTGTTTTCATTCAAATAATCCTTTGCTATTTTACTCTTTGGAAAACGTGTGCAAAATAAATTGGCAGCAACACTAGTAACTGATAGAACAAGGTTCATTTCTACAAGAAATTAAAGAAATTGAATTTTGATCGAATTACAGTTAGGTTCTCTATGGTATTTATATCAGTCGTAAGTTCAAGCTAAGTTATGTTTGATGAAGCAGGAAGCTGATGTTTAATATGCTTTTTGTACTATTGTATTTCATTGGCACTTCCATGCCCAATAGCAGAATAACATTACACAATTTGCAAAACATCAAGTTTTCTCCTTTACTATATGGTTTCACAAATCTACACATGTGTCCTTTCAATTGTTTTCTTCTCTTTTCCTGTAGAAAATCTGAATATTCCACTTTCCTATTTAACATGATTAGAAGTTGAATATTACAAAGACGAGATACAGCGATAGTGGTAACTATTTGTGAAACCCAATATGGTGGATAAACTCAGGCATGGTAGCCTCAATTTTGAATGAACCAATTGTATTCTAGCATTGTATTCATATATACATGTGATACGTTTCTATCAAAATACAAAAAAGTGCCATTTAAAACTATTGTTTTTTTTTTAAATTAACAAATAAACTTTTGGCATAAAAACATACATCTGTATTCAGGTCCAAATATGGAATAAATGGGACAGTTTGCAGCAATGGTAATGTATTGAATTCAACTTTCATGCTTGGTGTTTTTTTCCTGTTTTGCCAAAAACAATAAAAGATCGGTCATTTATCAGTGTGAAGAGACCAATAATCAGTACCACCTTAGGATCTGATTAGTCAACCAAACAGAAAATGTATTCCTTACCAAATCATTTCTCTGAGCATGAAGTTCACGTAGTCGAGGTAGAGACTGAACACCATCCAGTGATCGAATCTGAAAAAAATTGACAAAGAAGTTCCATAAACTGTCAGATTCTACATATTGTTCTGATATCTTAGGACTCAACAGTGTAACATACAGAAAGGATTTCTTAAATCTCATAACCTGCTTATTTTGACTGGACATAGAAGATATGACATGCGAAGTGCAGAGGGGAATATATCAAAATATGCTTAAAAATCAATTAATAATTAATTTAATGCTGTCAAATTGAAATGTGTAAGCATTAAGTGTATGAATTAGATAGCTGAAGATTTAAATTAGTTTCAATAAAAATGAGCTAATATTTCCCTGCTCAACAAAAATTCCATGTTGTTTGGTCATCCAGGTTTTGATCCAAATAACCAGCACAACAGCATCTGTAGAATTTCAAAAGTACCATATACTTGCTTATAAGTCAGGCACAACTGAAAAAGACACTGATCCATATCTGCCATCCCATAATGCATCAGATGAGGCTTACTTTGTTTGTTCTACAGATTATTCCAAACAAACTATGTAACTCAGTAGAACTACATAGACCAATATATGCTTGCACATTATGCAATGGACACTCTGATTTTATGATGTTTTCAGTAGGACATGATTTATAACTGAGTAAATATGGTAATTTACAAGAGGCAAGTTGACATCAGTATTTTTCTTATGAAGAAGTGTGGTGTATAGTTTGTAACATCATTTAATATTTTCTCAAGTTTGATGAAAATCACTGTAACAGGGATGGGGAGGACAGGGTGGTTGGCGAGTGTGGCAGTGAAGTTTACACAAACCAGCAGGACAGGGTGGTTGACGAGTGGGGCAGTCAAGTTGACACAAACCAGCACAGAATACATTCACAAATCCAGAGTGGAGTACAAAATGGATTAAAAAAGCTGCAATACACGATATGTATTATATTTATATAATTTGAATTTATTGTTGCAAAGATTATTTTGGGTAATTCTAAAGCAAATTATAACTTTTATTACTGCTAAGAGTATTTTAAACTATGATTTATCAAAGTGTAATATGACACAAGAAAACAAGTTAGATCAAAATTCCGTATCAATGAGCCAGAAATTCAATATTTGGCAAAGTGATACTTTATTATAAGACCCCTCAATATACATTTAACCTTATAATGCAGGCATGGGCAAGAAGAACATTAATTTGCACACATTTAGTTTTATCATTGCTACTGAAACGATTTTACTTTATTTAGTGGCTTATAACTTGTGTTAACATCATTTAATACAGTATTGTTATATTTTAATACATGATCACACCATGATCTATTCTAACAACGCTCCGTATAAAGTTATCTTAGCTATAACATGGATCATTTGTATCACTTCCATGCTCAGCATTATAGCAAATTAATACTGTAGGGAACCATATATTATTTTATGGGTATTTTAATTACAGAGTACCATAGTGGTATTACTGTTATTAACTTTATAATGGAGTATTGAAGTGGTACTAAGACATTATTGTTTTTATTGATTTTATATAGAGGGTATACTGTGGTAGTATAGAGCTGTATTATAAAAAGGGAGTGTTGTAATGATGCAAAACCTTGTATTACTGTTATTGATAATTATAAAGAGAGTAGTGTAGTTGCAGAGTGGCTTATATAGTTGTTATCAACTTTATACAGAGGGATCACTGTAGTGGTACAGAGGCATATTATCATTGACTTCATAAGAGTGAGTGCTGTGGTGGTATAGTGACATATTATTGTTACTGACTTCTTATATTAGCAAATTATTATTGTGGAAGTACAGTAGAGGTACAGAGCCTTATATTACTTTTATTGACAATAAAAAAGGAGTACAGTCATGGTACATTGCTACAGAGCCTTATCATTTTTACTGGCTTTAGGAATTGTCTGGTTGTTGATCAATGTCAGCATGTATGGAGATACTCAATAGTTAATGCAATTCAATTTTCAGAAAACAGAACTATACTGCACCTTGTTCTTATTTAACAACAATAATATTGATTAAAACTGATAAGAGGGAGATATCCACTGCAATACCATATATAATCGCTTGTAAGTCAAATCAAACTGCAAATAACAAAGATCCTCATCTGCCTTAGCATTATGCAATGACATTGGTCTATTATGTTTGTTCTACTGATTATTCCTAACAAACTGCACTTACAAGATCTGCCAGCACATTATGGAATGACAGATGTTGGTATATGTTTGTTCTGCTGATTATTCCTAACAAATTGCACTGACCAGATCTGCCAGCACATTATGGAATGACAGATCTTGGTCTGTGCAGTTTGACTCATCTTGTACATTAGTATATATGGTATACCTTTGGGTAAGATAAGTGCATACCTTGTTGTTATTAATATTAAGAATTTCAAGGTTGATGAGACTTGGCATGTAGGAGATATCCATCAGTTCATTCATACTCAGATTAAGCTCCACTAATGAGGAAAGAGGTACAAGATTGTCAATCTTCTTGATGAAGTTGTGGGACACATTCAAACTATACAAATGTTTCAGCACCTCGATTCCACTAAATCTGAAAGAAAATCGACTGGATAAAAGAATTTCTTAAATGAATACGTCATTTCCAGCTCAGCTAGTGTTACATGTATGACTTTGTGATGTTAGCTGGAAACATTTCAAACATTAGTATTTCATATGTCTGTTGTCTGTTTTTCTTATGTCCACTTTTAAACTTGGTGGATTCATAAAAGCAATATGACCATACTACTCTGCAGAGGTCAGAATACTAGTATATGTACAATGTCATCAACATCTTTCAAGTATTCAAACTGACAAGTCAAACTGAGTACTAGGGTATAAATGTCATTCACAACTTTCAAGTATTAAAACTGACAAGTCAAACTGAGTACTTGGGTCTAAAATGTCATTCACAACTTTCAAGTATTAAAACTGACAAGTCAAACTGAGTACTTGGGTATGTAAAGTGTCATTAGCATCTTTCAAGTATTAAAACTGACAAGTCAAACTGAGTACTTGGGTATGTAAAGTGTCATTAGCATCTTTCAAGTATTCAAACTGACAAGTCAAACTGAGTACTTGGGTATGTAAAATGTCATTAGCATCTTTCAAGTATTAAAACTGACAAGTCAAACTGAGTACTTGGGTATGTAAAGTGTCATTAGCATCTTTCAAGTATTCAAACTGACAGGTAAAACAGAGTACTATTGTATGTAAAATGTCATTAACATTTTTCAAGTATTGAAACTGACAAGACTAACAGCATACTAGATATATAACATTAACATCTTTCATGTATTAAAACAAAAGCCAGACAAATTATATTATATAGCATTACATCTTTCAAGTAATAAAACTAACAAGCCAAACAAATTACTATTATATGGCATTACATCATTCAAGTAATAAAACTAACAAGTCAAACAAATTACAGTGGAACCCCGCTATAACGCGCCCCGCCATAATGCGAATTCGGATGTAACGCGATCGTAGCATGGCTCCCGAAATTTCGTATATTCATTCACACATGGAGAAAAAAAATTTGGAAAAAAGTAAAAAAAAAACAAAACAAGAAATTAACTTCATTTTGGGCATGAGATTAGTTGTGACTTTGAAAAAAATATGACTGTGGCATGGTTCCTGAAATTTGAAATTCATTTACGTGTATTTTTATCGGACCGTGAAAATATTTGTTTAACGTACGAGAAATAGTGTGTAAAACGTTTATTATAATTTGGTGGAAGAATTCGCGTATGACTTTTAATAATAAACGATCGGAACTTAACAATTTATCCAGGTTCTTTAAGTGATATTGGAGAAGTGATCGTGTATGAATTCTAAAATAATATCATATATATAACGTACGAGATATAGTGTGTATTACGCTTGGCTTCTGAAATTTATCAATTTGAACAGGTTGTGGTGAAGCTTTGTATTCTATTCTAGAAGAGAAAACTGGTTTCATTAGGTTTTTGAATTGTTAAGCCGAAGTAAACATTATCGAAAGTGTTATTTATTATGGACCCATGAATAAAGCCAGTAAATCGTCTTTGTGATTGTCTTCCATGAATTCTGTATACAGTCATTGCTCAAACAATAGCCGACATGGACTTCTTATTTAAATGCAATCACAGCCAAGCAGCAGACAAAGCTGTGGTTGATACAATAGTCGCACAATTTAATAAACATCAAAGGACGAAAGCCGCCAACATGTATGCTGTGCTTGGCGGTGTGATCAAGCAACAAACAGTTGAAAGTAAATAATATCCACTTTATTATCTGTAAATTAAAAGGGTATCAAATTGTACATCCGTTCAGCTTAATTTTGTTTTATATAAAAAGTGATTCGTAACCATTGCAGGTCTTCATTACTTAGTTATCGAGCTTTATCTGTGTACGTTGTTTGCTTATATAAAAAAATATTTTACTGTTATGGAAAAGCAAGTTCAAAAACGCAAGTCGTTTTCTGCTAAAGAGAAACTGTATGCCCTAGAGCAAAGAAGCAAACGTCATTGGATATATTTTTTAAGAAATGATGAAAACTTTGCACTTTGCGCAACAATTAATTTAGCAGTTTTCACATGTTTCGTTTGATGTTCACAAAATCTGAAATAAAAATTATTTGCACGCTGAAATCATGCGCTGATTGTTAATTATTCTTGCAGCTGTCGCATATGATAAAATTTTAGCGGTATGAAATTTGTACAGACACCGTATGTAGACCCGGGAATAGCTGCATGCAATGACCGTACGATATCAGACGGCAAGTAAATGGTTTCAATATTTTGTTCATCCTATATTTTACACGACGAATTCAGACTATTACAAAATTATTGAATATTTTAAATCTGTACAATTTTCAATGAAATTACATCCATTATGGATGAACTGCATGCCACGATGGCACGGTAGCATACGGTGTTGATACACTTTTCCTGATATAGCGATAGTCTGGTATTATCGGTCAATCTGTATTATCGTTCAAACAAATAAAAATTAGTAAATGTTTTTAATGCAAAGTAATAACCTATAAATATATTAGCCATCGATTATTTTGAATATATCTTAATTAATGCATTCCAGTTAATAAGCCGACTTTTGATCACTGTACATGCATACACGTATATGTTCTCGGAAAAAAAGTTAAATATTGTAAAACCCTGCATTAACGCGACCCCGCTTTTAACGCAATCTGATTTTATGGACCCCGATCATCGCGTTATAGCGGGGTTCCACTGTACTATTATATGGCATTACATCATTCAGGTAATAAAACTAACAAGCCAAACAAATTACTATTATATGGCATTACATCATTCAAGTAATAAAATTAACAAGCCAGACAAATTACTATTATATGGCATTACATCTTTCAAGTAATAAAACTAACAAGCCAGACAAACTACTATTATATGGCATTACATCTTTCAAGTAATAAAACTGACAAGCCAAACTTAGTACTATATGTAAAATGTAATTACTGTCATTCAAGAATTAAAACTGAGAGAAAAGGGGCAGTACAATGTGATACTTGTACTGTTTTATAAAGTATATAGAATGTCATTGAAAATCGAAAATCTGAAGTGACTTAAAATTTCCACATGGTGTTTGACTTTATAATAAGCTGAATGTGCAAAACTGATATTTTATGCATATTAGCTAAGGAAAGTTGCAGAAAAACTCTCACAAATTAGGCCAGAAGCTAACTGGTTGTATTATTTCCCTCACCCATAACGTCCTCCTACTCAGTGGGCAGATACACTCAGCACTTACCAATTACATAAAGATATGCCTGTAAAAGAATGTGCTAAGCAAGTGCTGTACACATTAAAGGTCCCAGATTCAATCCTTGCTACTGTAACAAGTATATACATTATTTATTAATAATTATTCTTGTACTCTGGATTGTAATAAAATATGTAAAAACTGTTTTTTGTCATGTTTATAGAGATTACAAATAGGGCCAATATAATATTAGGCATATATTTATGTTCCAGCATCATGGCATAAAAGGCTCCATTGGTTGAAAATTGGCTCCAAATTTTGAAATTTGGCAAATTTCATGGTACGAAGAAACATATTTCCAAGGAAGGACTTGATATATTATTTAACAATAGTATGAATGATGATTTTGCATGCTTTATGACACTTTTCCAAGAAATGTTGTTGTCATTGTTGTGTGGTTTAATGCCATTTCTCGGCATATGATCGGCTATACATAGCAACAAGTATTAATCATGGAGGAAAAACCTTGGAAAGAACCACTGACCTATGAGAAGCTACTGGCAAGCTCACATTGGCTGAATCTGAGACTCGAACCCACACAGACAGGGGTGAGATGGTAGTGATCTATAATGAAGAGTGTTCAAGACCACTCCCCCCCCCCCAAGAAATGTAAATGTAAACTAACATAATATCCCTTGTATTATTTCATTAATTCATGCATCTATCAAACATACACCCAGGTAATCTTAATCCAAAGAAAATTGCTGCATTTTGCTAGCATGGGCCCTGTGTGGCTGAGTGGTCTAGGGCATGGACCCCAGGTGACTGAGTGGTCTATGGCATGAATCCCAGGTGACTGAGTGGTTGAGGAAATGGGCCCAAGATGACTGAGTGGTCTAAGGGATGGGTCCCAGGTGACTGAGTGGTTGAGGAAATGGGCCCTGGGTGGCTGAGAGGTCACTGGTATGGGCCCCAGGTGGCTGAATAGCCCATGGCATGGGCTCCAGGTGACTGAATAGTATAGGGCATCAGCCCTGGGTGATTGAGTGGTCTAGGGTAAGGGCAGGTAACTGAGAGGTCTATGGCAAGGGCCCAGGGTGACTGAGTAGTTTAAGGCATGTGGCCCAGATGGCTGAGTGGTCTGGTAGTGGGCCCCAATAGTTTTCTCATGAAAAATCATTTCTCTTACATTCAATATTTTTTCTATAATTCCATTCCATAAGCATTGATATTATATGTTCAATACATTTTCACAGAATCACTTAATTTTCACTTTAAAACTGATACTGAAGGGTGGTAAATAAAAATGGGGGGTCCTGGTTATCTGAGTGATCACTCATTTATCACTTCTGTCTGTGCAAGTTTCAGTTTTGACTTGACCAATGTGAGAAATCTTACCAGTAGCTTCTGGGTCAGTGGTTCTTCCTGAGGTCTTCCTCCACCAAATATACAGGCTGCCATGTTCAACCTATCATATGCTGAAAAGTGGTGTTACTCCCCTCCATCAATACAAATATCTCGCATATAAAAAATGTAGTTAATTATTCCCCTGCCAAACATGGTCAGGTAACTAAATGTACAGTAATTAAATCTGTCTGTGACCTATGTGATTGAGTTACAGAGTTATTGGGCACACATGCAGAGTAACCAAGTTTCATGGCTTTATCTCGAAAGTTATTAGTGTAAAAATCCAAAAACATGATTTGGTTTAGTTTAATGTTTTATGGAAAGCAACACAAGTAGGTAATTTGGTGCCAAGGTAAACAGTTAAAAGCCTTGCCCAAGCACAAACACAGTTAATAGTGAAATTACATTTTAAAATTTGAGGCTTTTTAAAGGTTTTAAAATTGTTTTGATGTTCGAGACACAAAGTAGTTACAGGATTATCTTCATGGTGTGCATAACATTCAAAATTGGCTAAAGTATGCTTGAATTTATTTCTAAATACAATGAAAATAACAATCAAGTGAAAAAAATTAAAAAAATTAAAAAACAAATACATGTACCTGCAAGTGCTAAGAAATCTGCATGCTTTCTCAACCATTAGGATAGCCTAACGTAAAACAATGCAAAATAGCAGTTTTGTTCATCAGTTTTGCAAATATTCAGCCTTTTCTAATTATTTTAGGTTCCTTTCGATTTTTTGGGCCTTTTTCAGATTTCCATGATCAAAAAGAAATTGAAGGTTGGAAGCTGACATGGGCTGATTCAGTGATAAAATTGAAGCAAACACCATCTCACTAACTACTGGGACACTGCAGCTTCCATCTCCATAAATTATTTCTTAGAACATGCAAAAGATTGTACTGGGTCTATTCTACATTCCAAAGTCCACACAGGGTAAAGAAAAGTGTTTTTTTTTTATTATCTGCAATCTAACTTTAAAAATAAAACCTTAGTTAAAATGCCATTATGTTCAGAAAAAGAACCATTCTACATTTCTCTATTTACTTCAAACAACTCTTAAGCAAAATCAAAAGCCTTACAAATACTGACCAGTGACTTTGACCTTAAAAGTAGAGCTTCCAAATGGAGAATGCAACATATCTATTGCCAACATTAATAAAAACTGTGTAAAGTTTCATCCATACTCTTAAACAGATTTTAAGCTCTGGAGCAGAAGGAAGAAATATAACTGAAACATAAAAATAATGTATAGCTTGGACTCCTAAGACAGTAATCCAAATGTGGTGAGACACATTTTCTGGTGATGTGCAATTTTATGAAGTTTCAATCCTTCACCTCAATAAACTTTAAAGCTAAGGACGCTAAAGGAAAGTGTAAAGGAAAACTATAAATTTAGAACCCTGACCTTCAAGACATGACTTCCAGCATAGTATGGAACATACCTGGTAAAGATGCTATACAAGTACACCATCATTTGAAACAGCTCAAAAGTTAGAGAGAGAGCTGTCAGAGGAAGTGTATTGGAAAGCAAATTTATAGTAAATTAAAATTCTCTGATAACACTTACCCAGTCAGATCAACATTAGGAATATAAGCCAGTTACCTTCTGAAACAGACCTATTCAAATAATGAAAATGTATCTTTTCTGCCTACATCACATAGACAAAGGGCAGTAAATTTTGCTTATTATCTCCCCCAGACACCAATTGGTATTGCTAGTTCTAAGCGGACACCAACAAGAATGCTTGCAGGATAGGTCAGTGGGTCTTCAAGCAATGTGATTGGGTAAGTATTCTCAGTGAAATATAATTTACTTAAAAATTTGCTTTCTCCGATTGGGATAATAGGTAACAGGTTTAGATAATGCTTAGCATCCTACCTATACCTTGGGTAGCAATCAAGGGAAGAAAGATAAGATTCTCCCATAACACACTCTCCTGCTTAAAGCAACAGAGCTTACGTTCATGTGAAGGCTTCTTATCATCAAATTCACCTGTGAATCCAGAAAAGCTAAGAGGCTTTGATGGTTTAATTAGGTCTGGTAGCTATCTGGGCTACAGAAACAGGACCCACCTGATTCTAATTTTGTCTCTGCAAAGCTAAATTCTGAGATAAAATCTCAAGAAGGTTAACTCTGCATGTCAGCCAAAAGCTTCTATAATATGTCAGATCAAAACATTGCGTTAAAATGTCAGGTTTACAGAGATCAATCTAATTTCATGAGCGGAAATCCCAATGCGACATGTTTTATTTTTGATCAGAGTGCACTCAGCTTATAACCCATTTAAGCCACAAACACAAGGCTTGAAAGTTGACATCCTGCTTTCTTGCCTTCACAGGAACAAAGAGTCTTTTGCAGTTACCATGACTTGTTTCTATGTGCTTCAAAGCACATACAGGATCTGGCATATCTGCTACTATGGACTTGTCTATAGATGACAGGGGGCATTTAAAACTCTATGATTGCCACTGATAACCAGTTCTTGGCCTTGAAGGCTGGTTGTATCTTGAAAATCAATGAACTATCTGATCTGAACTGAAGGCCATGAGAAGACAGGTTTTGTATGATAAGTTTCAGCAAGGTCTTATCTAATGGCTCAGACCTTTCTGCGATGAGCCATGTTAAAACCCAGGACAGATTTGATTTTGGAAATAGGGTGTGCGATTTTGGTCTATTCAAATAAAAAAACTGGATAGTAGATCTCTTTAATGACCAATACCTCTTCTGCATCTGATATCATGGAAAAGTAGCATTTGTAATCTGTGTCAACATTTTTGTCTCCTAGAGCCAGAGAAAACAGTACTTGATGGACCCAGGCACTCAAATGAATGATGTTATTGACTCAAAACAAGTCCCTGAAAACATGCCCCTTTCCCTTACAAGCATTCAGAGTGGAGGGCCTTCTTCCTCTCAAGATTCTCTCCACAACTGAAGTTCTGAATTCTTTCTTTTGCAAGTTGTCCGGATAAGAGCCAAGTGTGAAAAAGATGGTCTGGGCATGAGTGAAACACTAGCAAACTTGGTTGTTTGAGAAGATTCAATTTAGCCATAATCTTCCTGGATAGGTCTACTATTGTGAGCTTGACTAGATAATTGATCCAGAAATGTCCCATCTGAGATCAGATTAGTCTTGCCCAAAAAAAAGAAGAAAAATAAGAGTTTGATAATGTTTTCTGCAATCTGAGCATGTATTTTCTCTATTAATTTCAGTAAAGGCAAGGGGTAAGAAAAGGCCCATTACCCCTCTCGACTGACTTACATGGCATCAACTTCCAAAGCTTCTGGTTCATGACCAGTGAAACGAGGTGGGCAGCTTGTGGTTCCACTTTGTCACAAACAGGTCAATCACTCCATGCCCCCAAAGCACACAAATACAACCAAAAACCAAAAGATGAAGTTACATTCCATATGAATAACCTGATCATGTCTGGACAGAACAATGGCCACAACATAAAGCCTGCTGGAATGTCTGATTTTCACATTGATCTGAAGTTGGTAACATCAACAAAGAAGCTGCAAAATCCGCATGCACAGATCATGCAATTTAGTTCCCCTCAGTTTGAGGATTTTCAAGACTATAGAATTGTCTGATATAATCAGGATAAATTTCCCAATCTGTCTTTCCAGAGCTGAAATGCATTCATGATAGCTTCTATATCTATATGGCTGATGTGAAGAAACAGTTTCCCTGGTCCCCATTTGCCAATGACAATCTCAAAGCCTGGCAGCAAGTGGGCACCTCAAAAATATATACTGGCATCTGTACATGTTGTAATTTCCAGATGGGGTTTCTCTAAGGAATTCATATTATGAGTCAAGCACAGTTGCACCAATGACACATGAATGGTTGAACCTCATTTGTTCTACTGAACTTCTGGTAAAGTGGATCAGAAAAGGGTTACCACTGAGCCAACAGTCATTTGTAATGGGTGCATATAAAGGTGGGATCATATTCACTGTCATTTTCAGTAATTCAAGGAGTTGGTAAGTAGTGGAATGTGTCCTGTACCAGTATGAAAAGAATGTAGCTGGTACCTGACTTTCCAAAACGAAAGCTTTAGCATTTCCAAAGACCAAGATATGTTTGGAAAGCCAATAATTAATCTCCTTGAGTTCTGCTCACTATGAAAGCTGGAGACTCTTCCTAATCATTTATGTCAATTGATCATTTCACATAAAAAGACTTGGATTAATTAGAGGCTTATTCCGTTTGATGTGTATTGAAGTGAAACTTAAAACTGGTGACACCTAGAAATGGCAAGGGGATGTAATTGGCAAGAGTTATTCCCCTTTATCAACATGACGTAGAAAAGAGAAAAATTAGATAGATTTGAGAGAACATAGTCTTATGTTCATAGATTTGAGAGAACATAGTCTTATGTTCATAAATTTCAAATAATCAGGAAATATGTTATAAAGATAAATATTTGAAAATGACCTTAACATTAAAGAGAGAACCTCTAATTTGGTTCCTAAAATATAGTTGTGTTTTAAAAGCATACCGAGTTTCATCCCATACTCTCAAGAGGACCTACAGCTGTCGACTAAAAAGGAAAGTGTTACGGAAACTGAAAATACTTAGACATGAACTTTCAATGTGGTATGGGATAAAGCTGCTAATTATGATATGTACATGTACAAAGTTACATACCTAAATTGGAAGAAATATACCACTGTTTCCTGTTTCAAAATTGTACATACCTAAGTGCCAAGCACTTTTCCAATCATACATAAAAGGACATAAAAGTGCAAATGTTACTTACTTGTTGATTCTATTCAATGAAGCATTCAAATCCCTGAGGTTCCTGAAGGGGATAAGGTTTTCATTTTCTAGTGCTGTCAGTTCATTCAGTGATAAATCCAGCCGGACTATTCTTGAGGGAGTTTCTATGATGGAAGCCAACCTGGGAAGTGGGCCACTGTTAGAATTAAATGAGAAATAGATATTTCACATATTCAGTATATCATTATATAAAACAAAATGTTTACAATAACATGTAATTTACAAAGACACAGCAGCAAAGAACAATTTTGCAGATGTCTTTATTTACCCATGAGTGCAACATCAACAGTAAGTACAAAAGCTGCCAAACAAAATTATTCTGTGCAAATAACAATGTCTGCAAACTATGCATTAGTATGCTACATTGACATGTCCCATAAAACATGTCAGTTTAACTCTGCAATTATGTCTGAACACTATATATTAGAATAATGTATTTAATCTGATAGTCAAGATACAACAAAATAAAACATGTCAGCTCAGCACATCAGCAAGCTGCACTGACTGTCAAGATACATCTAAAAAAAACATGTCAGAACAAGTCTGATATGTCTGGACACCTTGCATTAGCATGCTGTATTGAATGATAGTCAAGGTACATGTACATATAAATAAAACATGTCAGCTCAAGCCTGATCCATGTCTGGACACAACACATCAGCAAGCTGCACTGACAGTCGAGATACATCTCAAATAAAACATGTCAGAACAAGTCTGATAAATGTCTGAACACCTAGCATTAGCATGCTGTATTGAATGAAAATCAAGATACAAATCAAACAAAACATGTCAGCTTAAGTTTGACCCATGTCTGGACACTGTAAACTATATTGATCACTGAATACCATATCTGAAATATTTTTGCTGTATCAGCTACATGATAATTTGATGTCACTTGTTTATACTTTGCCAGCATTTATCTCAACTAAAACAAAATTAACAAATCAGCAAGAAATTTCTAAATAAAGTATTTATACTGAATAGTTCCAAAGCACAGGGAAGTAAATCAGATAAAAAGCAAGGTATCTATTAATTTCAAAGTTGATATAATTCTTGTGATGAATAGTGAAAACAAAAAAAGAAACAAATAAGTTTATATAATAATAATAATATTTAATAATAATAATAATAATAATAATAATAATAATAATAATAATAATAATAATAATAATAAAAACAATAATAATAATTCAATATACTGTTTTGTCATTATTATATATAATACAAAACATATGACAAATTACTATCTTTTTAAATTGCACTAGATCAAAATTCAGATCTTGTTGATAATTGAAAATTCCAATATACTAAACAAATATTGACAAACAGTAGTGCAAATATGATGTGAAACAAACCCCAGTGCTTTCAGTCAACCAATTCTTGTATAAATAGTACAAGGTCTATAGGATGATTACACAATCAAGACAAGAACAACAAAAAACCAACATATTTTACAGAAGCTATGGTTTTCTAAACACAATTCAGGTTCAGTGTAATGGCTCTGAACTGCCATAAAAATTGGTATATATTTGTGCTATACCTGGGTTGGTTAAATTGGTGGCAAAGTGGTTTCAGAAAATTTGCTTGTCTCACATTAATATTTACTGATACCACAACTGTAATCACCTGCCAAGATTTTATGAGATGCATGCACTTTAAAACACAGAACGAAGAAAATAATGTACAATATAATTATTTCTTAAAACAATAAAATTCTTCACAAACATTGGATGATACTATACCTCTTGTTCTAAAGGTACTTATGATTTGAAAAAAAATATTCATTTATATATCTGCCACCTGGCCAAACTATGATACATAGAGAACTCATATTTTTTTTATTATTATTATTATTATTATTATTATTATTATTATTATTATTATTATTATTATTATTTGCAGTTTCATTTAATTTTGAAAGTCTTTTGAAATGGAATGTCAGCAACTTAAACTTCATAAATGTTCTGCACAGGCAGGCCAGTCAGGCATATCCTGTGCTATACAGGCTATTGTCAGGCATATACAGTGCTATACAGGCCAGAGTCAGACATATGATGTGCTATACAGGCCATTGTCAGGCATATACTGCATTATACAGGCCAGAGTCAGGCATATGCTGTGCTATACAGGCCATTGTCAGGCATATACTGCATTATACAGGCCAGAGTCCTATACAGGCCAGTGTAAGGCATATGCTGTGCTATACAGGCCAGTGTCAGGCATATGCTGTGCTATACAGGCCAGAGTCAGGCATATGCTGTGCTATACAGGATATTGTCAGGCATATACTGTGCTATACAGGCCAGAGTCAGACATATGCTGTGCTATACAGGCCAGAGTCAGGCATATGCTATGCTATACAGGCCATTGTCAGGCATATACTGTACTATACAGGCCAGTGTCAGCATATGCTGTGCTATACAGGCCAGTTTCAGGCATATGCGGTGCTATACAGGCCATTGTCAGGCATATACTGCGCTATACAGGCCAGTGTCAGGCATATGCTGTGCTATACAGGCCAGTGTCAGGCATATGCTGTAGCTTCTCACTGTAGAGTTAAAGTCTGAAAATGAAAGTGCATATCATCATTTTAAATTTTAAAACTATGCCCAAAATTGACAAGGGATTTGAAAATTATTTGGTTCAATCTTTTGACGTCCATCAAATATATAGTATATACAAAATGTCTCATTTGTTTGGTATATTTTATCAGCTACTGAAATTATCCACATGCTATTCAGACATACCTTTCCTTTCCCCACTTGAAAGCATATTGTATGTTTTTCAGCTGACACATTTTTAGGTCTAGCTCCATGTATTGTCCCCGGTTTTCCATCTGCCATGACTGTGGAATCGATGGTATCAGATGATACCTACGTTCCACAAAATCTTCCTTCAACTGAGCACTCATCTCTTAATTTAAATCATCTGCATCTCTTTTGTGCCTCAACATCTGCGATAATAATAATAATAATAATAATAATAATAATAATAATAATAATAATAATAATAATAATAATAATAATATTAATAATAATAATAATAATAATAATAAGAATAATAAATAATACTAACAACAACAATAAGAATAATAATAACAACAATAACGATAATTACTATTAAGAAAACAGTGGACATCATGACTTTATCTTGAAAGACATAAATTGCTAGTGATATAATGGTAAAATTCACAACCATGCCTATATTATAATCAATTGTACATCATTTAGTTTACATATCATACTGTTTATAGTCCAGTAGTTGTGTTCCATATATGCAAATACGTCATGGCTGGTGAGGAATAAAGATTTCTGATTATTGCTGAAACATGATAGTTTCCAAAGTTACAAACCAATCAATCAATCATGCTCTGAAGAGATAGGAATAGTTGCAAATATGACTACTGTACAATTTTCTACTGTATACTGTTAATAATGTACACATGAGATTGGAATAGTTGCAAATATGACTAGTGTACAATTGTCTACTGCATACTGTCAATAATGTACACAAGAGATAGAAATAGTTGCAAATATGACTAGTGGACAACTGTCTACTGCATACTGTCAATAATGTACACATGAGATTGGAATAGTTGCAAAATTGACTAGTGTACAAATTGTCTACTGCATACTGTCAATAATACACACGAGATTGGAATAGTTGCAAATATAACTAGTGTAGCATTGTCTATTACATACTGTCAATAATGTACACAAGAGATAGAAATAGTTGCAAATATGACTAGTGGACAACTGTCTACTGCATACTGTCAATAACACACACGAGATTGGAATAGTTGCAAAATTGACTAGTGTACAATTGTCTACTGCATAATGTCAATAATATACACATGATATTGGAATAGTTGCAAATATAACTAGTGTACAATTGTCTACTGCATACTGTCAATAATGTACACAAGAGATAGAAATAGTTGCAAATATGACTAGTGGACAACTGTCTACTGCATACTGTCAATAATGTACACAAGAGATGGGAATAGTTGCAAAATTGACTAGTGTACAATGTCTACTGCATACTGTCAATAATGTATACAAGAGATGGGAATAGTTGCAAAATTTACTAGTGTACAATGTATCCTGCATACTGTCAATAATGTACACAAGAGATGGGAATAATTGCAAAATTGACTAGTGTACAATGTCTACTGCATAATGTCAATAATGTACACAAGAGATGGGAATAGTTGCAAAATTGACTAGTGTACAATGTATCCTGCATACTGTCAATAATGTACACAAGAGATGGGAATAGTTGCAAAATTGACTAGTGTACAATGTCTACTGCATACTGTCAATAATGTACACAAGATATTGGAATAGTTTTAAGTATGACTAGTGTACAATGTATCCTGCATTATGTCAATAATGTACACAGTAATTGGAATAATTACAAAACTGGCTTAGTACACTAGTTTGTTTGCATAAGATGTACTTATATAGCAGTTATTATTGTTCTGGCATATCAATAGCTTGTCCATATTCAGACAGAAAGCTTTGATTACATTCAGGATTTGCATCATCACCAATTTAATTTAAAGTCACAACAAAAACGGCATCATTTACAGTGTGTTTACCTTTAGATTGCTAGTACTTATTTTACACACCCAACAGAACATAATTTCTTTGAGCCATGTCAGGGTGTGGGTAAGCAGTTCATTTCAAGAATAAATGCAATGATAAGGATTAACTGTTAATTAGTCACACTGACTTCATGCCTATATACTTAAATCTATCCTTTAACTATTGTAATGATTGGCCATAGCTGACTAGAAGACAAAAAGGTTGAATATCCTGGGGTAAAATGAGACACATCATGTGAACACATCACAGGGAGAAGTTTCATGCATATTTGACCCAGATGCTTGGGTCCCTGAGAGCCCTGAGCTTGTGTTTAAGACTTCATACCTATCTTTGAATTCATACCCGTGTTATGACAACATGTCATGAGTAACAGAAAGAAATTTAAGTAACAGTTGCAAATAATTTATTTCTCTAAGTTACAAAGAGAACATTTATGAGACACAACATCCTGAATTAAATCTCAAAAAATGTATTTCTCTAAGTTACAAAGAGAACATTTATGAGACACAACATCCTGAATTAAATCCCAAAAATTTATTTCTCTAAGTTACAAAGAGAACATTAATGAGAGACTTACATCATGAATTAAATCCCAAATAATCCAAAATGTCCTACCACAAATCCAAAAGTATAGTGATATTATGCTACAGTTTTAAACTAAGTAATGGAGAATGCAAAACATTTTTAGCAATATCGACAAATCATTTATTTCCCTAGAAAAGGAAGTGAAATTTAAAAGCAACTTACAATAAATCCCAAATAAACTAAAAATTTCCATCACAAGTCCAAAAGTATAGTGTTCTGAATGAATTACAGTACTGAACATGCTGATATGCCAAAAGTATTATATGTGCTGATTGGACAACAGTCTAGATGTATCACAATTACATAATCCAGAATGTCCTTGAATGGATTCAGAGCAATCCCAAAATTGTGACAGTCCAAAATTTCAACTTGCACTTTGTAATTTCAATGAATAATCTTTAAATATGATTCCTTACAAAATTACAAATGAAGACAGTAGAAAATAAATCCAGAGACTGGATTTAAATGAGGAATGAAATAATTACTTTAATGAGAACCTCACATACAAAATCTAAGACACAAAAGAATGAAAATGATGTGGGTCAAATGTTTGTTTCCAGTACATTCAAAGTTTCTTTAAAAAATAGACCTTGAACTCAAATACAAATAAGCAAATAACTTATTGATAACTTGTAATAAGCATGTCAAAAATCATGTAGACAATATAATTTTCAAGAGAAAAATCAATGTCCTGAACTCAAGTCTAAGTAAATATATTTTTTTCAATGACTTGGTCAATTACGTAAAACACTTACCCTCATTTACAAAGAGTCAAAAACACAGTACACATTAAAAAAATAAGCCGTGAATGTCCAGAAGTACATGTACCACAATGATACAATGCAGAATGTCTCTGAATAAGTTCTCAATAATTCCAAAGTAGTCTTTTAGACCAAAGTCAATGAGCACATTGTAATTCCAATAAATCATTTAAATAAATAATTCCTGTCAAATTATGTCATTACACAACTATAAGATCTGATCATAGATTCCAAAAGACTGATGTAAACACAAGAATGAATTATTGCTTAACAAATCTTTGTATATAAAAATACCCGTTTGACATACAATGCAATTGATTGTGCTGGAAAAAAAAATTTCTCATAGAAAATGTCACTAAAACTTCAACTCAAATTTTAGTAAGCATCTTGCTTATTTCTTAAAATGATGATAAAGTCAGGAGGGCAAAACTCCATCCACAATACCCAATCATTGATAAGAATCAAGCACACAATAAATTAAATATACATAACAATATAAATTCAATATACATAACAATATAAATTAAATATACATAACAAAAGTCATAAGAAATCAAGTCACACTTGGAATTTGATACATTGCATTTTTATATGATTCATTAGAGTTAAAATGGCCATCATCACTTAAAACGTTTTCTCATGTATGTGTTTGTTGACTGTGTTCATCTACATTGGTAGTTTCGTCATGCAATGGATGTTCTGTTGGAGTGTGTTTCTTCATTTGCTTGTTTGGGTAGGATGACTGTTAGACATTTGATCAGTTGATTTGCCCCACTTGTACTACAACTATTTTTTGTTTTGAACATGACATCATCATGTTATACTCGCTAGTAAAGCAATTTATGATGTGATGGACACCCTCATTAATTCCAAATAATTAACAAGACCTTGGTGCTTGATACTAAATTGTGCAATAGACCTGACAACCTGGGACTACATTCATCTTTACTTAAATGCAAATGACAGAAACATGACTAAAAAAGCAGGCTATGAGCCAAAGTGTCTGGATTCAACTCCTTCTGGTTATGCAAACAAACTGTCTCCATGTCACTCCTTTAGAGCAGATTTAGTTGTCTCAATGAACCCTAAAATGCACCATCTTAACTATGTTACAACTTTCAATTTCAAGCACTCATAATTTTTTACTGGTCCAAACCTTACTCACAGCAGAATAAAGGCCTAGATGAAAAAGCAGACTGACTTAAACACTCTTTATCAGCAGTTTCCTAACTTCCTGGAGTATGGAAATTTGAAAAGTGACAACCTTATTATTCTTGGAGATTTAAAATTTCAGTTTATTTCTCCTGGAAATCCATAAACATCAATATTCCTAGATTATATTTACATTTTCACCCTCTATCAATCAGTTAACCAACCCACTCATAAACATGGTCACAATTTAGACTGGATTCTTCATAGACCCAATGACAATATTCTACGATCCTCCCTGGTGTCCCATGAATTTGAATCAGATCACCTCTACATCATATGCCATCTCATCGTATCAGTCCCTAATCCTTAACTGCTCTGGTGGCCTAGTGGTTTGAGCATCCGCCTCACAAGCGGGAGGTCGTGGGTTCAATCCGTGGCCAAGTCATGCCAAAGACATACAAAAATGGTACTAACAGCTGCCTCATTTGGCACTCAGTATTAAGAGTTAGTTTTAGGACTGGTTGGCCTGGTTTCAGGATAATGTGACTGGGTGGGTCATCATGCTACATGTCTGCGGAATGATGCCCCAGTGCTTGACATAAGTATAAACTGCCTCACTGCAGACATTGTAGCGATATGACTGAAAAATTGTAAAAGCTACTTTAAAAATCCTTATCAAACAAACAACAGTCCCTAATTCTCCATCTGTTTGCTGTGAAATGATACCTCAGTATGATAAACAGAACCCAATTAATGAGGACACCCAAACAAACCTACCATCATGTAATTTTATAATTTCATGGTGTTTGTTTTTGCTATCTTGTCACTGTATCTAATTTTTTTAAATGTGTTATCTATTACTATAAAGCACTTTTGAGTTTCTCAAAATTAGATGCTATACTAAGTCCACAGTATTCTTCTTATTTGTATTATAACATGAGACACACATTCAAAGCAAATTCATTGAGATATTAAAGGAGTGCTACCATAATATGATAAAATATAAAATTCTAGAAAACTTTAGGAAATTGTAGCCCTTGTAAAAACACAATTTTCTGACCCATAAAGTACTGTCAAACATTTGGGTATACATAATCAGAGTAAAACTTCAGATTTTGAAAAGTGGTTGAGCATCGTTTTTAAGTTTATAAATAGTACAGGAATAAACTACACAAAGTGACATATTCCAAAAAGTGTGACTGTTATCGTAGAAGCTGAGATTCCATGTCAACATTTTGCTTCATGAGGACCCAGAAGAGGAAATGTGTTTTGTGGAAAAACCATTGGTACAAGTGGGATTAGTTGCATGAAGATGGAGAAAGAATAAATACTGGTAGCTGAAACTACAAGAGAGCTACATGCTTCCAACCTATTGAACATGACCTAAAGATGAAATGAGAAAAATGGTGTCCCAAATACCAATAATTATTATTATTATAATTATGATCATTATTAATAATTGATTATTAATTATCTAGTTTATTGCATGATTTCAAATTGCTGTTTGCAGCAAATTTAAATCCAAATGATAATTTTACATAAATTAGTGACAAAGGAACGGATGAATTCAGTACAATGAATGAAAGACTTTTAAAACTAGTGTTTAACAGAATTATTAATAATAATAGTAATAATAATCAATGTGCATACTTTTTTACAGTTCACCTTTTCCTTTCCACAATTTGTGTGCACCTCACAACCATTCCTTCTACAGACATGACAAGTGAATAGAAAATGTACATTATCAACAATCAGGATATCAAATGTTTTTGTTCTAATTAGTTGTAATGAAGCTATTATAATTATTGAACTTTAAAATGAAACTCTTGTCAGTATGGTTAATGTTTATAGTGATTAGTTATGTAATTAAGTTCACAGATATGCAAATTTGTTATCATTTTGTATGGAGTCATTATTTTTAAAAAAGCAAAACAAAAATGAACCTGTTACCCCCATGCAACATTTTAAAAAGATATGGATTATGTTTTTTGTGTCTGTCTCTCAGTCCCTCCATTAGTAATGCAGTTTATATGCTATAATATTAATGACCCAAGTTTTAAAATTTGGGATAAGACCATAAATAGACTTCAGCTATACAGTCACAGTGGTTTTAGAATTTTCATTATAACTCTTGGGATTGGACAAGTTTCTGAGAAAGTTATCATTTGTTAAAATCTAAAGGTTTAAAATCTTGTAGGTAGAGATCTGATTTTGGTTTGTGTCAATTTCAAGGCCATACCTGATTCTTTCAAAGTAAATGTGAATTTGCAGCCTGCAACTTTCTGTCATACATGTCCAAAATTTACTATGAATCAAATTGTCCGTCACTTTTTGTATTAACTGAATTTGAGATTCTTTGTTTTGTAACTTTCTGTCCATTTTCCATTGCATGAAGCCTATACCAAATTCTGTATCTTAGAAAGAACCTTTACTATTACAAGCTTGAAACAATTTGTAAATGTTCCTTATGCATAACTTTTGGTAATCTAATAACTTTCATTTTCACTATTTGTAAAAGCATTATATCGTATTCAACACAGACACATTTGATCAGTACCAAGCCTAAGCCATTAGTACATGACAATAACACCCCCACTCAGGAATTTACCGACCACATCAGCAATTACATAGAAGCTCCAATTTTGCAATTTATTACAATATATTGATATAATAAAATAATATATTTGTTCACAAATAATTCCTCTTGGATTTGACCACATTCTCGTCCTTATCTTTCTAATCTCAACATATCAGTTTATCTGTAAATTTAACATTTTTTAGAATGGAGGTGTGCACCGAATTTGAAGGCTGATTTTGACCAGGCTTATTCTGCACCATATTATCGTCAGATTTGGACATTGCAAAATATTATAAGGCTTCATCTAATATGTAAATTAGACAATAGACAATCATAGTTGCTTAAAATATGATATTTCTCATTATTTTCTATAGACAATGAGCATCTAAGGAAAGAAAACCCTGATATTGCATGTGATAATGGTATAGTTCTCTTTACAAATTAAACTATCTAAAGTAAGACTCTTTACAGAGGTATTGGAAATGCTTAATTACATGTATCTGAATGCAAATTTTTGAACTTAGATGCAGAAAATCACCCATGCAACAGTTCCTCGTATGCATGCAAATAGATGAACAACAAATTCAAAGGCTTGCCAGTTCTATTTCAACAACCTACTGAGTTGAAGAATGTATTGATTATTTGATCATTTTAGCTGTGCTGACATTTGCAAAAATGACAGAATTCATTGGTTAAAATACCCCCAGATGTGCATGCTGTATTTATAAGAGTACATAAAAAAACATGATGCAATAGCTGGGCGGCAAGTTAAAAGATTTCAACTAACAGCATGGGTGGGAAAATGTGCTGATATTTACAATGACTGAATTCAGAGACAGCAAAACCCTGAGCTGTAGCCTGTACATGTGGTCATTATAAAAGTACATCAGAACATTAGCTTCCATTAATGTGTTCATTTCTCACTAGCAAAATAAATAGAATATGCAACCTCGAAATGAAGAAACATGAAGACTTGGACAAAACGTCGTTTGCAAATTTGGATAAGTATTTTGGGGTTAAATGGAAAACTGACAATGATTTTAATGTGATTCATAAGAGTGCTACAGTTGCTACAACTGATAGTTGGATGGGATAGTAACCAAGTGTAATGTGATGCCTGACTTAGTGTTTGGAATAAGACCATTCCTTGAATTGACAAAATTCAAGCTTGCCAATTGAAAAACGGCAATTGTCACCAGAATATTAAATTAAAAATAATACTAATTTTTGACAAATGGAATACCACCCCTATGTTTTCACGACTCCATATATGGCAGACTATTCTGCGATTGACTTTGAAAATATATAATTTTAATGCATCAGGCTGATGAAATCAAATGCATCACTTTGGAAAAAGGTGGAGAACATTTTGTTGATCTAGGTCCAAATCAGCTAGCCAGAAATATCAAGGTTTTCTTACTAATATTATTACTAGACTTGAGCTTGATATTGTGAAGAAAATAGAAGAAAAAAAAAACACAATAACTCAAGGGGAAAAAAATCATAATGACAAAAATACCAGATTACCCCCCATGACCCATTATGACATAGGACCCTCTCTAGTATCATACGATATATTTGATTTTGTTCCTTACAAAATCAAGCTCGTGTCGAGCTCCTGCGATTAAAACTTACTTTAATAGGTATACGGATATGTTTGTGGGATTGTTGTGTGAAAGAAAAACACCAGCTTTAAACGGACAAATTTTGAATGGTACAAATCATAATAATGAAGAAATAGAATCTGGTTGCCGTGAGAAAGTAAACAACAAACTTGGAAAAATAATCGAACTTCGTAGCTTCCGGCGTTTATTTCCCCCGAAACCAATCACTGTCATTCGGGCGTTCTGGTTTTGCTCTTTATCTTCGTACATCACACTGAATTTTATAAGAAAATCATTTTGTCAGGTGTTCGCAATATTTTATTTCAAAATTATCATTTTATGTATAAGGAATTGCTCAAATAGTTTTGAATTTCCTCTGTCTTGGTGTATGGGATTTAGATGTAATCAGGGTTAGAGATTATTACACAGCATGGCTTTACTTCAGATCTAATTCTCTCAAAAGATTGCTAGCTCCGCTTGGTCATTGTCACTTCCTGAACTTAAGAAGTAAATATACATTTTTAACCCCAAATCCTTTTTAAAAAATATTTAATACTTCACATAATTTACCTTAGAAGAAGGAAAGGTAAACCCACCGGGTCCTACTAAACACCGCAAAGGCACACAAAGGCAGGCAAAGTCTGTTTAATTTTGTTTTAATTGTACATATTCGTACATATTATACTATATTAACTTTGTTTTGAGATTTACATATTTAAAAAGCGTGATTTATTGTTGTTTGTAAGTAAAATTGACATATACGTACATTTAATAGAACAAAGGCAGGCAAAGTCTGTTTAATATTGTTTTATTTGCACATATTCGTATACATTATATTATACTATTAACATTAATAATCATATATTCGTGATGTAACTTTTGTCTGAACACGCGCTTTCCGAAATTTACGATTACCACACCTCACATTATGTTACTGTTCACTTGCAGAGTTACTGTTTGTAGCATAATCTCTTCTTCTCATCGGATACCGCAAACATTAATAGCAACAGAAAAGATTTGTATTACCGCTTTAGACACTGTAATGATTATGCTGAAACAAATTATGATAATAACATGTGAAATGATGTATTCTTTTTGTACTATCAGACTTGTTATGGTCGATCTTTATCGATGAAAGTACATTATAAATTTATGATTATGAATGCTAATAGAATATTTATGTCACTTTCATAATTTTAGAACGTGTCTCGCAATAAGAGAATTATTATATAAAATTAATAAAAAAAAATTTTGTCACATTGAGATTGCTTTTGTCATACGCTATCTGTGTTATATGACTTCGTCATACTCTATCTGCCTTTGTACTATTAAATGTACGTATGTACCAATTTTACTTACAAACAACATTAATATAACAAAGTTAATATAGTATAATATATACGAATATGTACAAATGAAACAAAAATAAACAGACTTTGCCTCCCTTTGTCTGACTTTGTATGCCTTTGCCTGACTTTATCTGCCTTTGCGGTGTTTAGTAGGACCGAAACCCAACATTTTTTTTTTATACAAGCCTTATTTTGTTAAATAAAGGCTTTATTTTGTATGTAAAAAGTATGCTGTGTGTGTGAAAATCATTCACCGGGGTGCTTCCTAAATGGTCATCGCGTGCGAAAATTATCGTGTGGTGGCTGCTATTAATTTTATTGATAATGGCAAATATCGGATGATTCATATTCTACTAGACTATCTCGAGATCGATTTGCCGCGATTAAAAAGTTTATACCAGTACGAGTAAAACTTTTTTTTAAAAAAAACTTCAACAGCAACAAGAATCCCATGTAACTAGTACAGAACAATTATTTAAGCCTGTTACTACGGCTACTGAGAAGGCTGCATTATCTACTGAACGAGCTATATTGGGAGATATTACGGACGACGAAGATAGAAAAAAGGGTATTCTTCCGCTGTTAAAGCAGATCGTTTAAGCTCAACCACAACCTCAAGTTGTTGATGATCCTGTCGAAGAACAAGAGGGTGCTGTTGGTAGAACTCCAAGAGGAATTTCTTTTGTGAATACATTTACCAAAGAGGGTATAAAATTAATAAAACAATGTCAACCAATAAAAGCTAAGGATTTTTCCGCTTTTGGTAAATTTGCTGCCAATAGCTATCATTCGAGATCTAGTTTTTTACTCCCGGGATATAATGCAAATATATCCCGAAACACAGGTGCTCGACGCGAATTTGACGTGAAGAAGAAAAAATATAGTCTAAAGGAAAAAATCATACAGAGAGAAAAATACCTTAGATTACCTCCGTGATCCATTCAGACATAGGACCCTCTCTATCATACTATATTTTATATAGTATGATAGAGAGGGTCCTATGTCACAATGGGTCAGGGGGGGGGGGGTAATCTAACGTATTTTTATTACTCTGCATGATTTTTTCCCTTTAGATTATATTTTTCTTCTTCACGTCAAACTCGCGTCGAGCACCTCTGTCTCGGCACAAGTGAGTTGATTGGATTTATAAAAAAAACAACAGGTGGATTGGTCATATAAATACGAAATAAATAGGTTATATAAATTATTGAGATGGAGTTACTGATTATTGATATAACGCAAGCAGAAGAACGTCAAAGACAAACAGAAAAAAAGTCAAAAACCAGCGCGGAGACAAACACGGAGACAATTAAAAAAAACACAGGAAGATCCTCAACCATCTCAAGATCCACTCGTTGATCTCAACCTCGTCGAAAAATGAACAGAAAAGGGAGATTTAAAGGAAGTGGTCTCGGTGTTTGTTCAAATAATATCGTCATTGATGTATCCCAGTTGGAAGTTCTCATCGGGGGTGAACGAGCTGGAAATAACTCACCGAAAATAGTTAACGAAGCCGCTGATATCTGTCAGAGATTATTTCAGGGTGATGTAATAGATCATAGTTTATATCAGTCTCTCATCGATGAAATCATAGACGACTATCAGTGATTAAATGTTTTAGATAAACGGATATTATATAAGATGATTGTACATGATCAACGACGACAACATATCAGAGTTGTAAATTCGCGACTGCCAGTATATAAAGTAATTTATGGAGATATCTTCGACAATATATTATTGATTTATCGTCGAAAACCTCAATTATCAAATACATAGAGATATTAAATCAAATTGCAGCTGATATGGAATTATTTAACCTGTGAATTATTCAAACAGTGTTAAATGATATACATGGTCAAAATTTAAATTCCCTTGGTATAACGTACCTGAGTTTAACAAATTAGTTAACGATCTAATAAACGTTTTATTCCCTCGCCGCGTGGAAGAGAAAATTTAAACCGGGTGATTCAGAATTTCTAGATGATCCAAATATCCAAGATAGATATCTCCGATACAACAACGCCCCAGATGCAACAAGTAGACATGTCTCACCGCACAACATTGATATAACCTCAATCATCGCCGTGAATCTCCCATGTGATATCATCGATGGAAGTTATAACGCGAATACGGAATTATCAAATCAAGCAGCTCATGGATATATTTAATATACTTTTTCCCATTAGGTTCCTCCTGGAATTTGATCGTACAAACACCCAATCAATCTAGCAAAAATCGCTGGATATCAAAATTAAATTTTAAACTCGTTGATTAAAATTATAATTTGATTGATTTACGAGATGAACAAATACAAATTACTCTTGATGTAAAATCCAAATGATTTTCATCGTAGACTTTCATCTAGGGATTTTTCCGAGGTAATTAAAATTAAAAAACAATAACAATATAATGTAAAATCACGTACGGGTATACATCCACGATAAACAACAGCTGGATGACGCGATTAGAAGTTCATTCGTGGAAACAATCACGTAGTGTGGGTGGGTGATATAGTCATTGATGAATTCGGCAATGATAGATTTCTGCTGACACAACACCAGCGAGATCAACTTCAGCTCGATCATGTCACTATGATCTCATGTACCCGAGATCAGATCTTAAATTATACTCACTCGTGTATTTCTCGGGAACATCTCAAAGAAATTGTATCAAGGAAAAAATTAAAAAACGCTTTGAAAAAAACCCCAGCAAATTTAAATAAGTTCCACGATTACTGACTATGATTATCACCATGACTGTTTTTATTTCTATGATTATCATTGTATTTTCATCCCGTGATTTCCACCACTGTCTTTTTTTCTAAAATTTATTTTCAAGTATATATGATAACTCCAACCTATCTCACCGAGGATTACGAAAAAATAATATCGTTGCATGATGTTAAAATACCTGTCGAGGTCGCCACCGATTACAAAATAGGATTATCCCGGTTGTATAAAATATGGGCGAAGGAACCAGTTATCGCTATAACTCAAGGCTCCGCCGAACCATTCCGCGAGTGTCAACAACAATACCGAGATAATAAACGGAAACTCCGAGAAGACATCGCCGAGCTAAAATAAAAAGATCACCATGGAGAAAAATGAGGCTGATTACCAATAAAAAATATCCGCGTTGAAAGAAAACAACGAGGAAAATTATTACATTATCGTGGATTTACCACAAAAAAATAACGAATAAGCGAGATTACAATACAACACCAATACAATAAAGTATTAACGGAATATTATAAAAAATTTGTCGCGGCGAATAATGATTTGAGCGCTAAAATAACGAAAAAGAACTATGATATAGAAATTAACAGAGAAATACGCGATAATTCCATGAAGGTTGGAATATATGATAGCTTGCTCGTTAAAAACGACATCGACGCTCTTGAGGATTTCTGTTATAATCCTTGATACCTCGATGAAACTTTCTTCCACGGGGTTCTTTTACATGATTCGATTTCGTTCCCTGGCGATAATTTTCATTATCCGGTACTCTGATTTATACTCCGGGAGACCTGATTGTTTCCCGCTGGTAATTTTTTTTCATATTCGTCGGCGATAAAATTAGTAGTAAACCTGTTACTGTGGTGGAGATCACGATAAAAAAAGTTCAGTTTTTAAGTACGCGAAATGTTCATCATTCATGATTTATCACTATAATGTTTATCTAAATCGTTGATGAATTTTATAAATGTACCACATAACTGTATTGACAATCTAAAACTTATCCCTTGAATGGAATGAGGATTTAACTTTATAGATTCTTTATTAATATAATCGGAAATGTTATTTTGTTTACTTAATTCATTTAGAAAACAAAACATATATGGTCTCCACGGAGAGGAATCATCATCATCAATGAAAATACAGTTAGGTTTTATATCCGATATTTTATCATTGATGAACCATATATAAAGTTCAAAATCTCCTTCGATATCGCGGATAAAATCTCGGAAATCATCTATGATCGTAATCTCCGCATCTTCGCATTAATAGGCAATCGATAACCGATAACAATTTAAACGCTTTTTAGTAAATATTTTGGATTTTTTTTAATATTCCATTTTTAATATCATTGAGACTTTTGACAGAGTTATAATTTTTCAAAAAATATTCGTCGGGGGGTATTGTTTTCGGCGCCGTTGATTACACGTTCGACTAAAATATTATTCATTATATAATAGATGAAATTATTTTTGAAATCTAAATTGTTAATTTTGTATACTAAAAAGAATCACGAAAATATAAATTACACCAATTTGTTAAAGTTTTTCGAATACGATGTTAAATGTCCACCCGCTGAGGTTTGTCTCACACATTCTTTATGAATATCAAAATGTTTAGCCGGGGATGATATTAAAGGAAATTCATCAATCGAGCTATCCATAAACGCGGTTACATATATTCGCGGTTAAGATTTGATTCTTGGAACTGAATTTAAAGAATTTTAAGTCAGAGTAACAACACTAAAAATGATTTCGATTAATATGATCAAGGACTCGACCATTATCGATTGACCCGTTTAAACATTCATAAATGAATCTGTGACAGTAATTCACACATAACCGGTATTACTATTATACCAGTTTTATTTTTCGTTTTCGGTGTCTAACGATTCCATCACGAGATGCTTCGTAGTGGATGTAAATAGGATGCGAAACGAAATCGTTTTGACTCATTTCTTGTATACAATTTATTTATCTAAACATGTTTCTATTAATGTAATCATGAGGAGTTTGTATAATCTTAGTTTTAGTATTATGATCGTAATACCATTTGAGCGCTCTGTAGCTTTTAGCTCCACAACCGATACATAATTTTGTTTTTCCTCGTACCCTAACACCACCCTTGATACAAGATTTTTGTCCTGAGCTTTTTCGGCGGAAATTTCTTATATGATACCCACAAAACTCTTTAATGCAGAATTTACCACAACGAGTTGTGGATCCAATTGATAACCGTTTGCAATTTGTTCATTATATATAAAAATTTTAGTTAAATATTTATCTTAATAGTAATAATGAAGGGAATTCCTAAAATTACCGAGATAACTCTTCCTAGGCAACGGCAGATTTTTGACTTAGATAAACGAATGAAACCTCGAACGTGGATGTCAAAAATTAACAATAGTATCAACCACGCAAAATATGAATTTCGAGAAGACGGTGCAGCTTATGCTTGGTCGACGTATCGAACTTCCCGGGAAGATTATACAATGACGGATTCCCGAGCCGCGCAAATTTTGTCCCGGATAAATCGTGAATCAATCAGATATTACATCTAGATAAAATACAGTGAAATTTATCAAAATAAACGTGGACTCAAATGGAGAATTAATAATATTTACTCCAGAAACTTCAAAAAGTTCAAAACACAGCTACACAGATCATCTTTAGAGTACCTCGATCAGAGCACACCTAACCACTGCTCTGTACCCTACACTGGCTATCAATTTGATACAGAATCAAACACAAAATTTGTTCTCTGTGCTATGTTTCAATGACAGACTCCAGTCAAACATACCTATCCAGCTTCACCCATGTGTAAACACCAGCTAGATACTTACGCTTTTCTTCTGACAATCATATACTCATTGTTCCCACGGTGAAAACAATGTCATTTTGCATACCAGAATTAGACACAAAGACATAGTGGTCCCTATTAAGAGTGCTCTTAAAACTCACATGTTTCGACTGCAGAGACAAACTTAGAGACCTCATCATGTTTTGTATCTTATATGTTTTCAGCATGTTTTTACGTTTTCCAGTTTCATTGTTTTTGTCATTTGTTTTTCTTTAGTGTAGTCATATCATTAGTGATGGTGTAAAGCGCTTAGAGCTTCGAAAGATTAGGCGCTATACAAAGTCCTCATTATTATTAGTCATCGCGAACGCGTTTCAACTTCAAAAAAGAAACCCGTGATCATCAATGATAAAACTATACCGGGATTGTTAACTGGAATTGACAGCAGATATTATAATCGAGCGTATCAGGTAACCTCGCTGACTTACGGGATATATCCGATAATTACACCAGATATTAATAAACTGTCCCTGATGAGAGCTTCATGTGGGGTAAACTGTGTAGCTGAATGAGTTGCTGAACACTTCAAAAATGCTCGACGAGGAAATGGTTTAACTGATTTAAGAAAATCCAAGATAGACAATGGTCTGAATCAGTTAAAGATACAGGAGCTTTAATAAGAGATTTTATCGAGTTTGAATTTTTTTTTTAAAAAGATTCCGATAATCGTAAAACTATGACCGTGGAAAAATTACACTAATCGGAACATTATAATAAAGGTGGAACTCCGATTGAAATCATCGATCATAACTCTTATGCGTGGAGTATTTCTGTACGGGTATTTCCGCGAGATCGAACAGTAAAATATTATTCAGGGAATATGATTGATTTTATTTACCGGTTGAGTAAAACAGATCCTGTGTCAGTATGGTTACTTAGCAGCGATGAAGATGAAGGATATTATCCATTTGAAAGACAAAATGGAGAATTATACGGGCGAGAAGAAATTCATGGAGACATGAATAAACTCGCGATGAGATACTCAAACTACGTAGAAGAAATTACACGAAATTGTTTTACCGTTCCATCCGTCGCTCATTTTGCCAGGAAAGAGAATTCATGGAAACCAACTAATGTCGAATTTTTCGATGATGTACAAGCGAGTTGTGTCAAATACGGCTATGGCGGATTGTGAAATACAAAATACGATAACAAGAATATGATTTCCGTTGACATGTCCGGGTGTTAAATTGGATGTTTTCTCGGACGCGGTGAAGGCAGTGAATACTTTAAACGTTTTGGTTATCCCACATATGAAATGACAAGAGTCGGTATAAACGCAAGTTTACCTGATTTTGATTTAACAGGATTTACTCGTGTTACATCGTTTAGTTTTGCTAAAAATCTTCTTCCGATTTGTTTTGTTTGGTTTTCCGAAGATAAATGGGCTCCGAAAGTACTATTAAGGTTTATGCTCGATTGTATGATATTAACGTTGCTGACTGTCTCCGAGGCGATTATAGCATATCTGAAACAATCCACAGTTTGGTTGCCAACACCTCAAAAATGCAATGATTACGATGAAAAGGTCACCGAGAGGAGAATCGCGAAGGATCTCGGTAGAAGAACATTTGGAAAATATACCGAAGATGGATCGTGTGATCATAAACGAAGTTGTAGACGATTGAGTTTCGATGATCCTGAACGTGACTTTCTAATCGCGGATACTTCACTCGATGAGAAATTCGTATTTATGGGAAACGCTTATTTGTCAACTGGGGAAAAAATCGGAACTATCGTTGAATACTTCGATGGAAAATCTCCGCAATACATACATTGCGATCTTTGAAGTTCGCTTATGTTTCGATAAATTTATTTACGATGATAAACAGATTTTCTAACAGCGCGGGTAGAGTCGCCACAGATTCATTTTACTTTAATCGAGAACATTGGAGTACCGTCAATCCTTTTATTACAATGTGAAGCGATTTTGGAACGTGAAGAATAAAACGCGAAACATTACACGGATATTGTGAATCAGCTAATGTTCCCATTTGAGGATAATTATTGCGCGACGACGAGATTAAAAATATCATCATCGCCGTCTGTATATGATTCAATAATCAGACATAAAGCTGCTTATTTGAACGGTCCATGAGGTTGCGGTACGACAACTCGAGTAATTGATTTATTTGGGAAAAATTCTGACATGATAGTATTAACCCCTACCCACAAACTTCCAAGAGAGATGAAGTCCTGAGAAGTAAACGCTTGTACGTATCACAGTTTATTTCGATTTTACGGTACCGCTTGGACTCTTGAGCGTATGGGAACAAAATATATTCCCAGGATCACTATTTGGGATGAAATATGTAACTTATCATTGGATATATTAAAACCGTTCTTGGAGTGGTTGTTAACAAAAAAATACCTCTGTGATAATGTGTAGCGATCATGGTCAACCTCCGCCGTTTACTGGACCATCTCCTCACCAATGGATGAAAAACAATGTTGACTATTACGAGGAAATTAACAGATTGCAGATCACAAGACGTTGAGTTAACCGATTTAAAATCCATGACAAGATTACAACCAAATACCATATAAGGAAAAATAACACGTAGAACAATCCCTGAAACATCGTTTGTGGATTCTTGGTCAACGTGGAAACCAACAGATTTGATAATCGTGAGCAGAAAAAAAATCAAAGATTTACTTCAAGTAAAATTATTTCAAACAGATAAAGATACATTTTTGATGGACCCAGTTCCGTTGTGCTATAGACCGGTAGATACACGACGACAAAATATTGACGCTGACATTCCTGGAATTGCCAAGAAACAAAAGTTAGTGTGAAATGATTTTGTACTGGTTGATATCAATGTTGTGGAGGATGCGTTAAACGCTGATAAATCTCCATGGCGGTTTGGTTACGCGATGACAATACATTCTTCTTAAGGATTAACTATCACTGATACGATTGTTTGGCTTATCGATGATTTCATCGAGTGGTCAAATTTAGTTTACTCAGCAGTGTCCAGAGTCAGAAGAATAAATCAACTTCGAAGAGTTTTTATTGATTTTAATGATATTAATTAAGACCACGCGACGGTAATTGACTATCTTCGGGAATTAGATGTAATTGTTCACGTGTAAATCCATGTTTTGGGGCGGTTGAATCTAATCTATAGATTGATGGTCTGTTTTTAGATGTGACAACACTGAATATATTATGTATGGTTATACCCCATATAGGTTCAGTTGATTTTCTTTTACCACCTTCAAGCTCACCAGGTTTATACAAATATCCAACGGTGACATTGCTACCTAGTACTTGTTGCGCTGAACAATCACGCCGGGGTACATTTATATATTTTTTTTTGTGATCGCGATAACAGGTTTCATATTGATTGTCCGAGTAATGTCATTATTGAACTCAGTGATCATAACTGGTAATCTCTTAACACGTTCACGTGATCGTTTATCCTCGATGAATTCTCTCGCGTATTGATAATGAAATAACCGATCTGCAAGGGTTCTATTAAACCGCTGAACTATTACCTGATTGCTATTAATTTCAGAATGTCCTCGTCATATATAAGTGTTATGTTGTTTCATCGTTGATGATACCTCACCCTGAAACTCTCTACCGGGATCAACCTGCAGGAGATTTGGCCATTGTAGAGGTCGTCGTCAATAAATTATTTTAAACGCAAAGGCAATTTCAGAAGATGTCTTAGTAGTTAACGGTTCTGCTTCTTTGTATCTACTAGCAATATCAATGACGGTTAACGCGTATTGGTAAGTGTATTTTTACAGTATCATGTGGAAGAAATAATATATCCGCCTGGTGAACCTCATTTGGGACATTAACATCAAATGACGCGTATTGATTCTTCTTAGGAGGTAAATAAATTTGCCATATCTTTTGTCTAGATAACCAATTTGCCACGGTAGTATTTTTAACCTTTGCAGTGCTAGAGAGTTTTTTTAAAGTTTTACCTTTCCAGTATCCGGTTGGAGCATAATATATTGATTACATAATATTAATTACC
Source organism: Unio delphinus (assembly GCA_029339505.1). Taxonomy (NCBI): domain Eukaryota; kingdom Metazoa; phylum Mollusca; class Bivalvia; order Unionida; family Unionidae; genus Unio; species Unio delphinus. The sequence continues at coordinate 1,888,134 of JAQISU010000007.1, read as the reverse complement.
AGCGTCTAATACGAGCAGTTTTTATCAACCAGGAAGCCAACTTTTCTTTGAATTGATTTATCATTGATAGAATTTAGCGCGTGGATTAAGTTCACATCTGCAATGTGTCGTTGCTGAAGATTCTTACATTTTTATGCGACATCATTAGCATGACAATCCTCGTCGATAGCGTTTACTGGATACTTGCCAGAACGGGGTTGATCTTGATTATCAAGTCGGAGATCGAGTCGAGTTCCTGGACTGCAATAATTATATCCTGGAAGGTGTTTTTCCCCTGGGTATTTTGCCCACAGAGCTCCTGGGAGTTTTGTTAACCTGGCTGTGATGTCGCCTCATTTTTTCTTTTACTGATGAATCGGAATTTTTTTATACCACACTGTGCACATTTGCCGGTAATCGCATCTCTGTTATTTTTAGTTACAGCAGGTACTGGGTCAATCACATGTGTATGCAACTTACATTTCACACAATATAAATCCATAATATATTTATGTTATATCTAATGGAAATTACTGACTTTTCAGTGACCAGACGACAGGAACATGTTAAACATCATGCGATGTTACCAAGTTCAATTTGAATAATTATAATTGGACCATCTGGAAGTGGTAAAATACAATCATTTCTTAATTTAATAATGAAATGGATGTAATGGGATAAACTATATTTAGTAGCTCAGAGTGTAGATGATCAATGCTGTTACGTGGTCTTAAAGATTTTAACGAAAGCGCAGCAATGATAACTGGTGAAGATGTTATTAAATTTATCACCGACATCGATGAAGCTCTGAGTGTTGATGATATTGATGGAGGCATTAATAATCTAGTTGTGTATGATGATGTGATGCTAGAGAAACAAAAGAAACCAGCTAGGATATTTTCGCGTGGGAGACACAAAAGTACTGACGTGATATATGTTACTCAATGGTATACTTAAATACCTAAACTGATCAGAGATAACTGTAATATCCTCACGGTGTTTAACGGTGTTGACACGCATGCACTACGAAATATTCACCAAACCTGGTGCAGCGGTGACATGGATTATAATAAATTCAAAAATTTCTTTAGTCGTTCTCAGGCTACCCCTCATTATAATGGTAAATTTACATGATCATCGAACACAATATCGTATCGGATTAGATAAAATATATGGTTAAAAATTTTGCGATCCACCCCGGTAATTTTCACATGCGAGAACCATTTATGAAGCAAGCCGGTGAATAATTTTCACACACACAACATAATTTTTACATACAAAATAAAGCCTTTATTTAACAAAAATAAGGCTCGTATAAAATGGTGGGTTTACCTTTCCTTCTTCTACCTTCAGAAGTAGTATTTACTTATTTATCATGTGTAGGGTTACGGGTCAAAACTGACCGATACCAAAAAGGACCACAACCGAAATGAACTAGTGCTTAAAAAGGCACGGTCCAAAAAAGCCAATTTAGATACTAATTACCAACTACTAGTCTAATAAAAGTAACTAATACATAAATATCAAATCCTTATTTTACTGGTGAATGTCTATATTATAAATAATCTGCAGTAGAGAATCACTTTGCAGTATGTCACAATTGTCCGTCCAGTGATCATGAAATTAATTCTGAGATGCAACTATATGTTCTATGTAAAATGAAAAAAGAAAGCAAATAATATTTGTGTTATAAAAACATTGTATGTAAAGCAAATCATTAATATCTTTGTTATACCATATCAAGACTGAATACAAGTTTGTGTCGCCCATGTGTGAGTTCACATGACAACTGTGTCATGGTAATGTCCTAAATAAGTAATGGCGATTTCATTTATGATGGATTAATATTTTCATTTGCAAAGACTATTGACTCTTCCTATTTCACATACATTCAATATCATTAATACAGGTGTATGCATATTTTATTAGTGTTGATTATAATGCAAGCTTTCATAAGATATTTGTTATATTCTTTGTTTTATAGGCACCATCTTTGCGTTTTGGTTGCAATTGTAAGTCAAGTCAAAATGGAAAAAAATAAATACTTTTCTGTCTTAAAAAATTAATTTGTTTCATGGGTTATAAAGAGAAAAAGAAGTAAAGATATGCGTAACTATTATAAGCAAATGAAAGACAAACGTTAATTCCATTTCAGATTTTTAATTTTGTTAATAAGAACAATCATTATTGCTAATACATGAATATTAAAATCTAATTATAAATACTACAACAATATTGCTCAAAATGTCTGTCAAATTTAACAGTAAAATATATTCAACAATTCTACAATAACAGCAACAAATATTCATCGAACTATGAAAACATGCATATACATGTATAGATATTCACTTTTCAACCAAATAACTTAACAAAATTGTACAACTGTGGCTGCTGACATTAATATTATATTATGATATAGGATGCAATCCTGGGATAACAGGAATATAGTAATGTTGTTTACTGTTATTAAGCTTTTCTACAGATAAATGTATAGGTCATTTCCAAGTGTTTTTCCAGGATGAACTCACTTTTTCAATGTTCCCATATTTTTAGATTATTAAACATGCATTTTCTAAATCTAAAAATGTTTCTCTTTCAAGGCTCTCCAAAGAACATCAAAGTTTGAAATGACGATCATGAAGAAAAAAACAACCAACATAAGATGTATCACATGAAAATGCTTGATTATATTCCTATAAATTGGCATGTAAAGTCATTTCAATCTACAGAATACAAACTCTAACTTTATTTTGCTGCATTACAGATATATGTATGTATATCATAGTACCATTTCCTATTACAGTATATATATTTTTTAAAAAATTGGGTCATTGCACCTGTATATTGAAAGTTTGGTATAGTAGTCGCTCACCAGCGGGACTATAATAGTTCAACGTATGTTATATCGACTCATAGCTGCAGAGATGGCATTTATTATACAATGTATTCATTATGTCGTTAATGACGACATCGGAAGTCCAATAGTCACATGCTTACACATAACTCCAGAAATTGTTCTCGGAATATATAAATTTGTATAATTTGTTTAATTATTTTATTTATTTATTTATTTTTTTATTTATTTATTTATTAATTATTATATTATTATTATTATTATTATTATTATTATTATTATTATTATTATTATTTTGTGTGCAACAGTATACCATTTTCATTAAAAAAAATTATCTACAACTTTTGAAAGTGTGGGTTGTTAGATTTGTCTACTCATGCCACTAGCAATGCAAATCGCAAGTACCATAGAAAATTGTTGTCCCTTCTAATTCATTGCATTTATTGAGGGTTTTTACGACTGTGATAGGAAATATTTACTTTGTATAACATGCATATATATTATATAGCTCTTGGAAACAAAATAAATTATGCTCATTATGTTGTTTCCACGTAGCAACATAATGCAGGTCAGCAAAGTTAGAGTTTGTATTCTGTACATCGAAATGGCTTTAAATGCCAATTTATAGGAATATAGTCAGATTTGTCTTGTGTGACTCATTTTGTGGTTTTGTACATGATCATCTTTTCTGACATGCTTTGGCGAGTCTTGAAAGCGACACATCTTCCAATTCTGAAAATGCATGTTTTATAATGCAAAATGTTCATTAATTCCATTCAGTAATGGTCATATGTTAACCTTGTAAAAATTACTTTCATCCTGGAAAAAAATCTGGAAATTTATATTTAGAAACACATGGAAACCATGCTTTCAGTTACATCCATACAGAGAACATGCCTTCCACTCCTGTATGTAGTAACTGCAATATTTACTGGATTTGACATCAATCCCTGTATCCAGGGGAGATCACTCTACCACCTAGGCTGGCAGATAACATCTTTTCATTTTAGCTTAAAGGTTTTAATCTGCAAGGTTTGAAATAGTGAGGGAATGATAGTCCTCCTAAATATTCTATTGAGATTTATTGAAAAAACAAATTGTACTAGAAAAAATTTACAGTCTAGAGTTAACAAGGGATACTCAAAACGTATTAGTGGGATAGCCTTTGTACAGTTACCAATAATGTTATAATCTCAAGTTGCTTGTAATAATAATGTTATAATCTTCAGTTATTTGTAACAATAATGTTATATGTCATCTGATATATGTAACTTGTGCATCCATCATTGTTATAAACATCCGTAAGAAATTTTAACATAGCATCATAACTGAATAAAATTTACATTACTGTTTGAAACTGTAATTTGTTTCATGATGTCTCTGGTTGTACATCACAGAATGATGTACAGAATTTATGATGGTAATAAATAGTAATGTTATGCAGTTGTTGATTTCCAAGTAATTGTTTGTGAGATCCATGTGTCAATATTTGTATGTGCAGTGACTTGAACTTTTATTAATCCCAATTCGTTTTGAACTTCATTCATACTGTTCTTGTTATTGTTGTTGTGTGGGTATAATGCCATTTTTCAGCATATGCTAGGCTATACATGGCGGCCAGTATAAATGGTAGAGGAAACCTACCAGGAAGAACCATCGACCCATGAGAAGCTATAGGCAAGCCTTTCTAACATACCCACATTAGCCGAATCTAAGACTCAAACCCACGCAGACAGAAGTGAGATGGCAGTGATCCGTAACAGACTGCTTTAGATCACATGGCCACCCATTCATACTGTAAAGCTAATAATCTTACAGAAGTGTAAAAGAGGAAGTATATAATTTAAAAAAACTACATTCATATTTTGTTTTTAGTTGGAGGCTAGTACATGTTTGATATGGCATATAAATACACCTGCCTTATATCAAACTTATTCATTCTTCCACTTCAGAATAAAACATGTACATAGTTTTGCTCTGGAATAGTATTCCAGTTGAGATTAGAAATGACCACTCTATTTCCATCTTCCAAACCCAATATATCCAGTGGCTTCTGAGATGCTGCTGAAATAAATAAATTCCTTACATGAGGGCCTCAAGGTAGATTAGTTCTTAGCTATTTATGTTACCCTCTTTAAATAAAGTCATTATTATTATTATTATAATTGTGTATAGCTGATCCATGTCATTGAGAAATCCCACAGATTGTGAGTATTACTTGTAATGTATTTGTCTCAGTTTGTCCAAGTTAGTCTCACGATGACAGCTTGATGATTGCCTTAATTTTACTACATTTATTGCATTTAATTACTACTTCAAAGTATATACTATGAGACTGTCTTCCATGTTCACAATTAAACGTCAGTAGCCAATACACTGGAAAGTAAAACTAAATGCCTGTTTTTGTTCTTTTACCGAATCATTTACAAATCAAATGCTTTGAATTCATTTATTTTTGTTGGTATCATTTTTTAGATCTACTGGTTATAGAGCAAAATAGCTTATGAGATGGTCTGCTGTCTGTTGTTCAATGTCTGTCTGTGCAGTAGCCATATTGAAAATCTTATTGTTACTACACCATCATGGATGGTCATATCAGTATTGGCTTTTCACTAAAATGTCTGGTTGGTCCTAAATTGAAATGGTGCCAATCTGACATAAACATGGCCACTATACTGGCATTCTTGGAAATCTTGTTATAGCTACTCTTCCTTAATGGATAGTTATCTCAACATGGAGATTTTGCTAAAAGACTTAGTATGATGCCTGTCTGATGTCCAATAGTATTAACATGGCAGCCGTCTTGTTGTTGTTGCCCTTCCTGAATGGATGATTATATCAATATCGGTTATCTCTACGCTTCCTGTGAGGATGACTATATTAACATGGGGTTTTCACCAGTAGACTCCTTACAATACCTAGCTGGTCCTAAATAAAAATGCTGAAATTCATGCATCCAATATGCCTATATTGAAAATCTTATTCCATACTCCCCCTGAATTGATGCTCATTATGACATGGGTTCTCTGATGTCTGCTTGGTCCTACATGAAGATCTGATGACGACCACTTAAGGTTCAAAATAAAAATGCTGCTAAGCTGACGTACAGTACAATCCGATTAAAATCAGATGGCTGCTGTCCTACATGAAGATCTGATGACGACCACTTAAGGTTCATGTTCTGGTGACCTTTGAATTAGCCAGTGGAAATGCAGCTTTCAAAAATCTTAAAGGGAATCAAATTGTTCGGTACACATTTATGCTAATAATCCACAGTAATTATTTTTTCTCCAAATGCGAAGATATTGAACTTCATCTGATTGGTTGATAAAATTAGCCATTATGATAATAACATAGCTTACCAGAACAAGATCTCTAAGCAATTGATATAAGATCTTCATGTACAACAGCAGAGATCTGATTTTAATCAGATTGATACATTACATCACAGTAGCAAATTCTGAAAACAAATTTATTAATGCCGAATGTCAGAGATTGGTTTCAACAGTATACATTTAAAAGAATGAAATAGTCTTCTCTTGAATTCATTGAAATTCTGTTATCCCAGTACAGCATCAGTCCCTTCATATTATTCTTGTTTAGTTTTAGAAAAACAGTGTTTACATTTTTATTTGGGGGTGGAATCTTTTGTTTCCACAGAAAGATCATTGTCCATTTAGTCATTAATAGATGTGGGGGAATCTTGTGGTTTCCACAGAAGGATTTTTGTTTATTTTGTATTTAATAGGGGGAAGCTTCTTATCCTTTATAAAGAAGGGTCAGTGGTCAGTTAGTTTTTAATTGGGGGGGGGCTTCTTATTGTTTCCATAGAAGGATCCATGTTCATTTAGTCTGTAATTGGTGGAGGGATCCTGTTGTTGTCACAGAAGGATCAATGTCCATTTAGTCTGTAATTGGTGGAGGGATCCTATTGTTTCCACAGAAGGATCAATGTCCATTTAGTCTGTAATTGGTGGAGAATCCTATTGTTTCCATAGGAATTTTGTCCATTTAGTATGTAATTGGGGGGGGGGGTCGATCTTACTGTTTCCACAGAAGAGTAAGCAGTGTTCAGGTATTCTTTAATTGGGGAAGCTTCTTATTGTTCACATACAAGGATCAATGTTCATTTAGTCTTTAATGGGAGGAGGGGCAGTCTTTGATCAGGTGAAGTATTTTAATGTTTCCACAGAAGCATTAATATTCATTTAGTCTTTAAATTCATGATTTGTGGAACTAAATCTAAAGATTGATACCAATGAACAATAGTAAATTTATAATATTAATTCTTTATAAAATGAAATTACAAATTAAAGCAAAAATTTTGAGATGAACCTTGAGGAAATTAATTTATCCAGAAAAATTGGCCATCCAGATTGTTCCTTTTAATTAGAGATTTAAATATTTCAGTGACATGGCTAGGATCCTAAATGAGTAAACAAATTGAATAATTATTGACTGGATCGTTCGTGTTCTGCTGTATCAGGAAATTTTAATAATCACTGAAGGGATCGTTGGTGTCCTGCTGTATCAGGACATTTGAATTATCATTGACTTGATCATTGATGTCCTGCTATATCAGGAAATATGAATAATCATTGACTGGATCGTTCGTGTCCAGCTGTATCATAAAATTGGAATAATCATTGACCGGTGCCCTGCTGTATCATAAAATTAGATTTACAAGTTCCTTCAGCTAGTATCTGCAATAAAGCAGGGTACCCAACTCCAACCTCATAAACTTTGGATTTCACTTTTAATAAAAATGATTCTAAATGAGAATTCAATATTTGTGCACTTTCATTCATTCATTCATCGGATTTGGGTACAATGATGTTGCCACCTTATTAGTTACATTGTTATATGCAACATACAATTATATTATACCTGTGGTGGAGAAAACTTATCAATATCATAGAATGATTCAGGAAAAAAGAAAATTACAGTCTTGTAAAATGTATGAATGTCTTTCATCTTACACAAGGTACCTCAACCCTGATGCAGAGTATCTTTTTGTTTTGCCAACTTCAAATTTTTACCTGTATCCTTTTTGTATTTATATTCCACAATAGTATACATTTTATTGTTTCTTTTCTATAGTCATTAACCTACTTTCCAAATAAGCATCGATTTGTTGTCAAAAACCTAATGTTATATTTCATTATTTCTTGCATTTTCATGCTTATGCAGTAAAATCTGACATGAGAGACCACCTGTTTTGAGAGACCACCTGTTTTGAAATACCAGGATCTCCATGCACAGATTTATTGATTATATAGTGTTATGACCTGTTATGAGAGACCACCTGTCTTGACAGACCATTGGTTTTTTGGCAGAAGGCATGGTCTTTCAAGACAGGTTCTACTGTACTAAAAGTAGTCTACTTCAATTTTATCTTGTAACAATATACAGGCATTATTCTAAGTTATATCAGGGTCAGGTGGGTTGCTGTAACATGTTTTCAATTAACCAACTGAGCAAATTGGTTAATAACTGAGCTAACCTTACAGAGAAATTTATTTAAACATTACATTTTAATGTAATATAGCTCATGTCATATTCCAAACATTGGGAAAAAACAGCAAGTTCGTGTTTTGTTATGACTTCACTGCATGAGGGGCATCTTCATTTGGTACTGTCCATACATCCATTCAAGGTGGTAGAAGGAGAGGTAGACAGAGAAAAAAGTGGAGTGACAACATCACAGAATGGATCAGGAAAAGTTTTGCGGAGACACAGGCATTGGCATATGATCAAGACAAGTGGAGGGAACTGGTCAGATGTTCAGCAGCACAGTGCCTCAATGACCACACTAGGTCAAGAGACTGATGATGATGATGATACATCCATCCATAAATCTATATGTCCGTCCACCCTGAGAAGCTTTCTGTTAAATTGCAAAAGATCCACTAGTTGTATAAAATGTTGCTGGTTTATTTATATGCATATGAAGATGGCATATTTTTCAGGCCATTACAGAACATTTTTTAATTTTTTTACACATTTTAAATTGTTTTAGAACCTTTTGGAAAAAATATTGTTCACATGTAAAAGTAAATACCACTTGATGGATAATTAAAATTTAGTCGTTGTATTTGAATTGATATGTAGATGGATCAGACTGGATTTTCAAGCCAATAATCAAACTCGATTGGGGTTTTTTGACAAATTTTTGTAACTTTTTAAACTATTTTAAAATATCAAAAGTATACCTTCAGAAAATAGCAGTGCCCACACTCAAACTTTTGTTCTGCATTTTAAAATGAGGCAGAATTATTGTATTTTTTAAAAAAAAGTATGTTTCAAGAAAACATAGCAGTTATATTCCTCAACTATCAGTCCAAGGAAAGACATGCAAGTTTATGTTAAAACATTGCATTGTAAGAATTGTAAAGCAAACAACTTGCATTCTTCAATTTTAACAGTCCTACAGAATTTGGAGCTGAACCATAAGAACCAAACATGTTTTTATTGTATTATTTAATTTGGTTGCTAAAATTGAAAATTACAAATTGAAGGAATTTAGACATCATTATCAATAATTATCATGCATTGGTTGCCTAAACTGCATTCCGTATTTAAGGACAAGCAAAGTTTGTGTGCTTTGTGCTAAATCAGGTATTTTTGTCTGCACTTGGTTACTGTCTATACTTGCTTATAAGTCTTGTCAAATTGCAAACAAACAAAGATCCTGATCTGCCATAGCATAATGTGACTGCAGATCAGGGTCTATATTGTTTGATCTACTTATTATTCCTAACACACTGCATAGACCCAGATATTCCATAACATAATATGCCTAATGATCTTTGCAGTTTGAAGTTGGACTTGTCTTACAAGTTAATATAGAGGGTATTCTCACATATAAAAAACATCCAAAACAAATATATGTTAACTCTCTCTCTCTCTCTCTCTCTCTCTCTCTCTCTCTCTCTCTCTCTCTCTCTCTCTCTATATATATATATATATATATATATATATATATATATTTTTGAATATTTATTGTAACAGCAAACAACTTTAACCTGTGTCTGCCCCCATTTAGCACTGTTCCAAATCCTTGGATTAGAAACAGAAGTTCTGTGGAAATAAGTCAACCTATCATTACCATTTTAGATGGTATTAACAATTAGCAAGTATTTAACAATTACCAAGTATTAACAATTACCAAGTAATAAATGTCAATTAAAATATACATGTCAGCATTCCACATAAGTTTTCAGTTTTTTTCTATCTGAAAGTCGTTTCAAGTAGATTGGAAATTAAGTTTTCATAATAATACGTTTGGACGTGTCATTTGAAGCAAGTATTATGTAAATATAACATGAATAATATTCCTGTTTAATTTATGACCTCGTTTCAGAAAATCTTTATTTTCAGATGGTAGAGGAACTTGAAGTAAATATTTCTTGTTGCAACAGTACTTGCTTAAAAATAATGCTTGCCAATCTTTGTTTTGTATTGTCAAATTTTTTTGTGGCTAGAATCAGATTTTTATATTAAATTAAATTTCCTATTTTTAATAAACTGATCTCAAAATATGTTGAATTTTTTTAATTTCTCGATTTCTTCTTTTTTTTTGAAATCAAGTGTGCTTTTTTACAATGAGTTGGAGATTAATTTCTTTATGACATATACAATTAATTTTGCATACCTACTATGAATAATGTAAAGTTAAATATTGAGCCTACCTTGAAAAAAATAAGCCATCACAATCACAAGAAATTTGTCACTTGAATAAAAGCCTACCTTGAAAACAAGCCATGAAAACCACATTTGGTTCTGAATATGAGACTATCTTGAATGAAAATAAGCCATTACAATCTCAAAAGAGTTTGTCCTTCAACATAAGCAAATACTGAAAATAAGCCATGAAAATTCCAAGACATTTTGTGCCTCAATATGAGGCCATCTTGAATGAGAGAAACTGAAATTCAACAACAAAGGTTGCAATATTGACAAACAGCAATAACACCACCACCCCCAACTGTAAAATAGTATGTATGGGCTGCTAGGATAAGGTGATTGCCAGCTGTGTTGGGCAGGTGGTTTCTACATGTATATTCAGGTAAAGCTATGTAATAATGTTAGAGGGGATCAAAATGATGGTTGCTATAGACATGTATTGCTACATGCAGATGGCAATTACATAGAGTTGGACTGAATGTTGCAACTCCCTTTGGTACACACCCAATTTATGATGTAATTTTGGCTTTTCAAGAAAGAGGCTGCTTTATGCACGTAACGTTGAAGTGAAAATAACAGCAAGATAAAGGTAATGTCATTGATTATTGCAGTGAAACCTGTCTATAACAGATAGATGTATTACTTATCACATAACAGCAAGATAAAAGTAATGTCATTGATTTTTTAAGTGAAACCTGTCTATAACAGATAGATGTATTACCTATCACATAACAGCAAGATAAAGGTAATGGCATTGATTATTGCAGTGAAACCTGTCTATAACTGATAGATGTATTACTTATCACATAACAGCAAGATAAAAGTAATGTCATTGATTATTGCAGTGAAACCTGTCTATAACAGTTACTCACCATGGACAGATGTTCATCAAAAAGGTTAGCTATTTACCTGAGTTAATTAAACATTGGAGCATTGTGACCTTTATTAACATGTATCATTTGTAGGGTGGTGTCTAATAAGGCAGACTTCAGTATATTTTTATATAGAGAAGAGAATGTGCACTAAAGTGTATGATCTTTGCAACTATCTACAAGTACTATAGATTATAAACAAATATTAGTGAAATTTTTTTTATTGCAATAGATGCACACTGCATAGACAAGAATAAGCATGGAAGATGTTGTGCTGACATCTAAAACAAATACTATATATACATTCTGAATCAAACAAAATTGTGGATAATTCACATAAATGGTAAGCAGAAAGAATTTTACTATTGCATTATCTCCAATCTTGGAATCAAAAATACATAATTATTATTGCTTCAACTGTTTATGTTAGTAAATAGGAAATCTCATTAATTCCATTCATTTTCTGTTCATACATCTTTATGTTAGTAAATAGGAAATCTCATTAATTCCATTCATTTTCTGTTTGTACATTTTGACCCAGTCCTCATTTAAATTCACCAATCCCTGAATGAGTCATCATCTTGATCATTCATCAGCACTCTGTCGATCACATGAACAACACCATTGGTTCCAATCTTGTCACATTCAGTCACTTTTGCATTTCTGATAGTTGGCTGTCCAGAGTCATTATGGTCTAAGTTTAAAGCCTTTCCAGAGAGGGTTTGGAAATTCTTGCCAAACTGTCTCATATAACGGAAAATTCCTGAGCAACAGATTGTCCCTGTAAAATAACATGTACAAGAAACCTTTACTAGAATGGTTCCATGTGTAAGTTCCAACAAAATTACCCAATATTTTGTTCTGAATTGGATTACTCATGTTTGGCACTAATCAAGCCTCTTTATACTGGACACCAGCAAATTGGCTGGATAAATATAGTTTTACTGCACTGTCTCATTGTTCTATTTTAACTGTGTCAGAAGTTATTAGTTTCATTTATATTCATGGATTAAACTTTTCAAGGTTTTGAAGAAAAGAAATTCCATGGGATCCTAAATTTGTGGTTTTGCCAGTGTCAAAGTTTGCATATTTATAGTTATATAATTTCATGGATAAACCTCTACCAATACCTGAAAAAAAGAATACAAAAGACAAAAATACGAGGATGTCAAATAACAGTCACTTCAATTGTTAAGAGTAAAACCACATGTACTTTCTGATGAACATCAATTGCTAATTAATTTGATGACCATCAATTACTTACTGATGACCATCAATTACTTTCTGATGATCATGAATTACTTTGATGACCATCAATTACTTACTGATAACCATTAGTTACTTTCTGATGACCATCAATTTCTTTCTGATGACCATCAATTACTTTCTGATGATCATCAATTACTTTGATGACCATCAATTACTTACTGGTGACCATTAGTTACTTTCTGATGACCATCAATTACTTTAATGACCATAAATTACTTTCTGATGACCATCAGTTACTTTCTGATAACTATCAATTACTTTGAATACCATCAATTACTTACTGATGGCCATGTTGTTCATATAGTGGCTTAAGATTGGTCAAAATCAGCTTATATCCCCATCACATTGGATAATTTCATCATTCTACATGTGAACCAAACATGTTAACAGGTGCCCTTTACTCATTGCAGTTAGCAAACAGTATAATATTTGATGTATTCAAACCCCATCAAAGTGCAGAGATACTAATTAAATTGAAACATAACAGACATACTTGTTTGTGCCTGCCTCATGTATGAACCAAATTCAGCCACTAGACTTCATTTAAAATATTGTCAGTGAAGCCAAGACTGATTAGATCATTGTGGCTCACAAGAAAATGTGTCAAACATCTGACCATATTATCCTCGACTTTGAGAATACTGGCTTAATTAAACAAGTTCAAGATTATTTGTCAAACAAACATTTGTGTGATCCAGACAACTTCAGGAAAAATATTTTGATACAGCTGTTTTCTCTGAAACTCAGTGAAATTTGTGTTTCAATACCTTGCAGTAATTAATGCATATACAGTGTTTCATTAATAACTACAGTAATTAGTGCTGAATTAATAACTGCAGTAACTAATGCTTATTAACAGCTTAATTAATCACTGCAGTAATTAGTGTATATACAGTGTTTCATTAGTAACTGGAGTAACTGTATGCAAGCAATATATTTAGTTTTTCCCACTGATGTTGTTCACTGAGATTAGAATTGCATTAAAAATATGAAAAATTTATGGGGATTTAAATTCTTTTGACAACAGTTTCACTTAAAGGAAGCATTGATTTGAAAAGATATTAATCTAATTTTCAGTTGTATCATATTTACTGTATATATTGGGACACTATACAAGAATTCTGTTTTTTCTGTTCCAGAACATATGATGAAATTTTTATTCACCTAGGTCATATGTTTAAAGAATTAAGAAAGAAAAAAAGATTGTGTTGAATTTGCGCTACCAGCCACCATGTTTCCATAAAATGGATAATGCTTTTTAATAATAAAATAAAAGAAATCAACCTTGTATTGTTATCATTTATTCCTCTCTTTTTCAGTGCAAGGTATGAACTTTTTTACAAACTCCATATATATAGTGTAGCTTATATTATCGAACTGAAAACTGGATCAAAACAAAATCGCAGACCTGTGGGATATAATCAAATAATTGCTTCAAAGCATCTGCCATTCATGCATGACACAGTGTTAGGTGCAAAATAACCATGTTTGTATTATATCTAGGCTAATGTGACAGTATCTTGGAAATAAAAAAAATTGAAACTACATTCACTTGAGTGCAAATGACAATCTTTTCCCAAGCATAGGTTACAAAAAGTATTATTAAAGTAAATTATTTCTGTGTATAGCATTTAGCCACAGTTATCAATGCCCTTTGGTATTAATTATGACTACAGATGCCAAGCAAATAGAAGTTCAGGTGGTGAATAAACACAACTGGCAGCAAGAAATAAACTGATTGTTTGAACTTACCAACATGATAACAGTTCTAAAGTTTATAGTTATTACAAAGCAAGTTGACCTCAAAAGACAACTTTGGATACTTTTAAGTGTGCAGATGTTTTGAAAAGATATTAAATACAAACGTTATTTTAATACAAAGCAAGCTGACCTCGGAAGGCAACTTTGGAATCTTGTAAGTGTGCTGTTGTTTTTATGTTTTGAATATACAAAGTTGGCTGACATAGGGAAGCCAGATTTGGTTCCTATTTACTGGTAATCATGGGAATTTCTAAAATAAATTTAAACAATGGAATAATTTTACACAGAATAAAGAATATAGGGCTTCATGCATGGACATCAATTACTCAATGTCATAAAAAAGATTTTGAAAAAATAAATCATTGAATGAATTTGTGACGGTCAGAAGTGATGATTTTGCCAACAATATGGATGAATTTCCAGAGTACTTGCATCTCATTCCTGAATGGACTGTCGATAAAATGGCAATAAAAATGTGAGAATTGGCATGACTTTAGTCCTTGCAGTTTCTGCCTCTGGAGATTTGTTGTCTCCAACGATAATTATTCACAGCATGAGAAAGCTAAAAAAAATATTCATGGACCAAAAGAATGGAGCTTATTTGTGCAGAAAGGTTGGGTTGATGAGCTGCTGCTGCAGTGGACTAAAGAGTTTTATCTCATGTAAACAGCTTTATATTTTTTAAATTAGAGTTTAAGTTATAGTGCAAATTCGGACACATAACTTTTTAATTATATAAAAGGTGACCCACAACTTATGATTTGAAAAATATGACGTGTTCAGGAACAACCATTGCACCAAAAAATTACTTCAAGTTAATTCATGATGTCCCAATGAATCAGGCATCCCAACACATACAGTAAATATGGTAGCATCATTTTCTATTCTTTCTTTCACTTTTACTAATAACAGTGTTTGATTACCGTATAATATTCCTTGTACTGATATAAAGTTTTTTAAGCTGTATGCATGTACACTTTCATACCCTTTCAATTTCCAGCTAATAAATCCAACATTATTTACTGGTCAAATGATTCTATCTAATAACACCATCAAGCCCAAAAATCATGTTGGCAGCTTTCCTATATTGATGTTTAATAAATTGTGAGAATCTTATATCAACCACTGCCTTGTCTGCAACTTGGTTGTGTATGCAGTTAAAGAAGAAACATGTCGATTACTGTTTGACCAACAAATGTATACAAAATTAATTGAAGACAATCACAAAGATGATTTGCTGGCTTTACTCATGGATCAATAACAAATAATATTTCCGATAATGTTTATTTAGGCATAACAATTTAAGAACCTGTTGAAATTGATACATTTCAGAAGCCAAGCTTTTAACACACTATTTCTTGTACTTTATCGTATGATATATGGTATTATAATAAACTTTTCTGTGTTAAGTGCAAAGAATGACTTCCATTTGTGATCTTGCTTTTCGACAACCACAAAGACCATGTAATGTTTATTTTGGCATAACACTTGAAAAACCTGGTGAAGTTGTTAAATTTAATAAGCTATGCCACTAATGTACTATATTAAAATTCATATGCAAACTCTTCCCCAAAATGATGATAAACATTTTACTCACTATTTCTCATACCTAAATTTTTAAAAACTCCTGGTACGAGAAAAACACATGTACATATGTTTTAAATTTCAGGAACCATTATACGATCATAGTATATTCAAATTCATAGGAGATCTCTTCTCCATATGTGATCTTTTCCCCAAAATGATAATAAATTCTGAATACCCTAATTCACATACTTTCAAGAAAAAAATCAAGTGTGAATGAATATACGAAATTTCAAGAGCCACGCAGCAACCGTGTTATATCCAAATTCGTGTTATCACAAGTGCATTATAGCTGGCTTCCACTGTAAATGAATTCAAATTTTTTAAAATTAAAAGCGTTTTATAATAAATATAAATAATTTAGAGCACATAAGTGCATAAGAATAGCCATATGAATTAAGAAAAAAATGGGAGAAAACTAACTGATCATTTCTTTAATCAATTGCAATGTATTATGTGAGGTCAGATGTTTATTAACCATTGAAGCAACAGCTGTTTGTTGTCAGCATATGTTTGTTCTTTAATGTTTTCAATATGCAGTATCTGTAAAGGTTAATCCTCAAACCCAAAATATGCAAACTTTGAATTTAAGTACCCAAGAAAAAATGTTTTTGTACAAAACCATGAAAACCGATAACCTTACAATCAAATGTTACTTCAGTATTACGATAAAATATTGTAATCAGAACATCAAATTTTGTTGTGTTTTCATGATAAATACAATGAAATTAATAATATAAAGGATATTTTCATGGGTTAGAAATGGATATATTTAATATGGTCTAAGAAATGTGGTATTGTCACAATAAATATAAGAAATGGAAAATATGAGCAATATTTAAGCAGTTAATGTCTTTAATTCAAGTGGTCTTGATATATTATATATAAAACAATAATAGATGTACTTGTCCCAACATGGTTCTTCAGAACTTTGACTAGAAGGTCCTTGTTTCCCTGTAACTCACGGACTGCATCACTACCAAGAGCTTTAAACACCTGAATAATAACCAAAAAAGCACACATTTAAATCCTTTACACCCTTTAAGTTAAGTACCATTTAAACCTCTCTTTGAGAGACTCCTCTGTCGACAAAATGAAGTTTCTGAAGATGGAAGTCTCAATTACAGACACTCACCTTGTATAACACAGTGATCTGTTTATCAAAATAAGATCTTTCACGATTGCTGGTCTTCAGAAATGGTGGTTTTCGAGTTTATTATACTACAGAAATTAACTTAGTAAGCCTGTCATAAAATTTTGGAAGTGTTATTCAAGAATATACAGTAAAACCTGTTATGAGTGACCTCTGCTATGAATGACCACATTGCAAAAATACTAAACAGATCAACATCACTGACCATGATTTAATCCTTTCTAAACACAAGAGCTCAGGATATGTGTAAGTATGCAAACAAAGCGCGCAATAAATAAGACTACAATTGAACAACCATATGTGAGAAAAACACCAATAACCATCGTTTAATTGTTTGTAACAATGACAACATAAATTGTAAAGATTGTTCTAAAAAAAAAATTGGCTAGTTACCAGTTGTGTGAAATTTACAAGTCTAGCTATGATGTAATTTGTAAACTGCAGTAAACTGGACTAAAGTACATGTCACTAACTGGCATTGTAATGCTGAAGTCATGTAAACAGTCAGCAAGACTAACCATTTTTTTCATTAATAGGAGTAATGATAGTCATACGCAGTCAATTTAGAGGTTTGTACTTTTCATTTATCTTAGTGAAAACCCACACAACTCCGGTAGTCCTAATGTCCAAGTCTTCAGTGTAGGGTTAAGTACATCGTTTGTCTTTATAATTATTCCGTAATGCCAGGGGGGGTGAATGAGCTCTTTGTCTTTAATACTAGGAAGTGTGAATCATTTTCAGATTTTTTTCTTCTTTTTCTTGTTAGTGTTTCACCAAGCCACCACTATCTGTTTATCAGTGCGGATAATATATATATATATATATATATATATATATATATATATATATATATATATATATATTCCACATACCCACAAAACCTGATCAAAGTACATCTAGTCATTATTATGTCAACACTAATAATGACAGAACCTCTGATGAAAAAAGCACAAAAATTCTAATACTGAAAGCAAGAATAAATGTAATTGAAATAAGTGAGAAAGAGGAAGGGGTGTGTGGAACCACTCTCAATTTAGCAGCCAGCTTAAACGTTGGTAAAACACAAGTATAAAGATATGTTCATCATAGCTAACTGTGTAGTTTCTGATAGATGTAAATCTTTATTATATAAAGTTATTTTGAGGGAATGCATGCAAAATTTAACAAGATTTATGACCAATGGATATGATACATGTACAGTGAGTATGGATATTTTTTCTTCATCAGTGCTAACTTTTGACCCTGGAAACCAATCCATTTTCACACACCTCATGGCAGGTTTTACTGTATCTATCCAATTAGATATATATGTGCAGATGTACCTATTAAAAACCACACATAATATTGACATATTGGAATTAGAAGGAATACTAAACAATTTAAAATTAGATATACCAGTAAGCAAGTGCATACGGATACAAGATACAAGTACAATATGCGTGATATGAAAGGGACATAATTCTAAAAATGCTAACCTGATAAATCCCAATCTTGATTGGGACACAACACTTCAAACAATACAAATGCACACCAAATTTCATGACAATATCTCATGGTTTAGGTTACATTAACTGGCAAAGAGTGGGATGGAAGGACAAAGGGACACATGTTTTATTGCAAGAGTCCCTAGAAGCTCTGATGCTACTGTTGGACAAGATTTTCTAATTCAAGACAACACAATTTTTTCTTTTGAACTGCAGAGTCTGATGTTTCTTTGCAATAACAAGAGTTCCAAATTAGCTGCTGCTGATTTCATCTTGTCACCATTTTCATTTAAGTGTAAATAGGCTTCATTAGTGTGCCTCTGGTTAAAATTCCATTTCCTAATGATCCTACATTCATGGTAAGTAGTGAGAACATGACTTTTAAGATAGCTGTCACTACTACACCATTTTTATTTAGGACCAACTAGGTGCCATTAGAAATCTATTACTCAAAACCTCATGTAGCTACTTGCATCCTTTTAAGAAGAGTAAAGAAAACAATACTTTCAAGACTGCCACCAGGGTTGCCATATTGAGGGTTAGTCATTTTCTCATTAAGGACTAACTAGACACCTTATGAACTCTTATGATGAAAACCCCAAGTCACAAAGACTTTCTGTTTAGGAGGAATGGCATAAACAATATTAAAAGATGCCCACCATTTTAGCATCATTTTAATTCAGAATAAACAAAACATTATAAGAAGCCTTTTCAGTTAAAAACCAAATGATGATATGAGCATTCATTGGGGAGAAGTTCTGATAACGAGATTTTCAAGGTAGCAACTGAAGCAATTAGATTGACATTATTTTCATTTAACTATACAATATAAATATTTTATTTTTTGTGCATGTAAAATACTGTGACCTTTACAATCTACATTCTTCTTAACTGTTCTAAAAATGCACCTTAATAATTCAGTATCGCAGCAAGATCAAAGGGAAACACAGGTTACAAGTGTTATCCATTCTAACTGCACAGCAAAATCAAAGGGAAACACAGCTTATATGTAATATCCGGCCTCCATTCTAACTGCAGAGTAAAATCAAAGGAAAACAACCTGTGCCATGTGTTGAATTTTCATTGTTATGTCCAAAAGGATAAATATATTACTTACTGATGTCATGAAGACAGGCTTTGATACATAATTTTACTTGCCCCTGTCAGAAAGACAGGCTTTAATACAATGTCACATAATTTTACTAGCCTCTGTCAGGAAGACAGGCTTTAATTCAATGTCACATAATTTTACTAGCCCCTGTCAGGAAGACAAAGTTTCGATACAATGTCACAGAATTTTCTAGCCCCTGTCAGGAAAATAAACTTCGACACAATGTCACATAATTTTACAAGCCCTTGTCATAAAGACAGTCTTCAATACAATGTCCCTTAATTTTACTAGCTCCTGTCATGAAGACAGGCTTCGATACAATGTCACATAATTTTACTTGCCCCTGTCAGGAAAACAGGCTTCAATACAATGTCACATAATTTTGCTATTCCCTGTCTGAAAGACTGGGTTCAATACAATGTCACATACTTTTACTAGCCCTTGTCAGGAAGACAGCCTTTGATGCAATGTAAACTAATTTTATTAGCCCCTTTTAAAGTAGTCGATGCTGCCACCATGTGGTTTTAGCAAATTACATGTTTTTGACCATCCAAAAATCTAAAATGATTTGGAAAGATCTGGAGAAACACAAACTACATGTGTGTAGCAAGTACACATTCAATCATATCTGATTTTAGCATTGTGCATTTCAGTCCACATAATTTTGTATGTGAAATGAAATAGAGTTATTATCTTGCAATGAAAAATCATTTTGAGTTGATCCCGTTGTATATTTAATTCTTGTTAATTACTGACAATGGTTGATGTAAATATTTACTTTTTTGGCCTCGCTTGGCACTCAGCACTTAGAGGTTAAGTGTTATGATTGGTCAAACTGGTATCAGGATAATGTGACTGGGTGGAACATGATGTTACATGTCCGTGACATGATGCCAAAGTGCTAGAAACCCCTATAAATTATCACAATGCATACATTGTAGCGATGTAACTGAAAAATTGTTAAAGCGACATTACACATCCAAATCACACACACACACACACACACACACACACACACACACACACACACACACACGCACACACCTTTTGGCAAATTCACATAAAAATAAAAATAGCCAACATGTACATTAGATTCAGCATACACAGGTATGATGGTCTTTTCACAATGACAACCCAAATCTGGCACGTTATATGTTGTTTAGAAATGCCATCCATGCTGATTTCACTGGAATGATTCCCTGTTATAACCTCAACTTATCCAGCTCCAATAACTTCTCTCAGATTCTGATTTTGCAGTCAAATGAAACTGTATATACCATATATACTCACAAGTCAGTCAAACTGCAAAGAACAAAAGTCCTGATCTGCTGTTGCATGAAGAACCTGTATATTAGGGTCTATGTTGTTTGTTCTAATGATTACTCCAAACAAACTGCAAAGACCCAGATATGCCAGCATATAATGCATGAACAGATCTGGGTCTACAGTTTGCATTTAGACTTGTCTCACAAGCTAGTATATATGGTAGGTGAATTTTGCCAATTCTAAGAAGTAACTGATTGTCTGCAGGCATATGTCACAAGCTTTTCACATGAGTTGGCTTTAAGCAATATTCATTTGCACAAGTCACAGAGATATAGGGAACCGAACAACAATCATAAGCTTATTTTGAGCTCCTCCGTTATTAAGAATAATAATTACTTTAATATTGTGGCAGATGTAAATAATGCTGGAATAATATTGCAAACATTGAAACATGCTAATGAGATATTTGAGAGAAAAAATCAATAATAATGTTAAACAGTAACTACTAAGCATGCACAGCAGAAACACGCTACTTCATACTTGGAAATCAACAAATGAAGAGAACAAATAAGACAAAAAATATGAAGCCGATCATTTCAAATGAAAGCAGATATGACATTATTTGTACTCAGATACCACCATTTGGTATGAAAACCTAAAGCAGTCGAACATGAACAACTTTCATCCAGTTCTAATGATATTGTACATTCATTTAAGTCTTAAAGGCTTGTACTCCTAACTACATCAGACTAAACTAAAGATTCAAAAGCCTGTACCCCTAACTTCATCAGACTAAATTAAAAACTCAGAGGCTTGTATCCCTTTCTAATTCAGAATAAATTAAAGCCTTTGAGTATCAAATTTCATCTGATGCAGTTAGGAATATAAGCCTTATTAGCTTTAATTAAATCTGATGTATTTAGGAGTACAAGCCTTTGAGACTTTAATTCAGTCTGATGTAGTTAGGGGTACAAGCCTTTGAGACTTTAATTCAGTCTGATGTAGTTAGGGGTACAAGCCTTTGAGTCTTTAATTCAGTCTGATGTAGTTAGGGGTACAAGCCTTTGAGTCTTTAATTCAGTCTGATGTAGTTAGGGGTACAAGCCTTTGAGTCTTTAATTCAGTCTGATGAAGTTAGGGGTAGAAGCCTTTGAGTCTTTAATTCAGTCTGATGTATTTAGGGGTACAAGCCTTTTATATTTTTAATTCTGTCTGATATTAGAAGAGATGGAAGCCTTAGAGTCTTTAATTCAGTCTATGTAGTCAGGGGTACAAGTCTGTGAGTCATCAATTTAGTTTATGTAGTTAGGGGTACAAGTCTGTGAGTCATTAATTTTAGTCTATGTAGTTAGGGGTACTAGTCTGTTAGTCGTTAATTTAGTCTAATGTAGTTATGAGGTACAATCCTTTTGTCTTTAATTCTGTCTGATATTAGAAGAGGTACAATCCTTAGAGTCTTTAATTTAGTCTGATGTAGTTAGGGGTACATGCCTGTGAGTCGTTAATTTAGTCTAATGTAGTTAGGGGTACAAGCCTGTGAGTCTTAAATTCAGTCTGATCAAGTTAGGTGTGCATTGCTGCAAAGGCTCAGAGAGATAATTATGCACACCAATTACTTGTGTAAATCCAACAACATCAAATTAAAAAAATCACCGTGTTTGTTGGAGCAAAGACTGTGAATGGTCCATCTTCCTGCAGTGTGTTTGCCAAGTTTGTCTTCATCAAAAGGTCTACAAATGTGCTGAATCTGGAATCCTTTGCCAACACATCTACCACATTGCCACTTGGAGGAATGAGTACCTGCAAAATACAGTTTAACAAATAATTGTACAATATGACAGCAATATACTGAGATTAACACAGGATTTAATAAGTTCATATTTGATTCTTTATTATGTAGTACTCCATTACTATTAGGTCCCTCATTATTCGAGTGGTCTATTTATCAAGCTAGTATGTTCATAGAATTTGTTAACAGTAATATGTATCAAATGCCTTAAAATAATGTGACCTCACCTACAGTCAATTATTATGACTTGCATGAACATCATTATTGTGAGAAAGTACAATAATAATAATAATAATAATAATAATAATAATAATAATAATAATAATAGAGACTAATAATAACCTTATTATTATTTATATTATTATTATTGTTATTATTATTATTATTTGTACTTCCTTATCTCTTATCAGGTAAAAGTCATGTCACATTGATTATGTCATAATGCCATGATATACCCAGGTAAACATTGATGTGTCATTGATGTCATAATGCCATGATACACCTAGGTAAAAAGTGATGTCATATTGATTATGTCATAATTCCATGACATATCTAGGTAAAATGTGATGTCTCATTCATGATGTAAGAATGCCATGATATACCCAGGTAAAAAGTGATGTCTCATTGATGAAATCATAATTCCATGATATACCTAGGTAAAAAGTGATGTCTCATTGATGATGTCAGAATGCCATCATATACTTTCAAATTGGTAAAAAGTGATTTCACATTGAGGTCATAATGCTATGATACACCTTGGTTTAAAGAGATGTCACAGTAATGATGTCATAATGTAATGATCATGTCATATCGAGCTGTGCAGGGAGCATCAACTTGACAACTTGACAAATGCATACAACTTAGGTGATGGATTACACATATTTATCTAATGTGACTAGAGTGTAATATCAATTAATTTGGAAAATTAAGCATAATTGCAGGGTTCAAAATTAGTTTTAATCTGCTAGCCTAAGGCTAGTTAATTTCCCACTGGACTAGTAGCTTTCATAAAATAATTATACCAATGGCTAGTCAAGTTTAAAGTTTCACTAGTCAGGGTTTATGCTGTCAAATGTAATTTACAAAATCAGAATTATCAGACATGTCCCAGTTCTCTCAAGAGTTAATAGCATACATCCTGAGATCAAATATTCTCCTGGAAAGTTAAAACAAATGAGGATGTAATAGATCATATTTAAAATTGACGTAGTATACATCTTTGCGTGTTTTTTAAGACTTAAAAGGTAAAGTTGTATGTCAAAAACTGTTAGTTTCTCTGACCTTTCCTAACCTTTAGACATCTTTAGACATTTATATTTAGGTGTGATGTCAGACAGCATTCACTACTGAAAAGTTGGAATTCACCAAAACCATATGGTGTAGCCATTTACTACTAGGCCTAGCAAACTTAAAGAAATTTTACTTTAGCCATACCCACATGAAATCAGTTAAAGATGGTTTATCATCTTAAAAATTGTGAATAAAAGAATGTAAACCAGACTTATAAAGTTGTCAAACTGCCATTGCAGTACCATGGTCTTCAAATCTGTCCTAAGTAACCATTCTCATCTTTAAAGAATTAGCATCCTGGAGAGACATGTTTTATTCAAAGAGCTCTTCAAGAAAACTAACAAACTAATGTCGTTGAACAAATGTACACCAAAGTACAAACGATTAGAGATTGACTTGACATCACAATTTTAACTGACTCGTCACCATACAGTTATGATGCAGAATTTCAGCAACAACCATTAGGAGCATTTGAACCTATTTCTATTGATTTAGTATGGACAATCATGATTAAAAGTGCACCAAAGTCTTGTGAACCTGATCCAATTCCGACATCACTGCTGCTCGAGTGCTTAGACCCAATATTGCCTTCACTAACTGATGTTATTAATATCTCTCTCTCATCGGGAGGAATTCCCATCATTTTTCAAAACTGCCATCATAAAGCCTCTGCTGAAGAAACCAACATTTGACCATAACAATTTAAAGAACTACTGCCCAGTTTCTAATCTCCCATTCATATAAAAAATCTTAGAAAAGGTTGTTCTAACCCAACTTGTATCTCATTTGAATTGAAACAGTCTTTTTAGCAATGTACAGTCTACATATCGCCCTTGCCTCAGTACAGAAAATACTCTTCTGAAAGTATTTAATGACATTTTCTCTGCTTTGGATAGTGGAAAGATTACAGTCCTCACTCTCTTAGATTTATCTGCAGTATTTGACTCAACAGACCATGATATATTACTTCACTGTCTTCAGCATGTATTCGGCATTCAGAATATTGCCTTACAGTGGTTCAAGTCCTACTTAGTCAACAGGACACAAATTATATTTGCAAATGGAATACATTCCAGCCCAGTTGTGGTGTTCCACAGGGATCTGTTATTGGACTTGCTTTCTTCATTCTATACACTCAGCCGCTCTCAAGTGTCATAGATCATCACCCAGTGTTGCACTAATTGTATGCTGATGACACCCAAATATACAAGTCTAGCCACCAACTGAAGTTGATGCTACCATCCATGGAGTAGAGAGGTGCATTTCTGATATGAAATCATGGATGACATGTAAGAAGCTGCAGATGAATGATAAAACTGAAACTATTCTGATCACAACACAAAGACTTTCTCATTCACATCATTTACCTCAGACAATAAATATCAGCAACACCAACATTAAATTCTCACAGTCAGTATGAAATCTAGGTGTTACTCTAGACAGTACCCTCACATTGCACCAACATGTTATGAACATGTGCAAGGCTGCATATCTTGAATTTAGACGCAACAGTTCCAATCATAAATATCTTTCAGTTGATGCCACTAGAACACTTGTGTGTTCATTAGTACTTTCAAGACTGGACTATTGTAACTCAATTCTGTCTGGTTCGTCACAATATTTACTCCAGAAACTTCAAAAAGTTTATCTTTAGAGTACCTCGATCAGAGCACACTTCACCACTGCTCTTTACCCTACACTGGCTATCAATTCAATACAGAATCAGACACAAAATTTGTTCTATGTGCTATGTTTCACTGACAGACTCCAGTCCAACATACCTATCTGGCCTCATCCATGTGTATACACCAGCAAGGTACTTACGTTTTTCTTCTGACAATTGTATACTCACTGTTCCCACTGTGAAAACGAAATCATCTGGACGTTCTTTTGCATACCAGGGCCTGGCGAAGTGGAACGAATTGACCATTGAAATTAGACACAAAGACACAGTGGTCCCTTTAAAGAATTGCTCTTAAAACTCACCTGTTTCGACTACAGGGACAAACTTAGAGACCTAATAATGTTTTGTATCTTATATGTTTTCAGCATGTTTTTATGTTTTCCAATTTCATTGTTTTTGTCAATTGTTTTTCTGTAGTGTAGTCATATCATTATAGATGGTGTAAAGCGCTTAGAGCTTCATAAGATTAGGCGCTATACAAAGTCTTCATTATTATTATTATTATTATTATTATTATTATTATTCAAAGGTTAGCATCAATTGTGAAAACTTGTACAATGACTATACTGCTAAAATGAGATATCTTCTCAACCTGCTTTAGCCAAACCTGCCATAACATGACACATCATGCTAAAAACACAATTTTGTACTCCAACCCTCCTGACATGGTTGAGTTTCAAAAATGAAATGTTTTAGTCATCTTCCACAAAAATATTTTCAATTTTTTTTAACAAAGTAACACCATTTCAATATATATCCATATGATGTATGAATGATAAACTGTCTAGCAAACAGCTCATGAAAAACTATTTTTGGTGTAGTTGAGACTGCTAATTGTCATGGAGACAATAATAAGGCAAACAGGTCAATCTTAAACAAACAACATTTGACTTAATTGGATGACAATAGCTAGGGTGATGCACTAAGCCCTTTGAAGACAGCTGTTGGGGGTGTGCCCATTGTGCTAATTTGCATAGCTAAAGTTCACAAAGTGGAACAACCCAGTTGATTTTAAGATGTAGGTAAATAAAATGTGTGTTGAAAAACAAAATTTACCCATCACAGCCTTGAACAAGACTGTTAAAGCCACTTGTATTAATAATTATTAGCAAGTTTGTAAACAGCAGCAAAGTTTTTAAGAAATCAGATTTAATATAAAAAAGCAAATTTGATTATCTTAGTTGTCAAATAGTGTTCAAGTGTAATTCATTTTTGAAGGTGATTCAGGATGCAATTCAAGCTATCAGCAAAAGTTTTGGAATTGCTGTTTGAAGAAGTTTTGCTTTGTGTAGGGGAGCATTTAAATTATTGCAAATACTGAAAACAACATATCAACACAAGACAATCTGGAAAGCTGTACTACGTCTATCAAAACTGGATTTTAAAAAATCTGTAAAGCTGTATGTAACATATCTGACACCTAATTAAATAATTGGATTAGTTCTCTTTATTATTAGTTGTCATCTTAATGCTGTTACAATACTAACTATTAATTGACATGCTTTTCCAGATACCATGAAACAGATTGATTGGAATACAATGAAAAGCGCACACTTAAGTTTACACAGGTGTGGTGTTGGTAAAGTGTTAACACCTGTACCAGACAAAGGTATTTAAATTACTGCTATTTTACCTGTAATGCCCCCAATCAACTTGAAAATATTGTCACCCCATTGAGTAAGTCCCAACTGTGATGTATAAAGAACCAATTGTGGCTTCAATAAAAAGTATGTTCTGACCAAGATTCATTCATGCAATCCATCAGAAGTTTTATCAACAGTACCATCATGTCTCTAGTGAGTCCAAAGATGAATAATAATGTTACTTGAACTACTGAAAGAATTAAATACTGTATGTAATAATGCATATATTTAGACATCTAGTTGATTTTAAAGACATTCACTATGTGTGATTTTATTTAATGGTTTTGATTATGGAAGTCTTTTAGCACATGTGTATATGTATGTGTGGTGATATCTAATAATGCTAATCCTACCAACTAATGTTTCTATATAAGTGTACTAAATTCTTTCAAGAAAATGTACAAATAATTTACTTTTACTTCGATTTGAATTTCCAATAATTTGTTAGTAGATTGATATGAAAAGATAGTTTATATTCAAATGGACATTTTTCTTTTTTTTAAGTCACATGCACTGATCTCACTTGGGACCTCAGTTTTTATGAACTTGCAAATATTTTTAAGCAATCTTTGTGGGTTTATAAAGTAAGATTTGTACTTCTGAATTATGGTCATCACATTTAGGAAATAAAACCATTGTCAATCTAGATACATGTATGTCATTGTTTTGTGGGGACAGCTATCAATAGTGAAGATTCAACAGGCCAGGTAATTTCTAAAGTACTACAGTCCTTCTGTTTTTGCTAAATTCTAGATCTGATATATATATATATATATATATATATATATATATATATATATATATATATATATATATATATATATATATATATATATATATATACTGGTATTAATGTCTGAGTTTTCACAACATACAAATGGGTGATTTAGTGGTCTTAAACACAAAGTTAAACATGGAAGAATTGTACAACAGAAACTGTGATATAGAAATCAATGCATACATGTGAACCTTTTGTATGGGAGAGTTTCCTCCCATGATGAGGGATGTCTCCTATATTTACTGTCATTCAATGAATGAAATCTCCCATCTGAACAAGAATATTATTTAAATTTCTGATCTCTTGACTTTTGACTGGCTTAATCTAGGCAAGGTGATTGAGTTGCTAATTTCAAAGAACATAAAACTATTAAAACCCCTCTGAATCTGCCATCAGGTTCAGTTTGGATTCATTGTTTGAAGTTTGTCAGCACTGTTTATACTATGTGTTGTCAAAAGATATTCTAAAGGATTAAATAGATTAACTATAAATAGATTAATAAAGAGATTAATAAAGAGATTAATAAAGAGATTAATAAAGAGATTAATAAAGAGATTAATAAATAGATTAATAAAGAGATTAATAAAGAGATTAATAAAGAGATTAATAAAGAGATTAATAAATAGATTAATAAAGAGATTAATAAAGAGATTAATAAAGAGATTAATAAATAGATTAATAAATAGATTAATAAAGAGATTAATAAAGAGATTAATAAAGAGATTAGCATAAAATAGGGTCATTTTAGCTTGTGTTTAAAGTTTGTCAATGGAATAATTTTAAAGTGAAACAATACAGTGCTTTGTGCATGGACATCGATGACTCAGCATTGCCTAGAAGATTCGGAGAAAATAAAATTATGTGATGAATTCATGAAGGCCAGAAGAGATGCAGGTGAATTCACCAACAACATGAAATGATCATTAAGGTGAATGAAATTCTAGTGTACTTTTATCGCATTCCTAGATGGACTGACGATAAGATGGGGGTCAAAAGTATGATTATTAGCATGACTGGTGCAGATTTGAACTTATCCGACTTTAGTCCTTCAAGTTTCCGCTTCAGGTGATGTGTTGCCTCTAATAATTTTTCATGGTATGAGAAAGCTAAAAAACATATTTATGTACCAAAGGAATGTTTCATATGTGTGTATGAGAAGGTTTGTGTTTATGAGATGCAACTGCAGTGGATTAAAGAGTTTTATCACAAGTACAAAGTTTTATATTTATTTTTATAAAATTTTAAGTTCGAGTGCATTTTCAAACATTGACATTTTAAATGATTTAAAATGTGATGCACAACTTAAAACTAAAAAAAAAGTATGCGTCCTAGAACATACAGTGCACAAAAATTATTTTTAAAAGTAATATTATGGTGTCCAAACAAATATGGTGACCAACACATACGGTAAATGAAGCAGTGCATCTCTAAAGCAACTTTACTCTATCCTATGTCATTTATCATTTTCTCCAACAAATTTCACCCTATTTTATTCTTATTTTTGGAAATATGTAAATAAGAAAACATCAGAAATTTAAAAAAGTTATATATTTTATTCTCTTTTCAATGCTTTCTATTCCCCAGCATAAAGTCAAGGAGTGGGGAGAAAATTCAAGGAGTCTGTCAAGAAATGCAAACCCAACATTTTTTAAAAATTTTAAGATAGTTTCAATGCAACACCTAATATTCCAGGACTATTCAAGTTTGTATGAAACATGTCTATGGCAAGGTAAGAAAATAGTATACTTAAAAGTGTACATATTCCAAAACCAAACAATTTAAATTCTATAACATGTGAGAGATGACAATTTTCTCTGCAAATCCATAAAAGTTCATCAAATGTGTTTTGTCTAGATGTTAATCTACTAGTAATATGGAAAGTAAATAGAAGAAGAAAAAAGAACAATATGAGAGAAAGAAGTTTATTAACCTTGTTCACCACATGTATGATAGCATTGCAGGCTTTGACATTGGTCTTTATAATCTTGGCACATTGGGCTGTTAGACTCCTCCTGTCAAGATATGGGAGCTGAAAAAGAGAAAAAGTCCTAATTTGTTTATGTAGAATAAGTGTGGTATCAATGAGTATGTGACCTAACCAGTAGCTATGTAGTTAATTAGTACTTAATGTTGGTAAAAAAAAATAATTTTTGCTGAATTGTGGTTCTAAATCATGCTAACTTTCAACTTGTTTTGTCAGTCTTTCCAATAGTGCTGGACAATGTTTCTACTGACTAATAATTTTCCCAGATGTCAAATAAATTTATATCAAATAGTCAAATTCTGATGCTGCTTCCTTTAAGGTTTTATCCATTATAAAAGAGTGTTGCAAGTTGCAATTATGATTCCTGACACAATTGGGGAAATTCATTAGTTTCAATATAGATATATAACCAGTAAAGATGAAAGATGACAACATTTTATTGTAGGCTGCATATCTAACTATTATTTCTTAGGAATAATATTTATGTGCTCACCAGAAAATTGAATTTGATCCAAATGCAAAAAGAAAATTTAACCAATAAGCTTTACAATGACTGATGCAAAGCATGACACTAAAAACACATTGTTATGACATC
This sequence comes from Unio delphinus, assembly GCA_029339505.1. Taxonomy (NCBI): domain Eukaryota; kingdom Metazoa; phylum Mollusca; class Bivalvia; order Unionida; family Unionidae; genus Unio; species Unio delphinus. Next base: position 1,857,352 of record JAQISU010000007.1, on the reverse strand, counting down.
AAGAAAAACTTAACGACATCATAGCATACATGCCAACCCTTGACGAAGAGTGGCGTAATCCAAGTGGTCAAAAATCGGAATCCAGGCAGAAAAATCGTAATCCACATATAACATGCTAAAATTTCAATAAACAACGATTATTTGCCCTTCTCGTCTTTTAACATCCTTTACTGTTTCAAGTTTTCATATGTAGCACTTTTAGCTTTATACACATCGACTAGAAACCTAGACTTTTAGCGCTAAATTTAATTTTTAAAAATTCCACACGGTCGGAAATAGATGTCACATGATGCTGTACTCTTCTCTTAATATTTAGAAGATTTTCTGTTATATTTTGTTTCGGGTTTTTTTCGGTTGCCTTTTTCTCATTTATCTGGGAAAATTTTGAAAGGGGATATTTTTGCTCACATAAATGCTATGACTAAAATAAAATATACTATTTAAGCATAAAATATCTTTAGACTGGTTCTACAAGAAATATGAATTAGAAATGGAATCTGCGTGTAAAAATTAAATTTGGAAAACCAGTCTGCTCTCTCCTCACTAAGCATACAGATTCTATAAATAGAATTCAAGGTCAACAGTCGAACCATGTTATCTATAAATAGAACATAATACTGTTACGAAAGTCCATGGTCAAGCATACTCTTATATTGTAGTTACGTAAAACCGTCTTTCCTAAAATACGGTCTATGGGATTAATAGAATTTTAAAAGTAACGAGAAAACATATAATTGATTTTTTTGGTGAGGTGGATATACCGGAAAAGCATAATCCATATACGTTTAAGCGTAACACGTAATTTAGTGAAGAAAAGCGAAACGATTATGCCAAAAGTGTAATCGTTGGCACATATGCCATAGTCATGTGACATGAAGAATACTCATGTAACATGAGATATCACTTATCATGGTATTTAGTATCATGCAGTGAAATATCATCCCTCACATGAATCTTGTTATAATATATAATGTTTTATTGCATATAAAAAATGTTGAACTTTATCCTGGATCTTGACTACTTCTGGGACTCAGCTTGAACTGTATGGTTGATAGGACTGAGTTGATGGTAGACCTGCCATCCAATCTATACTGCCAGCTTGAACTGTATGGTTGATAGGACTGAGTTGACGGTAGACCTGCCAGGCAATCTATACTGCCAGCTTGAACTGTATGGTTCATAGGACTGAGTTGATGGTAGACCTGCCAGCCAATCTATACTGCCAGCTTGAAATGTATGGTTGATAGGACTGAGTTGATGGTAGACCTGCCAGACAATCTATACTGTCAGCTTTACATCATTATAAATGACATGGCTATATTACATACTAATTGAATTTCTAAGCTCTGTCTACATTTACAGTATCTATTCAAAAACTACTCCATGACTGATGGTAAGCATACCCCCACCCCCATTCTTTTACAATATAACAAATCTCTTGACCTTATTATATGCCAGCCCTTACTTAGTGAATAAATAATTAGGCTGGCCCTTTGGGCATATCATGGAGAAATAATGTATATGTTCTATCTCAAACTTAAATGCACAAAGGATTAAAATATAACATTACAACCTGATCAGAAGGACATCCAGTTTCAGTCTAGAAATCATAAAAGTTCTGGGACTGAGTTTAGTTAGAACTTCATTATCATCCAATCAGGCTTGAAGTTCTAAAGTAATGGTACTTGTGATTGGTTCAGAGCACAGATCTCAATTTAAAAGTGTATTATGATTTTCAGGCCAAATTTAAAATGCAAAGACAATTTTGTCAAAGAAAATGATGACCTCTATTGAAAGAAGGTATTGATGGTATTTGAGATATTGTCCCAAGAAGATTTTAATGTACTGTATTTCTAAGTCTCTTCAGACTTCCTTAATCTTCAACACTTAATTTAAGATAGGCAATACAAACCATTGAATATTTGTTGATTCATAAGAATTATGATTTTCAGGCCAAATTCTAAATGCAAAGACAATTTTGTCGAATGAAAAGTATGACCTATATTGAAAGATTGTATTGTTGGTACTAGAGATATTGTCCCAAGAAGATTTTAATGTAATGTATTTCTAAGTCTCTTCAGACTTCCTTAATGTTCAACACTTGAATAAGACAAGCAATAAAACCGATGAATGTTGGTTGATTCTTATCTTTTTTCCCCCATCAATCTTCAACACTTAATTTAAGATAGGCTATACAAACCAATGAATATTCGCTGATTCTTATCTTGTTCTCAGCATGAAGTGTGTCTAGCTGACGATTATCATAGAGGCCCATGCGGCTGACTTCAGATGGAACAATGTGGTAGTTCAGAACTGCCTGCAGTTTCTCTGAATTGTTAACCAGGTCTGACAGTGTAGCTTCATCTAAAGCCTGAAGATATTAGATGTTATGTCATTTAAATACACAATGCTAAAGATATTAGATGTTATGTCATTTTAATACACAATTGCTAAAGATATTAGATGTTATGTCATTTTAATACACAATTGCTAAAGATATTAGATGTTATATCATTTAAACACACACTGTTAAAGATATTAGATGTTATGTCAATTTAATACACAATGCTAAAGATATCAGATGTTATATCAATGAAATACAAAATGTGAAAGATATTAAATAACATGTCATTTAAATACACAATGATAAAGATATTAAATATTATGTCATTCAAAATAAAATACGTTAAACATTAGACATACTATTTTTGACAAATGCAAGATTTTTGATAAGAAAATTTTATTTTATATGAAATGTATTAAAAATATGGAATGGTTTCTATTTAACACTTCTTGTCACACAGTAAATAGAAACAAACACTTTCTCTTAGATCCTAATAAAGAAGCACTACTGTGTAACTTACTTTGTTTTTGTTTGTTTTGTTCTCTTTCATTCAAATTGTTTGGCTATGTATATAAATATACTTGTATTTTGAAATTAGGTGAAAGATTTATTTAAAAAAGAAGTGTATCTTCCTAATGTAATGTATTATCACAGTTGTTTGTGTAATGTATTAAATTGTTGTTTTTTTCATGATATTGTAACATAATCAGAAATTATTAATAATAATAATAATAATAATAATAATAATAATAATAAAGACTTTATTTAGAGAAGGTAACTCAATTAGTTACAGAATTAATCTACCTTGAGGCCTTCTATCTGTTATGTACAATATATACAATACATACAACATGATGTGAAGAGTCTGGCTCAGCGCTAAATAATTAAGGAATTTTAAATTTCAAAGTATCAAGCCTGGAACACATGCACAGGCATCTGTAAAAACACAAACATATAAGAAGCATAAAATATCATTCTGCATTGAAACATTCAGCTTTGAAAATGATGCAAAAATACAGACAAGCAGGCAGTATTTTTTTTTTGGTACTAGCACTGTTCAATTTTCTAAAGATTTCATCCATTTAAGACATTGATTATGAAAAGAAGAAATGCTAGGAGCCTGCCTTATGTTGCTGGGAATGTTGTTCCATACTACTGGACCAGTATATTGAAAACATTTTTTAAACAATTCCTTCTTTGGCCTTGGTATAATGTAATATTTTCTTCTTATGGACCTTAAATTTGGAGTACCATCAGCATCTCTTTGGTGAAAGATATTGCTTAGATAGACAGGAATGGATTTTCTGGATACTTTATACATCAATTTGGCTTTTCTAAGAAATATTCTTTCATGTATTGTTAAAATCTTTATATTATTCATTGCATCCTGAAAATTGTCTATACATTGATCAAGAATTAAATGGCAAGCCCTCTTTTGGAGCCTTATAAGTGTTGTTATGAATTAGAGGTATTACCCCAAATTACGTTACAGTAGTCCAGATATGGCTGAATATAACTTTTATAAAAGATGACCCTATACTGAAGAGGAAAGTATGTTTTGATTTTCCTCAGTAGCCAAAGATAAAAATTAACCTTTTTTGAAATGTGTTTAATGTGAATAGACCAAGTAAGATTGTTATCTACGAATACACCAAGAATTTTATCTTGAGAGGTCATATTAAGACTCACATTGTCAAAAAAAACATTAAGTTTGTCGCTATCTAGTCTTGCTCGTTTTTGTTGTGTTGTAACTAGTAGGGCTTTCGTTTTTTCTGTATTTATGATCATACTGTTTTCCTTGCACCATACTTGAAGTCTGTTGAGAGCATCTTGTAAGTTATTTTCAAGTACTGTTTTGGTTTTGCCAATCTCAGACAGTGTAGTATCATCTGCATAGAGGTCAGTGGAAGAAATTGAAGTTCCAATCTTAAGAGGTAAATCGTTGATAAATAGAATGAATAACAGAGGTCCTAGGATAAAGCCTTGTGGTACTCCACAATTAATACTTTTACTTTGAGAAAGTTGACCATTTAAAGATACTTTTTGCACTCTGTCTGTTAAGTAAGAAGTAAACCAGTTTAGAGACTTTTCACTACATTGATAAATCTTTAGTTGTTCAAGTAAAATTTCATGGTCTACAAGATTAAAAGCTTTACGAAAATCAACCATAATAGTGCCTACCATTTCTCCTTGATCTAACACTTTCAGCCATTTATCAATCAAAGATACAAGTACAGTTTCACAGGAGTGATTCTGGCGAAAGCCAGACTGATTATCATGAATAAGATCATAAGTGTTTAAATAGTTGAGAAAAGAATCATGTACATGTTTTTCTGGTAATTTGGAGAGACAAGGAAGGATAGAGATGGGTCTGTAGTTATTTACATCGTCTTTTGTTCCTGCTTTATGTAATGGTATAACCTTGGCAGTTTTCCAACTTTGTGGAAATTTATTAGACCTAATACTTTCATTACAAATGAAAACTATACTCTCTACAATTGCAGGTGCAGCCACTTTTAGTAGCCTTGGTCCAATCATATCATGTCCTGTAGCTTTAGATACATCCATTGTTTTAATATATTTCAACACAAATTCTGGACTCATTTCAGGAATTTCAAATTTTATATTGTTTTGTAGTTTTTTAGCACAAAAATGTTTGAGTTCCAGATGATCTGATTGGGTTAAAGTTTACCATTTGTCAATAAGTCGATAAATGTATTGCAAAATTAACTGTACTCAAGCAGGAGTTTTATTGATTAAACAAATGTATAAGAATTAATGATGAAAATAAGAAATGTTTCTAAAAATATTACTTCAATTGCCTTATTAGTTGGTACAAAAATGGTGACATTCTCAAGATTTTCAACGGTTTTCTTTAAGCCAGCTCTGTCAATAAGGTCCAGTAGTTTTGTGAAACCAGACTTCTCTGCAACTATCAAGGCATTTAGTGCTGAAATGGAAGACAAATATCTCAGGAGTAAAATAAACATTGATAATGGTCAGGTGCCATCAAAGAGACCAAGGGTCAGGTATAGAACAAAGTTTTTTTTAAAAAGTTTCTTACCTTATCTCTTTCAGAGTATAATAGAAAGGGACTTTATCAGAATATGTCATTTTGGTGATCTGAGGAAATTTTGTCACTTGGAATGACTTTTAATCCTTGCAGTTATTGCTTTTTAAACATTAAGCTCACTTTGAGCACCTGTGGATAAAACCAGGTACAAGGCCATAGTTTGTACATGCCTGATGTACACATTTATATTCTTTCATGCACACAAACATACCAATCCTATAAAATATGATTTTATTTTATGTGTATCTATGATGCAAAGACACAATCAATAACCTTATGTCATATTAGTATGAGAAAAGTGTGCAAACATTCAGACATGGTGAATGCTGTTTAAAAATATTTACCATCACCCACCAGATGAACATCATCAATGATATACAGTACACCATTAGTAGCCATGTTGTCTTTGCTAATGACCTGGACACCATTGACATATAACTTGTTGCCAACTCGGATCAGGTTAATCTTGTTACCAAGGGCATTTGTGGTCCAAGTTTGTCCTTGTATCACTGAAGAGCAGACTACAGATGGTAACACATGATTCTTCACAAATTCTGTAAGGGAAATTTAACAAATTAAATAAACACTCAAAGAACAATGTAACTTTTAATGTTTATTAAGGCTACAATATAGGCATTAACATTAAAAGAGACCAGAAATCAATGGAAGTATAGAATAAAAATAAAACCACTATAGAAGAAGACCTTATTCTGAAGTATCATCTGCGACTAATGACGATATTTAAATATTGGTTTATCTTCTAGGAGCTGAATTTCTGTGACCTCGTATGCAAAATGTCCACACCTGTTTGGTTACTTTAATGATGTGACATCATAGTTTTTTATGTGACTCAAGCATCCAAATTAGGTGATGCCAGAGTAAAAGACAATGTCGTTTTGTATTGCGTATGGATGTAATAGCACATTATGAAAAGGCGGTGGACATTTTTTATTTCTTCCAAAATGATAAAGGCATAAAGAAAGTAAAGATAAATTATTACAAGCAAGTTGATTTTAAAACATCATCATACAATACTCTGTGCTCATTACATTTCTCAAAGGAATATTACAAGTGGGATCCTAATACTCTGTGCTCATTACATTTCTCAAAGGAATATTACAAGAGGGATCCTAAAATGGCAGTTCTAGGGTACAAAAATGCTAGGCCTGGACTAAACATTGGCGCTGTTCCAGACATACTGTTCAATATTTACAAGTGATCATATAGAATATGGCATCAGTGGATTGCATACATTATATCTATTTATGCATGGTTTGGGAGGGTTCTGAGGAATGAAAATTGATACATAATATAATATTTGGGAGTTCTGTGCGAAACATCAGGTGATATTAATAGATCATGGAAATAATCTAAAAAAATGGAGAATTATTTTCTCCCAGCTTGAGATTTTGACAGATATGAACTGTCCAGGCTTGTGGAATTTCCTTCAGGGCTAGTGAGTTTACTTAAGTCACCAACCCAGGGCTCTACCTAAAACAGTACAGTACAGAAACAATTTATACCAAACATGTATAAACAATCAGATTTGACAATGCACTAACTGTAGCCTGCATGTAAAATACAATGTCACTGATTCATAAGAATAAAGCATCCTAATGTTTAAATTAATTACTTATAATTTCTGCTATGCAGATTTTTTTATTTTTCTGTGTGTGAAAAACTAATGCTTATGTTACAACCAATGAAAACTGTTCTCAATGACTTTTAAATGTTCCCGGTAATGGCCATTGTTTCGCACACACATTGGTCGCTGTTCTAGTCTCTACACAGAATTCAGTATTATCTCCTCTCACTGTTGAATGTATATTTTCAATATATTTATCTTTAGGTGGTGTGTGTGTGTGCATGTGTGTGTGTGTGTGTGTGTGTGTGTGCTGGGTGTAGGTAATGAATATATCATTTACATATAACACAACTGAACTCCATCCTTCTTAAATAATTTATTGCATTGTGGTAAATTTTTTATTTTTACCCTGAGCACCATCAATTAATACTTATCACATTTCTGCACAGCACATAATGTTTATTTATTTATCATAAAATTCCATTGGTTTTTTAAAATTACAACATATGAAATATGAGCACCTTCTTAAAGTTGTACTTTTCTGCTATCAGGTCTTAAACATATTGTTAACACATAATTCAACAGGTATAGTTGTGAGCATATCTCAGAAGCTGATTCAACATTTGAATGTGCGACCCAAATCTGGTTTTCTCCGGTCTGTCTCGTTCACATTATTTCTGTTTGTATTTGCAGACTGGCTAGTATTGCATTGTGGGACCCCGTGATCTGTTGTCTCATCAAAATTTGGAAAAACTAAGTAATTTATAAATTTAATTTAATTTAATCATTTTATCTTCCATACAATGTAATCACTACCCATCTATTATATTTAATTTATAAACATTACAGTCTAATTAAAACTTGTAGAGAATTACATATGTAAAAGGAAAAGTTTTATTTCTGGTCTCCTTAAAAATCTTTTTTACAATTACAAATGTATGTAGTACATTTTGTATTCTTACCATAAATTGATGTCTCATTGATTGCTGTGATTTTTCATCCCTAAATATTTATGTATTTCACTAGACATACCAATTAATTGAAAATCAGGAATTAAATGTACATTGCAAAACTAAAGAAATCAAGAAGGCTGATTTTGATTAGTTTCTTGTGGGCTGTCTTCTTACGAAATACATAATATATACATTCCATACTTAAATACATATTTCAAGTGACACAATAATAATAATAATAATAATAATAATAATAATAATAATAATAATGATAATAATAATAATAATGACTTTATTTAAAGAGGGTGACACAATTAGTTGCATGGAACTAATCCTCCTTGTGGCCCTCTAATATATGCATATTTACATACAGAGTACATGTGCATAATTGCATAATAATAATAATAATAATAATAATAATAATAATAATAATAATAATAATAATAATAAAGCATTGATAATAAGCTACATGTATATATGAACATAATAAACAGAAAGTTTTGTAAAACATGATCAGGCTAGGTACAATGTGTATATACAGTATAAAAATTGTGAGATGACAAATTGGAAGGTTTGAGAATATTATGCTTTAAGTTGTAATGTATTTGTCAAATCAAACAGGTTCCACTTTTCATCCACTGAATTAGATGATAATTAAATGTATTTATATTTGTACTTTCTCTAATTTCCTTTGAGATTCGATTCCAAATTAGTGAAACCGAATATTTAAAACTTTTCTTAAAGAGTTCTTTATTTGGTTTTGGAATGCAGAGGTGATTAGCTAAAACTGATCTTAAATTGGGAGTGTTGCCTTGTTTTCTAGCATGAAATAGTTCTTTGAGATATGATGGGGCCATATTGTTTGAAACTTTATGCATAAGTCTAGCCTTTCTCAAAAATATTCATTCACTTACTGTTAACATTTTAATATTATTCATTGCATATGGGATGTTTTCAGCATTATCTAGAATGAGTTTGCAAGCTCTTTTAGCAAGCGGAATAATTTGCAAATATTCTTGTCGGAAGTGTTTCCCCAGATAACATTACAGTAGTCTAGGTGTGGTTGTATATAGCTTTTGCAATATATTAACCTATGTTTAGTGATAGATATGGCCTAATCTTGCTTAATAACCAAAGACATGAATTAACTTTATGACATATGACTTGAATATGTTCATTCCATTGCAAATTGTTGTCAACCATTACCCCAAGGATTTTGTCATGGGTTACCATTTGTAGACCAAGTTCATTCAACTAGAGATTCAAATTGTTATTTTCCAATTTTGCTCTTTTTTTGTTGGATAGTAATCATTAATACTTTAGTCTTGCCCATGTTTACTTTCATGCCATTTTCCTTACACCAGGAATCTATTCTAAGTAAGGCTGTCTGAAGTGAGACCTCTAGGTCTGATTTTAGTTGTTTGAAATCTGATAGAGTGGTGTCATCTGCATATAAGTCGGTAGATGAAATACAGTTGCCTATTTTCAGTGGTAGATCATTTATGAGAATGAGAAAGAGGAGTGGGCCAAGGATTGATCCTTATGGTACTCCACATGTAATTGGTTCTTCTTTAGAAAGCTGCTATTTATTTTGACACACTGTTTTCTCATTGTTAGATATGATGTAAACCATTCAATTGTTGAATTGTCACATTGATAAATGCTTAATTTATTGATAAGAATATCATGATCAACAAGGTCAAAAGCCTTCTAAGATCAACCAGGAGGGATCCAACTAATTTTCCCTGATCCAAGGCAGTAATCCATCTATCTATCATGGAGACCAAAGCTGTCTCACAAGAGTGGTTTTCTCGGACCCCTGATTGATTTTGATGAATTAAAATATACTTTGATAGATACATCGAAAGATTGTCATGGACATGCTTTTCAAGTAGTTTGGACAGAGTTGGCAATATAGATATTGGTCTGTAGTTATTGACATCTTCTTTACTGCCAGACTTGGGAATGGGGGTAAATCTGGGGAAACACTGAGGTGGATATGCTTAGATTACATATGTAAGCTATGCTCGCAAATATTATGTTTGCAGCAGCCCTCAGGAGACATGGTCCAATATTATCTAGGCCTGTTGATTTCGTTGTTTCAATAGTTTGCAAAAATTTTAAAACTTTTTCATTTGGTATTGCAAAGATAAAAAGTTTGTGTCAGGTGGAATTTTTTCCGAACAGAAATTTCTTAATTCATCATGATCAGAGTTTACAATGGGTTCCTTAATTCTGGAAGCTATGCTGTTTCATTGAATGTATTTGCTATTTCAACATCCTCATCAATAATCCGGCTTTCCTGGCTAAGTTGTTGGGTTTTGGATGACCTTGTGGACCTTTTACCTGCACCTAGTTTGTTAAAATCTTTCCACACAGAATTCGTATTGCAATTATTTTCCAAAGCTAACTGATCGTAATACTTCTTTGCCCCATTGATCATTTTGGTTACTTTATTTCTCCATGTCCTGTAATGTGCTTGTTGACCTGCAGATTTGAAACAATCTCGAGTTTTCATGGCATCTAGAATGTCAGGAGTTAACCAATCAGGTCGGAAGTCCAGTTTTACTCTTATGTGTTTTCATCGGTACATGTTTATCAACTACTTGTGTAAAAAGTTGAGTCCATACATCAAGAGCATCATCCACATCATCAAACATAGATACAATACTCCAAGGAACATTACTGAGATCATCCAGAAATTTGTCTTCATCATAATGCTTAAATGATCTGTATGTTATGGTTTTATGAGTTTTGGATTTTACACCTGTTTTTAAGCCAGATTTTCTGGTTAGAAAAATAGGGAAGTGATCACTAAGACCTATCCTAGGAATATGTATTTTTGTCACATTTTCTTCCATGTTTGTATAGATATGATCTATTAGAGATTTTGAGTGATCAGTTTCTCGTGTTGGTTGGTCCACTAATTGGGTTAGACCAAAAGTTTCTGTGAAATTTAACCAATTTCTTTCAATCTGATTATTCATAAGATCCCTGTTGAAGTCACCTAATATGTATATTTCATTTTGGTCAACATTCACTTTATCTAGTTGCTTTTCAAAATGCTCATTCCATCCGACCTTCGCAGAAGAGGACCTATAGACAAAGCCCACTAAGAATGGCTTTGTATTTGATTGATTTACCTGGATCCATATTGCTTCAATTTCGTCTGATTCTAGATCATTTCTCCTTTCGACTGATAAACTATTTCTTACATAAACAACAACACTTCCACCTCCTGAACCTCTATCCCATCTGATTGGTGTGCCATAACCATCAATCAACAACAAGTCATTTGCATGATTGTCATTTAACTTTGTTTCTGTTAAACCCAGAATATGGACATTATTGACCTTAGATGATAATGATAAATTCAGTTGGTCTAACTTGTTATTCAGACCTTGTATATTTATATGCCCAATGTGTAGACCTTTTCCATTAATTCCTAGATCTAATATGTCCTTAAAGTAAATATTCCTGGGAGGGTCAGACAAGGAGTTTAGTTCCACACTGACATTTCTGGCATTTTTTGAAGCATGCATGTAGTCTTTGATAGAACATTCACAAACACATAATGTACTTCTACATTCAAAACATCCATCACAGTTGTCAGTTTGAGAGTTAAAATATTCAACTGAGGTCCCAAATGAAACAATGTGTGCATCATCATCCAGTTGAGTTCCAAAGGTTTGTCTTGAAGCAGTAGAGAGATTATGTCTCATAAACAGGGCACTATCTTCATAGCCATAAACCTAGTTCCTGTTGCTAGGGCGAAACATTTCACAGTGTTTGGCCTTATGTCCATATTCCAAACAGTCATGGCATTGAATTTTCACAGCATGTCTTCATGTATCAAAGCTATGCCCTGGTTCATAGCAATTATAGCACCTCCCTAGCTTGTCTGGTTTCTTGAAAGTATTATCTTGGTCCCTGTCATATCTTTGATTAATGTATTTGTTTGTTTGTTTGTTTGTTTAGGATTTTTAACGTAGCTTTAACAATTTTTCAGTCATATCGCTACGATGTCTGCAGTGAGGCAGTTTATAGTGATGTCTACCACTGGGGCATCATGCCGCAGACATGTAGCATGATGTCCCGCCCAGTCACATTATCCTGACACCAGGCCGACCAGTCCTAACAATAACCTCTTAATGCTGAACGTCAAGCGAGGCAGCTGTTAGTACCATTTTAGTAAGTCTTTGGTATGACTCGGCCGGGGATCGAACCCACGACCTCCCGCTTCCGCGGCGGACGCTCTAACCACTAGGCCACTGGAGCGGTTATTAATGTATTTGCCTTTGAGTATTGGAACATGTTCATTTATTGCATGAAGAAAGTGTGAAAGACCCTTTATGATTAAATGGGTTCCGTCCTTAGCCAAAAGGTGTTCCAGCACCCAGCCAGGCTTTGTAACAAATGCATTTTCAATGTCAATCATTTTCTGGTCTCATTCAGTGCATACGTGTCCTATTAAGGCATTCAAGTTTTGAACATCATTGTCAATTCTTGGAGAAACTGTGCTAAAGAATACCATACAAGCTGGGTTATCCAAGTAGATGTTATTCAGAATGTGGTAAAAATTGTCTTCAATTTGTTCAATCTCAATGTTGTTGTTAACATCATTTCCTCCAACACTGATGATAATGTTATCAAATTGAGAAAGGTCTGTTTCTCTGATAACATCAAGCATATGACCCGTTCCAGCTCCAGGTAACGACTTGACTTTGACCCAAGGTTAAGATCTCTGTCACTGACATATTTAATGATTGAGTCACCAATTAGCAATGTTTGTTTTATGGGAATTTCCTGATGTTTTGGGTGGCTTGATTTTCTTTTATGAGAAGAATCCCTGGTATCGGAAAAGCAAAGAGTTTCACCGCTAATATTGGAATAGTGATGCTCATCATTCACAACATTTTTGTGACCTGAACTTGTCTCTGCAGAATCAGTAGTAAGAATTCCCTTGACAGAATGCTTTGAGAGTGAAGACAAGTTTTTATTTGCTGTGGTAGAGTTAACAGCTTTCAATGCAGTTTCATTTTTGACACGTTTGTCCATATTATTGTTAATCTTTTGAGTCTCTGATATTATTGACTTAAGTATGTCATCAACAGCTATGAATTTTCGTTCATTGGTTTTTATTTCCTTGGTGATGATATTCCCCTACTTTTCAGATCTTCTTTTACTACTCTTACAATTCCAGTTTTCAAGTTTCTACTGTCTTCCATTATTGAGGTCACATTTGATGGTTTTGTTTGTATTTTCCAGTAATCCAGATTTCACCTTAATATTTGAAAGCTGTTCAGCAAGCTTGTCATGTCTGTCTTTTGCTGACAGGTATTTTGTTTGTAAACATTCATGTTCTTTTGATAATTTTGTTTGTTGGGCCTTCAATTTTGCAATCTCCTGGTGCACTGATTTATTTTCCCTCATTAGGGCTTTTATGTGCTTGTCACTGCCCTCAGCAACCACTGTTAACAGAGAAGACTTTTCTGATGGAGCTTCCAGCTGGGTGTTTTTCTCCTGGAGCAATTTGTTATCACTATCCCTTGTTAGGGCTGTCATCTTCTGTTATCATTATCCCTTGTTAGGGCTGTCATCTTCTGTTATCATTATCCCTTGTTAGGGCTGTCATCTTCTGTTATCATTATCCCTTGTTAGGGCTGTCATCTTCTGTTATCATTATCCCTTGTTAGGGCTGTCATCTTCTGTTCACTGACCAGCTCAGATTCCAGCTGGTGAAGGGGTTCTGAACTCAATGGACTGCCTGTCTGGGATTTCTGACTAGGTTCAGCAGATTGATGGGTACTACTAATTGAGCTGTCATTGATTGACAGGTATAACCTTTCCTTAGTGTTATGGATAGGGGTGGAGGAGATGGGCTGAGTGGTAATCTGTTTTACATATGTTTCTTCCTTCAGGTCATGGCAGGCAGTAAGAAATATTGAAGCCAAATCAAATGGCCTATTTCCTGAATATGGAGTCTACTAGTGGTACTGTAATATGTTATAGTTTTAAATGGTCAAATTTTCCAATTACATGATGAGGAGAAAAATAGCAGATTTTTCTCCTCATCATGTAATTGGAAAATTTGACCATTTTGCTTGATGTTACTATATTTGAGCTCTTGATTTTTAAGCAGAAAGGTATGGACAGCACTTATCATGTGAGGGGAAACTGTAATTGTAACACTTTGAAGATAATATACAACCTGCAGAAATTCTCGCTGTTGTTGGCCTGGTACACGTACATTGCTGTGGGTCATATTGAATTATGGGTCATCATTTTCATGGTCCTGTGGATGATTTGTAGATTCCAGATTTTCTGTGGCATTATTACTCATCTGAGAAGATAAGTTGAGGTCATGAGAGCTGAATCCTGAGAAGGAATTAGATGAATCTTATCTTTGGAGAAAGTTAGAAATCCAGTTTAAGGTTTTGTTTAGTGCAGCCATTTTGAACAAAGACCTTTGTTTGATCCTCTTGATTTATGTCTTTGTTCCATCAAAGTTCACACAGTTTAGTTGAATAAAAGAGGCACAGACTGCTGCTAATACACTCTTGCATATGTTATATCACATATAAGTTTGCTTGTACAAAATTTAAAGGCAGCATTTTGGTAGCCATGTTGGATAACCTTAAAATCCTTTGTTTTGAACAGGTTTCCAAATTCACTTGAATAAATGAAAATGTGCACATTGAATCTCACTTACTTTAACATAAAATTGTCATAAATCCAAAGTATGAAGTATGGCAATAGGTATTAGCATATTTAACACCAGTTTTAACACCTAGTTCACTGAATTGAGTGGAGCTGTGTTTGAGTCATCCATACATGGCAGCCATCTTGATTTGAGCAGTCAAAGCCTAATTATGTAAACACACAAATCCATTTGCGATTTCCATAAATAGACTAAGAATAGTTCACAGATATGCATATAATAATCATGGATTTATAGTGAAGTAAGTAATTATATGTACTGTAGTGACTGCTGATTGGGATTTTGTCTGGCAGCAATGCTAATACTTGTTTGTTCTTCAACATTAATGCTCACCAATTAACCATTGTAAAATCCAAAGTGGGCAGAGCTGGATCATGTCATGCATAATAGCATTACTAAATGATGTGCCACCCCCAGCCCCAATTAATATTGAACTGATTAATCAATGAATATTATTGTCAATCAATTAAGGTATGAACGCTTGCTACTTTGAGTAGCATGATTACCATGGTCAAGTTAACAGGTACTTAATTATCATCACTTACATCAAAGCAAAGCTTGAGTGTTTACAATATTACAATCATTTTCAGAGAATTATTTTCAAGACTTCTTTAATGTATTTTGGAAGTATTAATAGGTTTTGGAGCAATTGTGCTTATAATTTGAATCCAAGGGCTGTACTTCATTCAGAACAAAGTTAGGATGTCCCTCCCAGGAAACCCCAGGGGTGTATGTGGTGTCCTGGGAGAGGGTAACACCTCTGGCTGGCTAATCAGTTGTGCACCTTCGAGGGTAGCTTGCACACCTTTGTTCCCCATTTTGCACTCAGCTCTCACCTGTGGTTCCAAGAAGCTTTGGCATGTGCCACATCCCAGAAAACAGCCTCGACTGGCCAGCAAAATCAGGCTGTGGGTAGCCGATGGGTTTTAAGCCCTTGGTGAGTTAGGTTTTGTCTACCTACCATGTGAAGACTTGATTTGGCAGCCTGCATGTAGGAAACAACAGCTGGTCAACAGGCATAATTAAAGCAGATTCCCAGCAAAGTGCTGTGGAGCACTAAGAGCATGACGAGATACATAGAACTTCCACGTTATCCGCTGCACTCAACTCTGTCTCCAGCTATTTAGACTTCAAGCTGCTGGACCCATTTAGTTTTGGGCGAGAGAGTGAGATCGACGAACTGTGCAACTGTTCCTCACTTAAAACCATGTCACCTCACAAGTCATTCTTGTCATCCACCCATCCCATTTCATCACCCACTAAAGTCCTGTGGTGACATGCATGTGATGAAGCAACAGGTGTGGGTACACTGGCAGCCATAGCCACAAACCTGCACACAGGCAGCTTAGGCCATTAGCGTTGAGCAGCAGTGGGGTCCGGCAGCCCCTTGAGCGACTGAGCAGCTCTCTTCAGAGTTGCACTGCTCACCAACCTGGCATGAGGAAGGGGCTAGAAAAGGTGCCCTAAACTTTACATGCAATGGACTTCCCTTGCCAGCATACCGCAGCTGGCATGAGCCCTACTTAAGTAGTAAAAGTACAAAACAGAAAATGAAGATTGTTCCTCACACACTTGGTGCATGGAATCTGTGCACCTTACTGGACAAAAACTATGCAGAAAGACCAGAGAGGAGAACCACCCTAATAGGAAAGGAACTCGCCAGATATGTGGACACTGTTGCCTTGAGAAAGACCTGGCTTGCAGGAGAAGCTTAACTCTGTGAAAGGGGTTCCGGATACACTGTTTTTTGGAGCGGCGAATAAAGTGAAGAGCACTGTAAGGCTGGTGTCGGCATTGCAGTGAAGACAGCACTGATTGGTAAATTTGCTGGACCACCCAAGGGAGTAAATGACAGACTCATGACCATGAAACTCCCCCTCTTGTTTGGTAGAATGTACCTTATCATCATCACTTGCTATGCTCGAACCATGACCAACCCAGATGAATTGAAGGTCAAATTCTATGAGGATCTTTGCTCCATCATTGCTTAAATTCCAATGGCAGATAAACTTATCATTCTTGGCGATTTCAATGCAAGAGTAGGTGATGATGTTGCCTGGGATGGAGTGCTAGGAAGGCACAGAGTGAGGCACTTTAACAGCAATGGTTTCCTTTTGCTCCAGACTTGCACTGAACATGAACTACTGATCACCAATATGGTCCTCTGCCTCCTTATCCATAAGTGGTCATAATGGATGCACACATGCTCTAAGCATTGGCATCTCATCGACTACGTCATTGTCAGGAAAAAAGACAGACAGGATGTGCATGTGACCACTGAATGCTGGAGAAACCACCTCCTCATCATCACCAAGCTCAACATCCGCATTCAGCCTTAAAGATACCCACAGGGAAAGAAGGCTCCTAAATGACTGAACATCACCAAGCTGAAATGTACCAGTACCAAACAGTCTCTTGCAGATGCCCGGGAAGAAAGTCCACCCCTCTTGAACATTAGAATATGGAGACCAACTTGGCAGCATTCAGAGAGATGGTCTACAGCACAGCTTCGGAAATCCTAGGACCCTCAACCAGAAAGCATCAAGCCTTGTTTGCAATGAGATCAAGCAGTTGCTGAATGAGAAACACCGCATCTTTCAAACCTACCTCAACAACTCCATGTCCACCTCTAGGAAAGATGCGTACAACAACATATGCACTATACAGTAGAAGCTCCATTAGATGCAAGACACATGGCTGAGTAACAAAGCTGACGAGATCCAGTGCTACATGAACCAGCATGACATGAACTTCTACAATGCACTGAAATAAGTGTATGGATCTGCATCTTCTGGGCCATTCCCCTGCCCCAATCTCTGTGCAGATGGTAACAAGCTAATTACTGACATAGAGAAGATTCTTCAATGATGGGCTGAACACTCTGACAGCATCCTGAATCGTCCTTCATCCATCAATGATGAAGCTATCAGTTGTCTCCCCCACTTACCCATAAAAAAATCACTGGATGACCCTCCAACCTTGCTGTAGGCACAGAAAGTGATACGTCAGGTCTCCAGTGGCAAAGCAACTGGTTCAGACTCCATCCCAGCTGATGTCTACAAGGAAGGGGGCACAGCCCTGATAGAAAGACTCCACCAATTGTTTTTACTGATGTGACAGCAAGAGACGATCCTCCAGGAATTCAAAGATGCCTCCATAATCCACCTGTAAAGGTAACCTCCAGGCCTGCAACAATCACTGGGGTATTTCCTTACTCTTAATTGTAGGAAAGATACTTGCCAAAATCATACTGAAACGTCTCACTATACACCTTGATCAGAGACTACTGCAAGAAAAAGCCAATGTTGATTCCGAATAGAACGTGAAACAATCAATATGGTGTTTGCTGTGAGGCAGCTACAAGAGAAATTTCAAGAGCTAAACAATGACCTTTTCACTATGTTGATAAAGAACTTTGATACTTTCAGCAGAGAAAGCTTGTGGAAGGTAATGGCCAAGTACGGATGCCCAAGAAAATTTATATCCAAGGTGCAGCATTTATACAATGGCATGCAGGTACAACCCCAGAAGAATTGAGAGACATCTTAGCAATTTTCAGTAACCAATGGCGTCAAGCAGGATTGTGTTCTGGTACCGACAATGTTCAGTCTATTGTTCTCCACCATGCTGACTAATGCTTTCAGAGATGGAGAGGTTAGATTCTGCATCATGTACCGTAGAGATCAAAAACTATTCAATCCCAGGAGGCTTCAAGCAAAAACCAAGGTTTTGACAATTCCAAAGGGGATCTCTTATTTTCCTATGACTGTGCCTTCAATGCTGGCTCAGAAGCCAACCTACAATGCAGCATTGATAAGTTCTGTAGTTCCTGCACAAGCTTTAGTCTCACCATCAGTACCAAGAAGACTAAAGTCCAGCATCAGACAGCCCCTGGAAAACCCTATGTTGAGCCCCACATCACTGTCAACAGCCAAAAACGCAACGTAGTGAACCACTTCACCTACCTTGGTAGCACACTCTCATAGAGCATCACTATTGATGTGTTTGCTTGTATACCTGAATTACATCCAAAGTCGAAAATGAAGGGTCATACAGCAATGTTGTTACCCCAGTAGAGGGTGATACAAGTAGACCACTCAAGCAAATTTCTGAGTGAAATACTAGTAATAGATGCAGCATTGTTTGATGCTTTACAGCCTGATTACAACTGTATTTCTACTACAATGCTGATAATATATGTATGTCACAGTTACCAAAACTGAAAACTTCTTAAAATTAAGAGCCAATACCTAAATCTTTACCAGAGCTAATTAATACTTTATGCACTTCTTTATGTGTAACAGATGAAATTGTACACAAGTACAAGATCCCAGAAAAATTAGTTAAGATGGGCCCCCCACTTGTCATTCAAGAAATCTGAAATGACTTTAGCAAAAGAGCTCACTATTCTGATAAAACCTTTAGGAATATACAAAATCATGTTGTTGATATTAGGCCAATTGTCCAATTAGCAGAATTACTGAAGTCTCTGACTGCATGCTAATGAAGAAGCAAAGATTCTATTTTCTATTACCCTTATGGGTAAGGTGCATTATCATATCTCTTTCAGAAAGAGGTTTGTGATTCGACCACATTTGAAAAAGAAATAATCCAATATTTGTAATATGAATACCCACATTACATCCATGCTTTTTGGAGATGATGTGACCAAGGAAGTTAAAAAGTTGGTTAGTTTACTAGCGCATGAGCAAAAGGTGAAAAGTTGGAGGTTTTTTTTGTTTCTTTTGTTTTGCTTATCAGATTCATAATTTTCATATGGAGATTACTCTTTTTTCAAAATGTCCACCTTATCCTACTTTTTGCACAGGTTCACCTGTCTCTGTGTGCTTTAGACTGGTCTGCCATAGATCTGAGGCCATAAAGTCTAAAATCTGGACACAAAATCAGATTCCGACCATAGGCGAATTTTGGATGGAAAAAAGGGGGTTAAAAAAAATTAGGTTTTCCATCTGTATTTTGTAGTGTAACATGCTTTTCCTAATAATATACAACGAATATAATTTCAAGTAGTGGCATTATCCCATAGCAAGAAATTCTAACATTACTCTTCCCAAATTAAAGTCTAGGGACTTCTCCCCCAAAAAAAGGTTGCTTGATGGTCATTTTGGCTCCAACTCCAAGTTTTTGAGGGTTGGTTGGGCGGCTGCTAAGCCACTTTGTTGAAGGTATCAATTGCAAATGAAATTTGTTAGGTGACAGTCAAAAATGTCCAATATTTTACAAATTATCAGCCTTACCCCCTCATAGAAGATGGATGGGATGTGTGTGTGTGTGTGCACATGTTATGTAGATGTTTAATGTAGCTGTAACAATTTTTCAGTCATATCGCTATGATGTCTGCAGTGTGGCAGTTTACAGTAATGTCTGGCATTGGGGTATCATGCCGCAAACACATAGCATGATGTCTGACCCAGTCACATTATAATGACACCAGGCCAACCAGTCCTAACACTAAATTAATGCTGAGTGTCTAGCTAGTACCAATTTTTTTAGATATTGGCATGAAGATGGTTGGCACTGTGTTTTATGATTGTCAGAATCTGAAATGTCATAAGCAATATATCAATGTACACTTGATCAAAGAATCAATTACAAATCTAACATTCAGACGATGTAATCAAAGAAACACTTATTTCACAAAATATTGTCACTCCATCCTCTCTTTTATATATATATATGAGATGGTATTTCGGCCTGATATCTTTTGCAAATGAAGGCTGCCATCTATCAACTTATGTCAATTACAGAGTGAAAAGTATAAATTTACTGATTGCAATTGATGTTTGTTAAATTATGCAGTCAGAATGTTTAATATTGGAACATACATCGTCAAGCTCACCCCCTCTCGGAATAGGGTTCAACCAGACAACAACAATGAGAACCCAGAAAACCAACTTCACACCCGTTCCCCCTAACTTCATAAAAGAGATAGCATTTGGTCTTAATATTTGGAGAAAAAAAGTTGTCTTTTATTGCCTTCAATCAAATCTGATGTAAAAGGTATTAAGGAATTGACTGCAAATGAAATCTTTTACAAATTATGTGATGCAGTATGAATGCACAATATTGAACCAAATATTGTCACATTGACCAACCTGTGTAATAAAGTTGCTATTTCAATTCTATTATTAGGTAAAGTCAAAGTGTTATGTAAATCGAGATATAGATGTAAAATTGATAAAGGAATTTATTGCAACCAGAATGTTTTATGACTTAGTGTGAAGTGAGCAATATTTGCAAAACAGTCATTACCCTCACACTCTTGTAAAAGGAGGGGTGATATTTTCGTATTAATCTTTGGCAACTTTTATGCTGTAACACACAGTTGTACAACACCTCATATCAATTTCGATGTAAAATTCATCATGGAATCAATTGGAAAAGAAATTTTTGAGATGATTCTAAATAAAATGTGCAATATTAACAAAATATTGTTGTGAGTAAAAATATTTTTCAAAATTATTATAAAACCTAATTGGTGTTTAAGCTTGAACATAACATAACGACTGCTATAGTTAAAAATCAAGCATATTAGTAAAGTTTACATTGTGTCACTAAGAAAGAGAATATTAAAGGAATAAATGTTCCGCTGTTAGATAAACTTAATCTCTCTGTATGAAGTCATTTGTTTTTATCACATGACAATACGGTGCCGGCATTCGCCTGACTCAGTATAGCGCAGGGAACCAAACTATACTTACTCCATCTCAATGAATTACCTCTTTTGTTACTTAGAATGTTTAAGACATAGAATCATAATTATGTATATATTACTGAACATTGCTGCCTACTGTTGTCGAAGACAAGTTTGAAAATCAGAATTTGATACATCAACAATATCACTGACCTTCAATATATCAATTCTGTCCAGTATTATGAAGCATTCTCTGTGCAGATAGATGAGAATTAATTAACATTGACTCCGCAGCAGCATTTTTTGGTGATGTATGCTTAGTCATGATGTAATAAGAATGTGCAAGCAAGGCAATGGGTGGCATTTACCCACAAACCTGGGTTTGAATCTCATAGAGTATGAAGTGAAACAATTATCTAACCTGTATGTTAGTATTATTTGTATTAAAAACTAATTCTAACTCGTTTTATCAATTATTCTCTTGCATAATCCAGGGATAGCATGTTCTGTTTCGCTTGGTGTATATTGGTAATTCTCTTAGATTAATCCGATAAAACTTGATTTAACAATAATAATAATAATGACTTTATTAAAGAGGGTAACACAATTAGCTAAGAACTAATCTACCTTGAGACCCTCATATAAGGAATTTATTTATTTCAGCAGCATCTCAGAAGCCACTGGATACATTGGGTTTGGAAGATGGAAATAGAATGGGCATTTCTAATCTCAACTGGAATACTATTCCAGAGTAAAGTTCCAAAGTATTGGAAACTTTTTTTAAATAATTCCTTATTTGGTTTGGGAATTTTATACTGTTTTGTAGACATCGATCGCAGGTGGGGTGTATTACCAGGTAGCCTATACTGGAATAGGGATTGTAAATATTCAGGAGCACTATTATTGGATATCCTGTACATTAATTTGGCTTTTCTTAAACAGATTCGGTCTTTAATAGGTAATATTTTTAAGTTACCAGCTAAATTTTCCTTGCTTTCTTTCTCGTTTGATATTAGCCTAAATGCTCTTTTATGAAGATTTTCCAACTTTGATATGTTTTTATCATTTGAATTACCCCATACAGTATTACAGTAGTCTAAATAGGGTTGTATGTAACTGTTATAAAATAGTTTTCTGTGCCTTTCAGGAAGAAAATGTCTTATCCTACTGAGAAGCCATAAACTTGAATTAACCTTTTTACTGATATGTTTGATATGATCAGTCCATGACAGGTTATTATCTACCAAAACACCAAGTAGTCTGTAATGACAGACCATTTGCAAATTTTTATCCTTCCATGTCAGACATAGTTCATTGCTATCAAGATTTTTCCTTTTTTCCTTGTTGAGATAAGTAATATTTTAGTTTTACCAGTATTTACTACCATGCCATTGCATGTGCACCAGTTTTCCAGCTTGTTTAATGCATTCTGTAAAGAAATTTCAAGTTCATGCTTTGTGTTTTGGATGTCTGACAATGTTGTGTCATCTGCATAGAGATCTATAGATGATATCGAGTCTCTTAGTAAAAGTGGTAGGTCGTTAATAAATAAAATAAATAGTAATGGACCTAGAATTGAGCCTTGTGGTACTTCATATATAACTGTTTCAGGTTTAGACAGAACGTTTTTTATATAAACATGTTGTGTTCTCTCACTTAAGTATGAAGTAAACCATCTAACTGTTTTTTAATTGCATGGATTTTCAGTTTCTCCAAAACGATTTCATGATCCACCATGTCAAATACTTTCCTGAAATCTAAAAATACAAATCCTATTATTTTACCTTGGTCAAGTGCTTGAAGCCATTTATCAGTTCAGGAGATCAAGGCAGTCTCACTTGAATGTTTCTGTCTAAAGCCTGATTGATTAGGGTGTAACAGCAAGTGTTTGGTTAAATATGACATGAATGAGTCATGGACATGTTTTTCAATTAATTTTGACAAGTTTGGTAGTATTGAGATTGGTCGGTAGTTATTAGCATCATTCTTAGATCCAGATTTGTAAATAGGAGTTACTTTTGCAGTTTTCTATATTTTGGGGACAGATGAGGTTGCAATACTTAAATTGATTATGAATGTTATGCTATCTAAAATAGCAGAGGCAGAAGATTTAATGAGTCTTGGACCAATCTGATCAAGTCCTGTAGCTCTCTTGGTATCAAGTTCACTGAGACATTTTTTACCAAAGTTTTTTGATACTGGTGGGATAGAGAAACATACATCCTTTGAGATTTTACTGCTGCAGAACTTTTTCAGTTCACTAAAGTTGTTTTCTATCACTGGTTCCTTTAACTTTGTGGTAATGTTGGTGAAAAAAATCATTGAAAACATTTGCAATGTCATCAGTGACTATGGTGTCATTTACCAGAAGTGAGTGAAATTTACTTGTCTGATTGTTGTGTGTTCCTCCAGTGAGTTCATTGAAGACTTTACAAATGGAGTTTGTGTTGCTCTTTTTGTTTTCAAGCAATGACTGATAATACGACTTTTTAGCTTTTTTAATCATACTTGTTATTTTATTTCTCCATACTTTATATTTTACATGGTTTCCTCTAGCCTTGAATTGGTCTCATGTTTTCATAGCATCTAGTATTTCAGTAGTAAGCCATTTAGGTTGGATTTCATTCTTTACTTGATGTACTTTCAATGGTGCATGCTTAGAGACTACATCCATAAATAAGTCAGTCCACACTCTCAGAGCTTCATCTATGTCATCCAAATTTTGGATCATATTCCATGGAACTTTACATAGGTCATCAAGAAACTGTTCTTCCCTAAAATGTTTGAACAATCTGTAAGTGATCGTTTTGTGTGTGTTTTTCTTATTTCTCTTGCATTTAACCTTTCTTGTCAAAAAAGTAGGATAGTGGTCACTAAGACCAACATTTGGTACATTAACACAAGCCACATTGTCTGGTAGGTTGGTATAAATGTGATCAATAAGAGTTCTTGATTTTTCTGTTACCCTTGTGGGCTCATTTACCATCTGGACTAAGCCTAATGATTCAATAAATTCCATCCAGTTGTCCCTTATTTGAGTGTTGAGAAGGTCCTTATTTATATCACCAAGTATATATGCTTCTTTCTCCTGTGCAAGAACATTTTCCATTTGTTTAAAAAAATGTTCATTCCAGATTGCTTTGGAGGAAGGTGGCTTATAAATGAAACCAATTAGGAATGATTTTGCATTATTTTGAGAAATTTTCACCCAGATACTCTCAATTTCATGTGACTCCAAGTCAAGTCGCCTTTCTGCAATTACATCTTCTCTAATGTATACAACAAGACCTCCCCCCGCTGTCTCTCTGTCCCTGCGTAATGGTTTATTGTAGCCTTGACAGTGAAATAGATTATCATTGTAGTTAGCATTTAATTTAGTTTCAGCGAGTCCTAAAATATGCATATTATTTTCTTTAGAAATCAACATTAACTTAATCTGGTCTATTTTTCCCAATATACCTTGTACATGTAGGTGATCTATGTTAAAACCTTTTGAATTTAGTTTCATATTGATTATATGTATGTTATCATACAGTGGGGCACACAATGAGATTGTCTCTGTACTACTTTTATCATTCTGACATCCTATTTCTGTATTTAAATGGTCATATATATTAGCATTTTCAAAGTCAGATGCAGACCCTGAAAATCTGTTAGCTTTTGCATTTACAACAGTGTCCAGTGAATAGTTAGAGACAAGAGTGTCACTTGGTACATTTAGATTTGTTGTAGTAAATGAAGCATTGGCATTCTCCTCTTTGCCAGCTTCCTAGTATGTATAATACAATGCTGTACACAGACTTTGTTTGTGTCCATATTTATGACATATGAAGCACTCAATCTGTTTGCCATGATGGCATACTTGTGTCATGTACCCAGTTTCTCTACAGTAGAGATAGTACTCTTCATTACAGTGTCTGAAAATGGGGGCAAACATGTTATTATTTCTCAGTAGTTGAGAGGTTCCTTTACTGCTTAGATGAATTTTGTCTCTGTTGTAGAGTCTTAGGTTGACATCCTGGTTCTGACGAAAGAAAGATGTGTATTGTGGAATGTACTGTATGTTGAAGTCTTCACATAGGTCAATTATGAGATCATTGATTACATTCACCCTGGTGTCCACATGAGGAGGTAGTCCTGATATCATTATTTTACATGTATCTGGACTGCAATTTCTTTCATAGGAATCCAGAATGACTATGTAGATAGATGAAAATTAATTACTATCTCACAGTGTGAGTGTCTGCGAGACAAAAGTGCATATAATACTGACACAGTAGCATCAATTTGTGGTGATGCGTGATTAGTCATGATGGAAAATGGGCTGACACATTCAGGAGCAAGACAATAGGTGCCATTTACCCACTGACCTGCGTTTAAATCTCAATAAAGTATGATCTTTTGAAAATATATATATATACACAGAGAGAGAGAGAGAGAGAGAGAGAGAGAGAGAGAGAGAGAGAGAGAGAGAGAGAGAGAGAGAGAGAGAGAGTCATCATCAAGTAAACAAATAAATGAATTAATGACATCTCAGTTACATGAGTAGGACATTACCAACCACACACCCCAGCCAAGACCTATATACAGAAAGGAAATAAATGCTTTTGATTACAAGGTGGTTTTAATTTAGATGATTTTCAATGTACAAAGAAACTGGACTATCTAAATGTGGTTTATAGAAGTTGTAGTCATATTTTAGGAATGGTTTGAATGGAAGGTAATAGTAAAGAATGAATAAATGCAGCAAATACATACTAGTCAAGCATGTTGGCTGTGAGAGTAGTTTGTTGTACAGATTTGGATCCATCTTTCTGAAGGCACTGTCAGTTGGTGCAAATACAGTCAAATCTCCATCTTCACGCAACATCTGTCCGAAGCCAGTTCTATCAACAACTGCAATAGTAAGCATTTTAATATTTTATGCAGACTACATAAAGTTATGACTACTTCCATTTCTAATGTTTTACTGGGGTTGTCTCCCCATGGAGTGATCAGAACCAAAAGTAGGTTGCATTTTGCATTTAAATGGATGGACCTAGGTAAGAAAATTAAATCATTTAAAATCCATTTAGCATTCCAAATTTTATCAGCTTACTCTTCAAACGTCTTTTTCTTCCAGCTACAAAAATTGTTCTCAATGAGATGGACCCAAGCTTAACTCCCTGGAATCTATGACATTTTCCTTCTTTGCATCTTTATTATATGTTATGCATGTAGGTATATAAACTCAACCAATAAATCTTTTCAGCAGTTTAAGAACAATTGCAGATTTTGGATAGCAGAAAATGAACCAACATCCAGTAAAGAAATGTTTCGTTCTTCATATTTATTGATTCTTTAGAAAATACAAACCACAACTAAGCAATATCAACAATGTGTTCGTTCATTTAAGAGCAACCCCCTATGGGAAATTATTAAACTATAATTATAAAAATTATGTTTCATTCAACTTATAAACTACTCCAAGAATGCTGGATGACTCAGCACAGAGTCATAAAGATTTGTCAAAATTATACTTACTGAAAAGGAACTAAAGTCACATTAGATATAATAAAATGTACAACACTCTCTTGCTATAATGCCATCCAAGCCATAGAGTATAATATCCAACAATGAAACTGCCTTAAAATGAACAACACTCCCTTGCTGTATTGCCATCCAAGGCCTAGAGTACATAATGCCTAACAGTGAAACTGCCTTAAAATGTACATCACTCCCTCACTATAATGCTTTCCATGGGAGCCAGAGTATAATATCTTTTTGTGAGAACACCTTATAATGCAATAACCACCTCATTATATTGCAGTCCACGAGAGACAAGGAGTGTGATGCCTTTTACATCAATGTTTTTTTCCTTTCATCTTTTTTTTAGGTCTCTTAGTGGTAGAGTGGTGCTGTGTTATATGTGTTCGTGATATACTGGTTGTATTTCTAATATGCATATGGCACACAGAAACACAGAGAGACATATCATTGGTTCATATTCTCATCCATAACAAGATAGCAAAAATATATTTCCAAACTGTTAGCTGATTTTTATTCAGCCATTTAGACTACTTCAGCCTGGTCCATCTGATTGTATGAAGGGTTCATTTTGGTTTGAGATGGAAATTTTAAAACATGCGAATTAGTCACCTTGTATTTGCTAATTTGCAGAATGGACCAGGAAAAGATTTTGCGGAGAAAAATGCATTGGCATATGATCGAGAAAAGTGGAGGGAACTGGTCAGATATTCAGCAGCACAGTGCCTCAACAACCACAATAGGTCAAGAGACTGAGGAGGAGGAGGATACTAACAACAGTTGCAAATTAAAGTAACTGGGTATCACTTCTCCACCACTTATATTTTGTATTGATATAGGTACTGATAATATCAGTGATATGGAGGAAATACTGATATCTCAAATAATTATTGCACCCCTATATATATCTATTGCACCCCTATATATACTGTAGAGTTAATATATAAAAAAGAGAACAATACTGAATATGAAAGTGTATAAAACATACACAACAAACTATTAAAATATATGAGAATGATGCAAATAATAAATTTCTTGCCATTAAGTTTCAGTTAACTCAACAAATTTAAATTTCCTAACCTGCTATGAGCGACCTTTGCTATGAGTGACCACTGGTCATTTTCGACCACAATAGTAATGCACGGATCAATTTTGTTATATAAACACTCTGCTATGAGTGACCACCTGTTCATGACAAACAACCGCAATATCTTGGCAAAATATGCATTCTGACACTGCTATGAACGAGGATGAACTCTGATGACATTTATTTAATCCCTGTAAAAACAACTGCTCATACTTTCTCAATTTTTCTTTTAAAAAAAACAAAAACACAATAGGCTGGTTATTGATGTCTGACTTTTTTGTTAGTTCTGCTTATAGTGTTTTGTTGCTTTTGTTGTAAAACCAGATGAAAGTATATGTTGACTATTTTCTAGTCTGGTTCCCTGCTTAGTATGATCCTGCATTCTTATACACTATTTCTATAGGGGTGAGCAACACTGGAAGCATAAAAAGCAAGGGACCAGACTAATTATTCCCACATTTAGCCTGCTTCCAGGCCTTAACGTAACATGAGAACAGACACCACTGACATATATGTAATCATTTGTTAAAACAACTATTTATTTAGCAATGATTGTTCTGATAAAAAAACAAAACAGAACAGGAATCTTAAAAATAGAAAAAGGTATTTTTGCTACTGGTGAAAGATGCTACAGTCCTTAAACCAGGCTAATGTAGATGTCACAAATTGCTATTGTACTGCCTAATTTGACATATATTGTTCATCTTTTAGAGTTAATGCATATTGCCAGGAGTGAATAAAGTCATTGTCTATTAAACCAGTATGAGAAAATCATTTGTGAGATTCCATTGATAGTGTTCAAGACTTGTGATGTGATGTTTGTTGTCTCCAATCGCCCCCCCCCCCCTCCTCTGATATTAGATTACATCCTAATCACAAAGCTGTCATCTATTTAAGTTAGTATGACTGGGTTACACACTTTGCTTATAGAGTTAATCACTGTATGTCATCTTTGAATGTAGCTTGACTTTTGTCTCTGAGTAAATGGTTCTGTTTCTGGATGATATAATTGTTTATTTTTTTCATAATTGTTAGATATGCATTGCACATGGATAGATTTTTCATATTTCCCACAGTTCAGTCAAAACTGTCTTTACGTTCAACTACCACTAATAATTTTAACACCTAGTTTTGTTTTTTTATGGTTTAATGCCATTTTTCAGCACAATATAGGCTATACATGGTGGCCAGTATCATTGGTGGAGGAAGAACCCGGACAACCCCCAGAAAGAACCACCGACCCACGAGAAGATACTGGCAAGCCTTCTCACATAACTACATTTGCCGAATCTTAGACTCGAACACACGCAGACAGAGGTGAGATGGCAGTAGTCCGTAATGGACAGCACTTTAGACCACTCGGCCACTCGGGGCCCCTTTAACACCTAGAACCTTAATAACAATGAATGAACCTCCAACTAAAAGCAGATAAATTTTAAGGCTGGATTAAATATTAACTGTAACTGAAAGAAGTGACAAACAAAAGCAGACCACTTGCAAAAAAGTGGTTTAGCTGTCGGTAAAACAAATTTAGGTTGTTATAAAGGAAAAGATGTTATTCAGAAATGATTTCATATGCTTAAATATGTGATCTTCAAATGTAAATGTGATTTCATGTTTAATGATAGAAGTATATCTTTACTGTTTAATAATTTTGATTTTAGATGAATAGATACAAATTTTAGCAACAACCATTAATAAAGAAAATAACATATGTACAGTGATTGTGGTTATTTTTCTTGAAATTGTTCTAAAACTGGACCTTGGAAACTGGTCTTTTGTACAAACCTGCTATGAGAGACCACCTGTCTTGAGAGACCACTTTTTGTTGGCAGAAGGGGTGGTCTAACATAACAAATTTTACTAAACAAATATTTTATAACTGCATTGCTAATATCATGGATGAAAGTTTTAAGAAATATAATCTTGTGACCACTAAATGCATGAAAATGTTGTGAATATACCTGTTTTGAGATAACTGAGGTCTGGATTTCTGCTGATTTTGTCCATCAGTGAATCTGTGACTGGTTGGAGGATTTCTTCCACAACATGGATTACTCCATTTAGAGCCATACTGTCTACAGTTATGACACGTTTACAGTCAGTAGTCATAATCTTGAAAAAATGCAATACCTCACTTAAAAAGGATGATATTTCATACTGACAATAATTTGAAACAATCAAATAATAAGAATAATAGTTTTCCAAATGCAATTTTTTTAAAAAAGTATTCAAAAACCTTAAACATTTCTCTTGATTCTTTAAAACCATTTCTTAACAAATTCATGAAATTATCAAACAATTGTTGATCATCCATCCATCATGTGATATTACTTGTCCATCATCAGTTCATACATCCATGAAAAATGCATACAGAAAAACAGTATATATTTGCAAATATTCAATGCATATATTCATGTGTACATATATACATACGAATGAAAATACACACACATGTACTCACACATTCATATATACATACAACATAAGTATATGCATATATTGCATTCAAAGATATATTTTTTCAATCATTTGATCCATCCATCTATAAAATATAGTATGACCCCGCTATAACACGTTAGTTGGGAGACATAGAACAGTGTTATAAATCGAACTGCGGTGTTATAAACAACCATGTACAGTACCACAGGAGTCTGACGTTTTATCAATAAAATACGGCGAAATGTCTGACAATATGAATTACCCTTATCAATAATATATATATATATATATATATATATATATATAAACACAAGGAATGCAAGCATGACCATAACCCTTCGCTCGATTTGACTTTTTCTCACGAGTCTTTTATCGCTTCACAATCGCAAGAAGACTGAAAAACTACACATATGCATTCAATTGACAGTTACTTACCAACGTATAGCTCTTAAATGACCATGTCCTGAATCCAATTGATGAATTGACTTTTATTTTCACCAGTACGGTCACAATCCCTCGCTAACCAACAATATCTGACGGAAGAAGCCCATTCTACCAGTTTCTACCCTGCAGTAAATATGCTGAATAACATGATGAAAGTAATTTCACAAGATAAAATGTTTATCTTGCTTTTTATTTCAGATTGTGTCATTTTATAATTTTATTTAAATTTCCAGAACAGAAATATGCAGTCAAAGTTCTGATAGTAGAAATAACGGTTGATGACATCATCACACCTAAATATTTATGACTGTTGCTGGACCCGGTAACTTTAAAATCACAGATTCTGTGCCATGTTCGGTACAATTATTAGACACTAATGGATATTTACTGCAGGGTAGAAACTGGTAGAAAAAGGGATCAGTAACCATGGTTTCCTGTACCACAATATCCTAATCAACAATGAAGAAGTAAAACGTGCAGCATATTTCACTCTGATCTGACCAGGTCTTGAGTATTGCTCAACTATGTGGAACCCACATAATAAAGATCTAATAAATAAGATAGAGATGATTCAGAGGAGAATTGCTAGATTTATCACAAATAATTATTGTAACACTAGCAGTTGCAGTGCAATGCTGAACCATCTCCAGTGGGAATCACTCGAATCCAGGCCCAGCTGACCATGATGTACAAGACTACGAACAGCCTAGTGGACATATCAGTGGACAAATACCTGACCCTGGCATACAGACAAACTAGGTCAAACCAAAAGAAAAAGTTCCAATTAAAGTCAGCATCATCAAATTGTTTCAAGTTCAGCTTCTTCCCAAATACAATAGGGACTTGGAACAAATTACCATAAACAATTGCAGAAGCTCCTGACTTGGTATTTCACAAGCAGGAACTTTCCAAAATCACATTCTCATAAACTAGTCAGCTACAAGTAAGACCTAGTGATTCTCAGGGCTATGCTGGTTGAGGTTTCCATATCTCATTGCCACTACAGTAGCTGGATTGGTCTGAGTATGAAGGGATGAAAATGTACACTGACACTTTTATTTATTTCTGCGTTTCCTATTATTACTCTTATGACAGTCCTATCACTTCCATCTTTACTTTATCTTTGACGATGCACCACCCGCTGCTTAAGAGTCAAGTGTGACTGCATCAACATACTTATAGACAGATAGATAGAAAAATGAAAATAAATTTTATACACGTTCTTTTTCGCACTTTTAAGAAGAGTATGAGAATAATACATGTAAATGATATTTCAGCCACAATCGTCTTATATTCAAATTTATATATGCAATCTCTTCTCCAAAATGATAATAAAACTCTTAACTTATTATATTTTTCATACTTATAAGAATTTTTTGGTTTTGGAGAAAAATACATGTAATAAGGTACCTGAAATTTTGGGAGCAATGCCATGACTGTGTTATAATGGAGCACGTTACAGCGGGGTCACACTGTATATAGACGTATATTTATAAACAGACATACATGTTGAGCCGAATTATACAGATTCACCCTGATTTTGCTCTTGAATGGACTGGCTGTTTCGATGAGTTGGTTGTTTTTCAGATGAGGGCTGGTCAGTTTCACCAGGGCAAAGTGACCCAGGATCAAGTTCCTGGTATCCTGCAGCAGGGCATCAGTCGCTTGCTTAGATACAATCACCACACTGCCATTAGCCTTGGAAAAAGAAAATACTATTGTCTCATTTGTAACTAAATTACACAAGGTAATTCTCTTCTTTTTATTAAAAAAGACCAAACTAAAGGAAAAAAACTTAACAAGAGTTCCTCTGAGGGACTCATGCTCTCTAATGGGTGAAAAGAATTTCCAGGAATTCAAGACAGGACCATTTATTCTTTTTAACTGCTGATTGTTGAAACCATCTCTGATATTCATCAGCAATAATAAGATTAACACCATTTTCATTTAGAACAAAGTAGATATCATTAAAAATCTTTTGATGAAAACCCCATTTCATAATTATCATCCATTCAGGGGGTGTAGTGACAATAAGATTTTCATGACAGCTGTTATGGCAGTCATATTGATATTTGACTGGAACCATTTTCATTTAGTACCAACAAGGCGTCATAAGAAGTGTACTTGAGAAAGCACCATGTTTATATACCATGCTGTCAAGATAGTCACCTTGGTGGCTATATTGAGATTTCTCAATTTCATTTAGAACTCTTCAGATGAAAATGACTTTCCATATAAGAGGACTGGAGAAAACAAGATTTCTGACACAATTATATATTGGACATCGGATTAGTACCGTTTTAATTTATAGGATCAACAAAATAGTATAAGTATTTTGGAGAAAATCATTCAGAATAATTAGTGCCAAGCTTGGTCAGCTGGTAATTCTATCAGCCATATTAGAAATCATATCAATACCATTTTGATTTAAGGCAAACTAGACATCATAAGACAGACAGACAGACAGACAGACAGACAGACAGATAGATAGACAGATAGATAGATAGATAGATAGATAGATAGATAGATTGTCATGCTTCAAATGATTGCTTAGTTGAAACCACTTTATAATTCTGGCAAGTCAAGGCTTGATATAATACCCGAAGAGGGACCTCATTTTCACTCAGAGGCAGTGATTTGATTTTCTGGAAGGCTTCATCAGTGGGTCCAAAGATAGTGAAGGTGTTGTTGGTCTCAGTAAGCATAGGCACCAGATCTACTTCTTTAATGGAATGTATCAGTTCATTGAGATTCAACTCCCTTGCAGTTGAAATAAAGTCTTGCAATTTCTTGGCTGTAACAGGGAAGACAATGGTTTATACAGCTTGTAATAAAAATAACATAAATCTCATAAATGCTATCACATTATTTTGGTCACATGAGTCACTTGGGAATAAACAATTAAGGTCCATATTAAACATTTCTAATAACAAAGTTTTCATCATTATAGAGCATTACAATATAAACGTATGACCCAGCTGAGAGTCCCAGCTGCAAAGACCTCTTCGAGATAACTAGCAAACTAATGTCGAGGAACAAATGTACACCACTTCCGACAACCTTCTCTCCAGTAGACCTTCCGGAAAAATTTGCAAATTTCTTCTGTAACAAAGTACAAACCATTAGAGATTCGTTTGACAGCACAATTTCAACTGACTTGTCACCATACAGTTGTGATGCAGAATTTCAGCAACAAGCATTAGGAGCATTTGAACCTGTTTCTATTGATTTAGAACAGAAAATCGTGATGAAAAGTGCACCAAAGTCTTGTAAACTTGATCCAATTCTGACATCACTGCTGCTTGAGTGCTTAGAACCAATATTACCTTCACTAACTGATGTTATTAATATCTGTCTCTCATTGGGGGAATTCCCATCATTTTTCAAAACTGCCATCCTGAAGCCTCTGCTGAAGAAACCAACACTTGACCATAACAATTTAAAGAACTACCGCCCAGCTTCTAAGCTCCCATTCATATAAAAATTTTTAGAAAAGGTTGTTCTAACCCAACTTTTATCTCATTTGAGTTCAAACAGTCTTTTTAGCAATGTACAGTCTGCATATTGTCCTTGCCACAGTTCGGAAACTACTCTTCTGAAAGTATTTAATGACATTCTCTCTGCTTTGGATAGTGGAAAGATTACAGTCCTCACTCTCCTGGATTTATCTGCAGTATTTGACACAACAGACCATGATATATTACTTCACCATCTCCAGCATGTATTTGGCATTTAGAATGTAGCCGTACAGTGGTTCAAGTCCTACTTAGTCAACAGGACACAAATTATATCTGCAAATGGAATACATTCCAGCCCAGTTGATGTACATTGTGGTGTTCCACAGGGATCTGTTCTTGGACCTGTTCTCTTCATTCTATACACTCAGCCACTCTCAAGTGTCATGGCTCATCAAACAGTATCGCACCAATTGTATGCTGATGACACCCAAATATACAAGTCTAGCCACCCAACTGAAGTTGATGCTACCATCCATGGAGTAGAGAGGTGCATTTCTGATGTGATATCATGGATGACATGTAACAAGATGCAGATGAATGATGATAAAACTGAGGCTATTCTGATCACAACAAAAAGACTTTCTCATTCACTTTCTTTACCTCAGACAATAAATATCAGCAACATGAACATTAAATTCTCACAGTCAGTACGAAATATAGGCGTTACTCTAGACAGTACTCTCACATTGCACCAACATGTCATGAAACATCTGCAAGGCTGCATATCTTGAACTGAGACGCATCAGTTCCATTTGTAAATATCTTTCAGTTGATGCCACTAAAACACAAGGACTATTATAACTCAAATCTGTCTGGTTTGTCACAATATTTACTCCAGAAACTTCAAAATGTTCAAAACACAGCTGCACGGATCATCTTTAGATCAGAGCACACCTCACCACCTCTCTGTACCCTACATTGGCTATGGATTCCATACAGAATCAAATACAAAATTTGTTCTCTGTGCTATGTTGCAACGACAGACTCCAGTCCAACATACGTATCCAGCCTCACCCATGTGTATACACCAGCTAGATACTTACGCTCTTCTTCTGACAATCGTATACTCATTGTTCTGATGGTGAAAACAAAGTCATATGGACAACGTTCTTTTGCATACCAGGGCCCATCGACGTGGAACAAATTGTCCATTGAAATTATAAACAAAGACACAGTGGTACCATTTAAGAGTGCTTTTAAAACTCACCTGTTTCGACTGCAGGAACAAACTTAGAGACCTAATCATGTTTTGTATCTTATATGTTTTCAGCATGTTTTTTGTTTTCCAATTTCATTGTTTTTGTCATTTGTTTTTCTGTAGTGTAGTCATATCATTTTTGATGGTGAAAAGAGCTTAGAGCTTCGAAAAATTAGGCGCTATACAAAGTCCTCATTATTATTATTATTATTATTATTATTATTACACAATGAGCAGCAGACAGGGTGAACAGGCCAAGTTTTCAAAACAAAAATAAAGCCTCTATGGGGAGAGGGCAAAACCATCTCAGATATTTGTCAAACTATAGCCTCCTATATATGCCGAGAGGGTGAACAGACCAACTTATAATAGGTGTTTATTTTTCAAACTAAGGCCTCCTACAAAACCCCCCAAAAATAGTGTCAAAAAACAAAACTAAGGCCTCTGACTAACAGAAACACCAATTTGATGTCGGACCCTCTCTGCTGCTACAAATTAAATCATATATAACAATAATAGTAGGAAAATCAAGCAGAGAGGGTGAACAGACCAAATTTATAGAGGCATCTGCTTAGTAAACCAAGGCCTCCTCCAAAACCGAAAAAATTAATGTGAAAAAACAGAACTAAGGCCTCTGACCAACTGAGACACATATTCGTTGTAACACCCATATTGCCACTATGAATTAAATCATTTTCTCAACCGAATATTTTATCAAGTCTGATACGATATCTTGAGCTGGGGTCATGTACATTTATTGTTATAAATCCGTGAGGGGCTGATTTAGCATGACTAAAGAAATTTCTAAAAAGACTATAATCCATGTCACCGCTACACCAGGTCTTATGAAGCAACATAATGTCACCATCTGATGAGGACATACCGCAATACATAGCAATCAGGTAATTGTTGAACAATTTAATCGAACACTTGCTGAGCAGTTATGTGGATATCAATACGTGAAGGAATTTATTCAAGACAAGAGATCTTGTGAATGGATTGCAAGATTATCAAGTGTGACAGCTGCGTTAAATAATAAAATTACCGGAACAATCAATATGAAACCTAATAACACGATTACAAACAAATATATCCCCACACAAAATGATTTTTCATAACAACGAATACTCAGTAATGTGACTGTGGGATATATTTATATGAACCAGGTGAACTTTAAGGTGGTAAAAAAAGAGCTACTGATCCTATTTGGAGTGTTACCACACAAAATATCTAACATAACAAGACCCGCAATCAATAGATTAGATTCAACTGCCCCTCTGCGTGGATTAACATGTGAAGTTATACCCAAGGATACATTATTGCCACCACAATCAGTTAACGAGCACCTCTGCATCTATTACATTCAAGACAGGTCAGCATAACATTTTCTCGTGTACGACCACGACTGCTATCTTTTCTGTCTGCAGTAAATTGTCGGGGATTTTTTTCTTTAGACCAACACCATATCATAATGCATGTACAATTACATCTTGCACAGTGATTATTCTCCTGTTGTTTTAATGTCATTAAAAATTCAGCATCAATATCAAATTCTCTTATTTTTATAATCTGCGAGTTTTTTTCTTATTATATCATCCCTGATAATTTCATTGTTGGTGTTGTCATTAGCATTTAAAATGACTCTACAAAGCTGATTTATTCTTCTAACTCGTGACACTGCGAGATAAACTAAATTCAACCACTTGATGTGATTATCTACGATCCAAACAATTGTATCAGAGATGAGTGTATCGTCATTGCATATCCTAGCATCCAGGGAGATTTGTCAGCACATAGTGTATCTTTGACAACATTGATATTGACCAAAACAATATCATTTAATATGAGAGACTGTTTTCCCTCGAATATCAACTTCAATATTCTGTCTTTGTGGATCAGCTGATCTATAACATAATGGAACAGGCAATTCTGAAAACTTTTCTTTATGCACTTCAAATAATTGGTGCTGAAGTGTGTCTCTGACTATCTTTCTACTTGCCGCTATCAAATCGTTTGGTCTCCATGCTTCCCAAAAATTATTTTATGAGGTTTCTGAAATTATTTTATCCGCTATTTCACCTTTAATTTTATCCGACTGCAATCTGATTATTTTCTTGAACTCACTTAATTCTGAATCGAGTGCTCTATGATCAGTATTAATTTCTTCATAATAATCTACAAATTGCTTTAACCAATCGTGCAGAGACAAACCGGTTAATGGCGGTGGTTGACCATGATCGCCACACATTATCATGGCTGTATTTTTCAATAATAGCCAATCAAGAAACACTTTTAATATATCCAGTGACACTGTGCATATCTCATCCCAAATAATGATCTTTGGAATATATTTATCTCCCATTTAATCAGGAATCCATGCGTCACCCTTTTACTGAAAGAAACTGATAAGTGCAGGGATTAACTCCTCATTGTTTCATTTCTCTGGCGAGTCTGTGTGAGGGTGTGGAAATATAAATTCAGGTATATATATATATATATATATATATATATATATATATATATATATTTCTAAGCACACCATGGTTTCTAGTGTATGTAATTATGTAATAACTTTTAAAACATATATTTGTCAGATTGGAACATAGCGTATTGCTAACGTGTCTGATTCTTGTCCTGGGGACCAGAGTTCAAATCACATAGCTGGCATATTGTCGACGGTTGCGTAATAGCGTTTTTTCTATAGAAAGTGGGGGCACCAACCCGAAAGCATTTCATGTACATCTCCCATCACATTTGAATAATGTGGTGGATGCATTTTCTCTTAGAAAATTTACTGGTGGTATGTCTTTGAGTGCCCCTAAAAATAAATATTAGCATGGATGTAAAAAGCTCAATGTCACACTGAGGTGACCA
This sequence comes from Unio delphinus, assembly GCA_029339505.1. Classification (NCBI taxonomy): domain Eukaryota; kingdom Metazoa; phylum Mollusca; class Bivalvia; order Unionida; family Unionidae; genus Unio; species Unio delphinus. The sequence continues at coordinate 1,818,932 of JAQISU010000007.1, read as the reverse complement.
CGCAGGATGGTTGAGAAAGAACTGTCGGCCAAAGTGGTCATAGGCTCGAAGTTAATTCTCAAAAGAGTTATCAAAAAAGGAAAAATAGGACCCTATGAAACACACAAGGCCAATAAAAGGGACCCAGTGAATGATAACCGCTTATCACGGCTACTGTTTATTTTTTTCTAAAAATTTTATTTAAAATTATATTTATTATATATCAATGATATAATATTTGCTATTACAAATTAAAAAAATTAGGGAATACAACACAGAAATGACCAGAATATTTTTTTCATGCATGCTTGATTTCATCAATACTGACAAAAGATCGTGTACATGTACCTTAATTTCATCATTAAAAAACAATTAGTAACCTAATTAGTAATCATATTATAAATAAAATATTGTTTTTAGAATGTTCTTTTAAGAAATAATATCTTATTATATTATCCTTAATTTATCAAATATAAACTGAAATATTTTATGTATCTTATAAATATTTTTGGTACCCTAATAAAATCAGCGCAGATTGACATTGAAGATTTCACATAGTGACTTATTTGTAAAGTCCCTCTATTCAGGTCAATTAAGTTACCAGATTGGTCAGTGAATTTAAAATTTATTCTTGTTAATAAATTATTATGACACTGCATATAGACTTGTGTCACTGCTTCCTGCACTATTAGAAATCCAGGTGGAAGCAGTGGTGTAAATGAGTGTAAAATGTATACCTGCAGGGCCTTATTTGATTTTTTCGAGGTTTATTTGATAGCTTTTATCAATAACATCACATACTAGATTTACTGTGATTACCAAGGATATATTTACATTTCCAGGCGATATGTGTCTCCCACCTCCGTCTGGGTTATTAATGTATCAGAGAGTATTATCCTATTTTTTCTCTATGCAGCGAATATTTTAGTAAAATTCTCGTTGATAAGATCTCTGAGTGTTTTCTTTAGTTTATTGGTTTTCAGTGCTGGTATTATGAATGTTTAGAATTGTTGTTCGGTTATGTTGAAATAACTGATAAATACATAATACAATGGTTCTTGGGTTCCATAGCGTTTATAATACTCTTCATTGATTATGAAGTCACAAATTACATGATTAATATACTCGATATCATGAATGATCGGATTTAAATGCTGAATTGTTTCGATAATCTGCTGTTTTAGGTCATCAGAATACTGCTGTATAATACTTGCAAATAAATTCCTTAATTTATCAAATATGAAAATGAGTATAGGAGTAATTGTGTCTGAAAAAAATTAAAAATACTCCTCTTTGAGAACCAGGCTCCTTGGCGTGTCATACATGAATCATTTATTAAAAAATCTTAACGAATTACCATAATCAATAAAAAAAATAAACATGAGAAAGTGCTTTTCTGTACTGTGGTTGTGTTAAAAAAAATTCACATCTGTGGTAAAATCATTTAGGTTTGGTTTATGTGGTCTTTGATAGGGTGGATTTTCAGGCCATCCTAGCACTGTTCTAATCGATGACTGATAAATATCTACAACATAACCAGGTGAGTTTATCTCGATGGCAGCTGATAATGTTGGTTCGTGTACTATTATAGCAATTTTTTATTCTTTTCCTGTAATGGATTTTATTCTATGCTGGAATTCATTATTGATTTGTTCCATTTGATAATTACCGGAGATCGATAAAGATACAACAATCCATTCAGGGTTTTCATCCTTATCATTTTTTTTTGCAAACACCAGGGAATTATTTGCCTGCCACCAATCAAATGATTTTGATCTGATGTTGGGCCAGCTGTAATATATTCTTAATTTTGCAAGCATGATTTCCTTTACCGGAATTGGCATTCGAACGTTCATGAATTCAGGGTTAGGTTATTGAGATCATGGTTGTCTTTGGCGGGGTTGTATTTAAGGCTATCTGTTGCAGTAGCTCCCTTGATTCCATCAAAGATATTATTAGCTTTTCTAATTTTAATATCGCTGTATCATAGATCTTAATAATTGCTGAGAACTCATCATCGGATAGTATTGTATCGTTGAGACTGGATGATATCAATGAAGATAATTGGGAATATGCAGCATTAGCGATATGTAATTTAATTATATAATCATGTAGTTTATTCTGACTACACGTGGATAATTTGTTTGCAATTATATTAGCAGCCCGTGTAATTGTTGCTGCCGCTGAAACACAAATTGTGACAATTGCTGGTGCAATCACTTATACAGCTGATAGCAATATACACATTCCAGCAATAACAGCTGAAACCGAATACACGATTATATCAATGCTGTTAATACGGCTGTAATTTTTTAATTTTTTTTTTACCTGATACATATCAATGAGATTTTTTAGTTTCGTTTGTAATTCACGCACTTGATCATATTGATACAGCTGGAGATTCAGCATACTATTTACTTAAATCAATTACAAATTCTACATACCATGTGAATGGCGCCGATGTTAAATTACCAATATTAGGGGTTAGAATAAATGTTTCGGTGGACCCTATATTTATGATTGCATTTCGGCTACCAACACCCGTAGATGAACTTGATGATATACTAAACTGTAATGGCGAAATTAGGGTTAATCTATAGATACCCGGGACCTCGGCAGTAATTGAAAAAAAATGTTATTTCGAGGTGTCCAGGTGAAAGACCCATGTTGTATCGAGTACACAGTATTGATTTTTTTTATGCGGTATTGTAATTTTATCAAGATGCTCAGTGATAGCAGGAAAATCACAAACGATATTATTCCGTGTTTGTGTAATCTTGTCGATAGTTGTTTTAATATCAGAAAACTTCATGGGGATATTTGGCGATTTTCGAAAGAAATTATCTGTGGTTTCTTCAATGCTTCTAAACTTTCTACGGAGATTTGCAAAAGACACGGATACATGAGCATCATACATGGTTCGCAATGTTGATAGTCTATTATTTATTGTCTCTACATAACTTTTTGTTACTGCGTCAGTGTCAGATGTTGGATCACCAAGTGATATTATTTTATTTAAGTTCATGTCGAGGGGCCCTATCATTGTATCACCGGATTTTTTTTACCCGCGAGTGAATATTATCTACCACAGTTGAAAAAAGAACTTCTGGTTTAATTGTACCACTGGAATCAAACGACACTATCGAATTTTCGGTTAATACATTAATTTTAACTATATAATCTTTCAATGAGAGATTACTCATTTTTAATATCCCCTGTTTGTCTTGAAATACGACTATTTTGTTTGGATCCACACTTGCAAGATTTAGCAATTCGGGTATTTCATCCTCGATCAAAAAATATATATTTTTTGGGTTGCCAATAATTCACCGGTGGGTTTGTTTGTCAAGAGGGATCTCCTGTAAATATCAATCATTATACTCTTATAATTAGGATTAACATTTACTACATCAAAGTCAGCTGCTGGCCTCATATATCCAGCTGGTGTCGGATCAACTGCGGTTTATCGTGTTTACTTTATCCAAGTATATTGAACATCTTCAGCGTGATCATTAATATCCTTGGAAAATATCATGGATGGGCCAGCTGATCTAATCATCAGAATATCTTGCTTAACCCACTATTGTTGTAGCAACATCAACATCTTTCTGGATAGATTCAATCTCTCTTCCATCAATCATATATGTAGCACTACTAAATAACGTCATAATCCCATTGTTAACAAAACAACTAGCACATTCTCTGCATATGGTGTATTAGCTGCAACATTTGCTACGAGTTTTCCTTCTACTTCAATAAATGCTTCAGCGGGTAAGAAATATCTACTTGTACCCTGAACTTGAAGTTCAATCCTTGACTGGCTATTTGGCTGTATTGTGTTAAAAGAATAAAACTGATAACTGCGTACAGATCCATCCTTGAGAACCAGTGCGTCTATATCAAATGCTGGGTCGGGTGAAGATTTGAACCTTTTATTATATATTTCTCTATCTAAATCGCGATCTGAAAAGACTTCCTGCTATTAAATTTGTAGTAATATTTCCCTGTGCATCAGATCCTGGATTCATTGTTTTTGATCCGCGGCTTGGTTGATTATTTTACTGACATTTGCGCGCATAATTTCCGTGGATGAGTTTCACTGGTGACGGTTTTCATCGAATTAATCGTGTTAGTCTTTTTTTGGCTACAGAAAACTCCTTACTGGAAATATTACCAATAGCACCATGAGCTTATTCATCAATAACATTAATAGCTTTCATCGATAATTGTTTTGCGATTGGTGCTATTTTGGGAGCCATCCTTGCAAATTACCCTTGATTAACATTACCAATACCATCTCCATAAATCGTTCTGTAAACGAGTAATCGCGAGTTTACTACGTAGGCCATGGTCGGTTTATACTGGTGATAGTCTATGATCATATTATTTATTATCATTGTATCTAATCATGGTAATAATTAATCACTGTGATAACAATCAATGAGTTCGTCGATACATTCTCAATATACGCCGATATCCATGAGACCGTCTGAAAATAATTGTCTACATATATCAGCAGCTTCATTATTTCCATTGAGTTATTTCCAGCTCGTTTACCCCCTATGAGAATTTCTAATCATGCTATATCGGAGAGAATATTATTATGACAGGCAACAATACCACTCCCATGAGTTTCACTCAGGGAAAATCCTTTTCCAACAATGTGAGATTGTTTCTGTTGCAATATAGGAGATTGCGAACAGTGTTGTTGCTCAATCTGATCACCTATTTCCATTTTTATACTCATGTTGGATATAAATATTGGAACTTTTTTTGGGAATTCGATCTTTGTCATATTTTATTAGATATATTCACCTATACCAATTATCTCTGCTTGCAGAGTTTTCATATTTGGGGTTTTAAGTATCTTTCTTTATGACTAAAACCAGAAAGTGCAAAACCAGCTAGATCATCTAGATTATCACTTTTTTAATCACATTAATCGCACCATCAGTAAATGTTTTTTAGATAGTGTAACTTCTTCAGATTCTTTTTCTTTAGGTGTTTCTTCCCCATTAGGGTCAGCAGTTAACGCTTGTGGTTGTAATTGTGCATCAGCATTATCAGTTGGAAGATCTAGTAAAATCTTTTTTGTTTGTTTAGTTCTTTTTGCTAATTTTTCAAGTTCAGGAAGAACACCCTTTTTTTACTTCTTCTCCTTCTTTTCCACATATAACCTCTTTAGTAGTTGCAATAATGGGTTTAAATACTTGTTCAGCACCTGTTGCAAAATCAACTTGAAATTGCCGTCGCTGTTGTAATTTTTGTCTGACAGAATTATGGACGGGTATAAAATTCTTAATCGCTGCTAGTTTTGCACATGCTAATCTAGTTGTTAATGATTCTCCTACCATTATTGTTATATTATATGATTTAATTCATAGCAGCAGATAGGGTCCGACAACGAATATGCGTCTCAGTTTTTCAGAGGCCTAGTTCTGTTTTTTTAGACAATTTTTGGGGGGTTTTGGAGGAGGTCTTGTTTTGACAAATAGATGCCTCTAAAATTTGGTCTGTTCACCCTCTCTGCTTGATTTTTCTACCATTATTATTATATGATATGTTTAATTCGTAGCAGCAGAGAGGGTGTAACGACAAATTGGTATCTCTGTTAGTCAGAGGCCTTAGTTTTGGTTTTTGACACTATTTTTTGGGTTTCGTAGGAGGCCTAAGTTTGACAAATAGACACTTATACAAAGTTGGATTGTTCACCCTCTCTGCATAGGAGGCTTTAGTTTTGTTTGAAAACTTTGTCTATTCACCCTCTCTGCTGCTCAGTGTTGTGTGTATTGTTTGGGATTCAAATTGAGAGAATTCATAACAGCCAAGTTTGTTATGGCATACAATTCTGCAAGATTGAAATACATGCTCATTTTATTTATGAACTTCAAGCACTGTTCTGTATCTGACATGGATTCAGCTGTTAAGTGCAATCTCTTTCTGATAGCTAGATGAGGGCATAAGAAACACTTCTGATAATTCATTGGAGGCATCTGCTTAGAGGAGGCATCTGTTTAGAGGAGGTCGCTGATTAAAGAAGTGGCACATATGAGGATGAGCTTGGACAAAAGAAAATTAGATGGATATAAGGGATATCTTTCAATGAAAGATGACCATTATGGCAGGTTGGTCTATGGCAGAGTTGGGCAGAAAGTGGACTGTGACCTGGTTTTATCTATTAATTTACATCATAGGATATGGCTTTAAAAATAACTTCTCCAGTCTGCACCCGAGAGGCAGTTTTCCATGCATGATTTATGTGATCTTTTTTTATTAAAAAGAACAATTGTTATATACATTATAGAAGTATAAGAACTATTTATTTATAAAATAAGGAAATGAACATTTATCTATTCTTCTGTCTACTATTCACATATTCATCCTTCACATAACCATAATATCAGGTAAGATTTATTTATTGTTGTCATTAGACAAGAGAGAGAGAGGATACATAAAATGTTTATTACCTATAGGACATCCGTAGTCCGTTGGTTTCCTTGAGAATCCAGGACAGCATTCATATATCTCTGTCAAGGTTTTTTTCCCCATGCTAGTTACAGCCCTTGAAAAGATGTAATCAGTCATTCATGTTATTAACAGTTCTCATTAGAGCTTAAGCACACGATAATAATAATTAAATTTACTGGTTTATGGAACTGGCTAATCAAGTGTAACCCTAAGTACTAAAAAGGAAATTTTCCACCTAGCTTGCCAAACAAGAATTGGCAGACCATTTCCTGCCTAATGGGTCAAGTGAGGCATGCTATGCCACTGCTTGCCCAATGAACCAAACAAAGAATGCAACACTAGTGTGTCTAATTAGCCATTAAAGGCATACCAGTCCATTGTCTGCCAAGAATAGGATCATTATGTGTGTCTAATAGGCTAAAAATGTATGCCAGACCACTGCATGTCTAAATGGCAAAACAGAACATGCCAGACCATTGTGTCGAATGGGTGAAACAAAACATGTCAGACCACTGCTTGTCTAATTGGTAAAACTATGCATGCCAGACCATTGTGTGTCTAATGGGCCAAGCAAAGCATGCCAGACATGTGGCTGTCTAATTGGCCAAACTAGGTATGCCAGACCATTTTGTCTAATGGGCAAAAACTGCATGCCAGACCACTGCCTGCCTAATTGGCCAAACAAAGCATGCCAGACCTGTGGCTGTCCAATTGGTCAAACTAGGTATGCCAGACCATTGTGCCTAATGGGTGAAACAAAGCATGCCAGACAACTTCCTGTCTAATGTCCCAAAGAATGCATGCCAGACCAATGTCTGAATAATGGTTCAAACTAAGCAAGTAAAACCACCCCCTACCTAATGGACCAAACAAGGTACTGCCGATCATACCATAATCTTTGCTTGGGGACACAGCTCACGTCAGCTTCGCAAAATATTAATAATAGTTACAAAATGTCTATAAGTTTATTCTTACTGTGTGTATTGATTTTTCACATGATTAACATTTTTCACCAAGACATAACTCAAAAGTAATGATTAATTTTCATGAAAGAAAAGTCCATTATTTAACATACAACTTCTTTCTTTCTGATTCATGTGTTTATTATTTATTTAAATCTCCAGAAATAGAAAATGATACCAAGTGAGTGATGAACTACAACAAAATACGATGAAATTCATTAAGTACTTCAATTATTATTATTATTGCAAATGATTTGCCCCCAATATATACAGATCTTGATCCTTTACTACAGAATTTAAATAATTTGTGGGGACACCAACTATCAATAACAAGGATTATACTAAATTTCATTCAAATGAAATCTGTAGCCATTGGCAATGCTCAAACAGACACTCCTGGTTATTATTCCAAAGAAATATTTGGAAAATTTTTCCTATCTACCGATGCTGCATTCTGAAATTTTTTAGAGGGATGCCTTTTTTGTTATTATGAACTTCATTAGAGTTTATCACAAGAATTTATGAACATCAAAATGCAGTATCTGCACAGTGAGTGAGACTAATATGGAACTTTTGCAATCAATGGAACCTGACAAATGCAAAACGAAACCAATTGTGTCAAGTAATATGAGACAAACAACAACAACAACAACAATAATAATAATAATAATAATAATAATAATAACCAGAAATCTCAAGACGAAAAATATCTCTATTCTCACTTATCTGTATATTCCCATATTATTTGTTTCAAGTTTTATATCCAGTAAATTAACATATGTACATTGTTTACAACATTAATTGCACATGTTCCATGTTTTCATGCCCAGGAAGTGATTCAATACAATTATCAAATTGAATCTTAAAGATTTTCAATTCATGATCATAGGCCCAGGTATCTGAAGACAAGGAGAATTCCCCATGGCCAATGTTTGCCATATTTGATTTCGTTGTTTCATCCCCTTCAAAGAGATGCATGAATATGGAGTGATGGAGATACTTTCCAAGCTATGATGCCAGGGCAACATTGCTATGCAACTGTGTAATGTTTCTGGCCTTAAAAGGATGCATACTAGCTTTCATATCCACACTCCTAGGTGAGTGAGGTCATTTCAAAATTTTAAACTACTGAATATGTACTATCACTCTTATAATGTTCCAAAGTTTCACATTCATATTTTCAATGGAATTGGATATACTGTACAGTAAAATTTTAATAAGAATCATATGTACAGACTAACAGGATATCATGTCCTTTTTGGAAAGCATGGATATAATAATAACAATAATAATAATAATAATAATAATAAAAACAGTGATGGTAGGAATTGATGCCATGTTGGGTGAATTATTATAAATTACCTTGTATTGGAAATTATGTCAATTTGTTTGGATTCAAGAGGATTTATTTTGTTATTTATCTGGAAAAGAATATGTGCTCACAGACTTTTATTAACAAGAACTGACTCCATCAAGTGACATCGTCTTACATATTGGATACTTCGCTGGAATTTGAACTTAGAATTATTTGGACATTTTATTACCAGGACTTTTGCAATTTCTCTAGTGGATAATATTTTGAATTTTTTTTGGATTAATTATGGAATTGATTCTTAAAACCGTAAGTTTATTTTTCTTTTCTGAATAATATTTGTGCTCAATAAATTGTTTATTAAGTTTTTACAAGCTTGTTATTTTCACTCATTCTATGTTACTGTTTATTTGAGCCTAAGCATGTAACACAATGCTAAGACAATATTGCTGTACTCCTAGGCCTGTGTAATGTTTATGGCCTTATTAAGATGCATACCAGCTTGCATATCCATAGCAAATATTCTTTAAAAGTTATTTACTTCCTTCCACACTCCTAGCTGAGTGAGGTCATGTCAAAATTTTAAACTACTGAACATGTACTGATCACACTTATAATGTATAATGTTCCAAAGTTTCACATTCATATTTTCAATGGAATATGATATACTGTACAGTAAAATTTTAATAAGAATCAGATGTACATATTAACAGGATATCAAATCCTTGCAGGAAAGCATGGAGATGATGATGATGATAATAATAATAATAATAATAATAATAATAATAATAATAATAATAATAAACACAGTGATGGTAGGAATTGATGCCATGTTGGGTGAATTTTTTTTACAAGAATTCAAGTGAAGACCATTTCTTCCTTTTACCTGCTGAGTAATGAAACCATATCTGATAGTGTTGAACAATAGGAAGATTTTCTAATCAGCTGCTGTGTGTAAATACTGGATGACAGATTGGCACCATTTTCATTTTGGACAAAGGATACATCATTAGAAGAAACCTTTTGGTCAAAACCAAATTTCATCATGATTATCTCTTCATGGTAAGTAGGAGCAACAAATAAGATTGTCAAGAATTTGGCATATTAGCCATATTTGATAAACAAGTGGCACCAATTTCATTTAGGAGCATCTGGGTAACATAAGAATTATATTGGTGTAAGAACCCATGCATATACAGCAATTCAAAGTAACATATGCATTTTATCGGTGAGAAAACCCATGCTGATACAGCCATTCAAAGTAACATATGCATTTTATCGTGAGAAAACCCATGCTGATACAGCAATTCAATGTTAACGTGACAAGTCTATTGGTGTAAGAATCCATGCTGATACAGCCATTCAAAGTAACATATGCATTTTATCGGCGAGAAAACCCATGCTGATACAGCCATTCAAAGTAACATATGCATTTTATCGATGAGAAAACCCATGCTGATACAGCAATTCAATGTAACATCAGAAGCCTATTGGTGTAAGAACCCATGCTGATACAGCCATTCAAAGTAACATATGCATTTTATCGGTGAGAAAACCCATGCTGATACAGCAATGCAATGTAACGTGAGAAGTCTATTGGTGTAAGAACCCATGCTGATACAGCCATTCAAAGTAACATATGCATTTTATTGGTGAGAAAACCCATGCTGATACAGCAATGCAATGTAACGTGAGAAGTCTATTGGTGTAAGAACCCATGCTGATACAGCCATTCAAAGTAACATATGCATTTTATTGGTGAGAAAACCCATGCTGATACAGCAAATCAATGTAACGTGAGAAGTCTATTGGTGTAAGAACCCATGCTGATACAGCCATTCAAAGTAACATATGCATTTTATTGGTGAGAAAACCCATGCTGATACAGCAATTCAATGTAACGTGAGAAGTCTATTGGTGTAAGAACCCATGCTGATACAGCCATTCAAAGTAACATATGCATTTTATTGGTGAGAAAACCCATGCTGATACAGCAATTCAATGTAACGTGAGAAGTCTATTGGTGTAAGAACCCATGCTGATGCAGCCATTCATTTAACATAAGAATTCTATTGGTAAAAGTTCCTATGCTGATACAGCCATTCAAAGTAACATATAAATTATACAGTAAAATCTATCTTGAAACACCACCCCTTCTGCAAAAAATAATGGTCTCTCAAGACAGGTGGTCTCTCATAACAGATTGCAAAACTATATAATCAATAAGTCTGTGCATGGAAAGTCTGGTCTCATAGCAGTGGTCGCTCATGACAGGTTTTACTGTATTGGTAAGAGAACCGATGCTGATACAGCCATTCAAAGTAACATTAGAATTCTTTTGGTGAAAGTAGCCGATGCTGATAAGCCATTCAAAGTAACATAAAATTTCTATTGGTGAAAGAACCCATGCTGATAAGCCATTCAAAGTAACAAAAGAATTATATTGGTGAAAGAACCCATGCTGATACAGCCAATCAAAGTAACATAAGAATTCTATCGGTGAAAGAACCCATGGTGATACAGCCAATCAAAGTAACATAAGAAGTCTATTGGTGAAAGAACCCATGCTCACACAGCCATTCGATGCACAGTAAAACCTGTCTTGAGAGACCACTGCTATGACAGACCACCTGTTTTGAGAGACCAGACTTTCCATGCACAGACAACGACTATATAGTGTTGCAACCTGTTATGAGAGACCATTATTTTTGGGCATAAGGGGTAGTCTTTCAAGACAGGTTTAAATGTAACATAAGAATTCTATTGGTGAAAGAACCCATGCTGATACAGTAAAACCTGTGTTGAGAGACCACTGCTATGATCGACCACCTGTCTTGAGAGTCCAGACTTTCCATGCACAGACTTTTTGATTATATAGTTTCGCAACCTGTTATGAGGACCACCTGTCTTGAGAGACCATTATTTTTGGGCAGAAGGGGTGGTCTTTCAAGACAGGTTTTACTGTACAGTCATTCAAAGTAACATAGGTAGTCTATAGGTGAAAGAACCCATGCTGATTGACCCTTTCATAGTAACACATGAATTCTAATAGTGAAAGAACTCATGCAAATAGATCCATTCAATGTAACATTAGAATTATATTGGTGCAAGAACCCATGCTGATAATGCCATTCAAAGTAACAATATAATTCTAGTGGTGAAAGAACCCATGCTGACATAGCCATTCAAAGTAACATTAGAATTTTATTGGTGAAAAAACCCATGCTGACACAGCCATTCAAAGTAACATAAGCCTATTGGTGAAAGAACCCATGTTGATAAAGCCATTCAAAGTAACATAAGAAGTCTATTGGTGAAAATACATATGCTGATACAGCCATTCAAAGTAACATAAGAATTCTATTGGTGAAAATACATATGCTGATACAGCCATTCAAAGTAACATATGAATTCTATTGGTGAAAATACATGTGCTGATACAGCCATTCAAAGTAACATAAGAAGTCTATTGGTGAAAATACATATGCTGATACACCCATTCAAAGTAACATAAGAATTCTATTGGTGAAAATACATATGCTGATACAGCCATTCAAAGTAACATACAAATTCTATTGGTGAAAATACATATGCTGATACAGTCATTCAAAGTAACATAAGAAGTCTATTGGTGAAAATACATATGCTGATACAGCCATTCAAAGTAACATACGAATTCTATTGGTGAAAATACATATGCTGATACAGCCATTCAAAGTAACATAAGACATCTATTGGTGAAAGCTCCTATGCTGATACAGCCATTCATTTGACAAAACAATCTTTTTAATATAGTGGCCACTTTGAGGTTAGTCATTCCCATTTAGGACCAAGTAAACACCAAAATGACTTTCCTTTTAAGAGTAAGGAAAATAAGATTTCAAGATGGCCACATATTGAACATTAAATCTGCTCAATTTAATTTATGATCAATAAAACAGCATAAAATAGTCATTCAGTGAATATCCCATAATGATATGACCCTTCATTCATTGAAAGTAGTGATAAGCAGACTTTCAAGCTGACCACTCTGGCAGTCAGATTAGATATCGGATCATTTTCATTTAGACATAATGTTAATAGAACTTTTCATTCAGAACAAGAAGTGATAGTATGACTTTCAACATGGATGATGTCCTGGTCTAAATTGGACATCAGATCAGTCTTATTTTTATTTAGGTCAAACTAGATATTATAAACAGAATTTGACAAAACCCCTTCGGGAGAAGTAGTGATAACAACATCCAACTGTCAACCTCTGAGGGTTTATATCAAGATCAACAGACTACTCAAAAAAAGTGTCCCAAAGTTTAAATACAGTATCTTTCATAGTATAAGAGGCAGACTACATTTCATTTTAAATGGAAGAATATATGGATGGAAAGATGAAACTAGAAACAACCAGGACAACACAAGTGCCTGCCCTTCATTATTATTAATAATAAAAATGAAATAATAATGTCTTACCACCGTATACACTTGTAGACTGTATCTGATCCATCACATCTTTTACTGCGGAATCTGTGATCTGTCTTATTCTGACTCTCACTCTCTGATTTTGGGTCTTCAGTACGGGAGTAGCACACATTGGGTCTGATATTATAAAAATAGTACATTAGGTCTGATATTACAAAAATAGTACATTAGGTCTGATATTACAAAAAGAATACATTAGGTCTGATATTACAAAAATAGTACATTAGGTCTGATATTACAAAAATAGTACATTAGGTCTGATATTACAAAAATAGTACATTAGGTCTGATATTACAAAAATAGTACATTGGATCTGATATTACAAAAATAGTATATTGGGTCTGATATTACAAAAATAGCACATTAGGTCTGATATTACAAAAATAGAACAATATGTCTGATATTACAAAAATAGTACATTAGGTCTGATATTACAAAAATAGTACATTGGATCTGATATTACAAAAATAGTACATTGGATCTGATATTACAAAAAGTAGTACATTGGGTCTGATATTACAAAAATAGTACATTAGGTCTGATATTACAAAAATAGTACATTAGGTCAGATATTACAAAAATAGTACATTAGGTCTGATATTACAAAAATAGCACATTGGATCTGATATTACAAAAATAGTACATTGGATGAGATATTACAAAAATAGCACATTGGATCTAATATTACAAAAATAGTACATTAGGTCTGATATTACAAAAATAGTACATTAGGTCTGATATTACCAAAATAATACATTGGGTAGTGATGGGAATCAGTCATAAATTCATAATCGATAAAATCAGTTCACCTTTACCAATTGATCACCGATTATAATCAGTAACTAAGAGCAAATTTTCATTTTTGTTACACAGTTATATCTTTGATCAAGAGTTCAATATGTTCATAAATATACAGGAGTAATCTATTATAACGACATGTTCATTTTAACCTGACAATATTACATTGTGTGTTACTTTTGTTCTACAACTTTGCTAAATGAACGCAACTTTTTATGGCTAATCAGTCATATGTAACTAAAATACTGCTACAAATCCCCCTAAATTCTTTCATTCATATATGATGTGTCTATAATTTAAAGTATAGAAGGACATTAATTTCTTATTTTTCATTGTTTATATGTTTATAAATACTATAAAAGCTGTTGCAATTGAACTGAAACAAATCAACAAAATGTGTTTAAATATTTTAACTCAACAATTTAACAACTTGACCATGTAATAATGACTATATGTTCCTAATTATGAATTGTAAGGTGTTTTATTTGTAGTTGTGAAGGGATTAATAAATTTCAGGTCAACTTTAGTGGTTGGGAGTTTTACTAACTTTTGTGCTTTGCATACACCTAAAGAGTAGTCTCCCTTTACACACAATCAATTATGAGTTCACAAATGATTATCTTATTGGTTTGCTCAGCCAACTGATGATCGATTATAATCGATAATCGGAGAAAAACTAATATTGGGTCTGATGTTACAAAAATAGTACATTGGGTCTGATATTACAAAAATAGTACATTGAGTCTGATATTACAAAAATAGAACAATATGTTTGATATTACAAAACATAGTACATGTACATTCTGTCTGATATTACAAAAATAGTACATTAGGTCTGATATTACAAAAATAGTACATTGGGTAGTGATGGGAATCAGTCATAAGTTCATAATCGATAATCGGTTCACCTTTACCAACTGATCATCGATTATAATCAGTAACTAAGAACAAATTTTCATTTTTGTTACACAGTTATATCTTTGATCAAGAGTTCAGTATGTTCATAAATATACAGGAGTAATCTCTTTTAACAACATGTTTATTTTAATCTGACAATAATATTACATTGTGTGTTACTTTTGTTCTACAACTTTGCTAAATGAACGCAACTTTTTATGGCTAATCAGTCATATGTAACTAAAATACTGCAAAATCCCCCTAAATTCTTTCGTTCATATGTGATGTGTCTATAATTTAAAGTATAGAAGGACATGATTTTCTTATTTGCCATTGTTTATATGTTTATAAATACTACAAAAGCTGTTGCAATTGAACTGAAACAAATCAACAAAATGTGTTTAAATATTTTAACTCAACAATTTAACAACTTGACCATGTACTGTAATAATGACTATATTTTCCTAATTATGAATTGTAAGGTGTTTTATTTGTAGTTGTAAAGGGATTAATAAATTTCAGGTCAACTTTAGTGGTTGGGAGTTTTACTAACTTTTGTGCTTTTCATACACTTAAGAAGTAGTCTCCCTTTACACACAATCGATTATGAAGTTCACAAATGATTATCTTATTGGTTTGCTCAGCCAACTGATGATCGATTATAATCGATAATTGGAGCAACACTAATATTGGATCTGATAGTACAAAGATAGTACATTGGGTCTGATATTACAAAAAATTGTACATTGCGTCTGATATTACAAAAATATTACTTGGGTCTGATATTACAATAATAGTACATTAGGTCTGATATTACAAAAAATATTACATCTAGCACATATTGGATCTGATATTACAAATAATCATGGTTCCCACACATTTCTAAAATTAAATTTCCAGGTTTATCCAGGATGAAATTAAGTTTGTCAAGGTTTACATATGATCATTACTGAATGGACTTAACACATTAACCCCTGCCGCCTCGATTACTCGTCGCACTTTACCTCCCTCATCTCCCGAGTCCCTCGATAAGGTATAACGGTACCAATTGCGCAAGTGCAGGTGGGAGGAGCTTATGGTGTAGGGTCCATACCATTCAGAGATTAACAGCAACACAAGCTATGATTGGTGGATTATGTAAGAGTTGTACTTTCTGTTAGGCTTAAAAAATAGTTTAGCCTCTTGGCAACATGTGAATTTATGTTAATTCCTATATAGATCATATTTTGTATTTTTTATGATTTTTTGAAAATGTCATAGACATGACTGAAAATAAGTATGTTGTGACTAGATAACTCATACCCCTGTCTACTTCCAGCAGAGTTATCTCTCTTAAATGCAATGGAGTACCTGGTTTTGTCATCATCAAATTGACAATCTAACATTGTTCTCTATAACAGTGCGTGAGATGCATGCTAAATTAGGATAGAAAATATAGTTATCTCTCCAAATATTAGCATTGAGGTCTATGGAAAAACAATTGGTACCGTGATACCATAACGGAGCTGAGTTTGCATAGCTTGTATCCCAAGCACCGATTTGATGTTTATGAACTTGAAGTATAGTGCTGTATCGCCCACTTGGGGCATGTAGCACTGTTTTAAGTTTCCACCAAAGCTGGATATTTAATTACTCCTGGTGGAGAGGGGTGCCGCTTCTCAGAGGCATTTCTGTACTCAAGGAGTACTATTTAATTTAGTCGTCAGGTCGGGGTTGCTATTAAGTAGCATTCGACCTGAATGGATGATCCTGGGGTGAGTGGGAATATACCCAACATACACTCAACCCTAACAGCCAATTAGGTGTGTTAATGGTGTGCAATGACACAAGTGGAGGTAGTGAAAATTAGTTTCACATCTCCGCCATTTTGGAGCTATCCGAGTTGTGGCAATAAAAGAGAGGTACCATTAAGTCTGTCATACATCCCGTAACATCGTGATTTCGTGCTTAATTCAAATCTGGTCCAGTTATTACTAATGGACAGGAAAATATACCAATAATGTGTGAGCCACCTATGCAATTAAATCAAATCCATGAAGTTGTAAAATTTGTTTAACTATCTTAACTTTCCAAATATTTCTAGTACAAAGTGTACATGTAATAAGTCCCTAACAAGTTTAAATACTAAGATGTCTATGCGACATAAATAAGTATAGCCACTGTTTGGTAAAAATAGCTTGTTAATTTTTAACGGTGTGCAAAAATGATCAAGTCAGGTTTCGTGAAATAGATTGTTCGAAAAGGGTTCTCGTACTAATGAGGACCTTGTTAACCAGGCAATGATTGCAATCGGATTTTTTCCTGTGTTGCTTTTTCTTGTCTGTTTGTTAGCCCCTAATGTCAGACTGCCATCTTGTTCTCATGATGTCCCAGAATATGATTGTTCCCTCACACCAGACACCATTTTTCTTTGTCCTGGGTTCTTTGAAGTTGTTTCTATCCTGGTGTTTTTCTGGTTTTTGTCCAGCAGTGATGTCCCTTTATCCAAACATTTTCCCCCCTAAATTGGATGAACTCTGATGTTGTGAGTTAATAGAGTATACAGCCCCATACGCCCCAGCCCTTATAGTTAAGTTTAGGGTCTGTATGCTTGTATGCTTGTTTTGCGGGGCTTGGTAGTCTTGGGCTTTTAGAATACCTTATACTGTCTAAATTGGAACCATAATATCGGGACAAAATTTTATGATTGTCTCAGACCATCTACTTATATTTAATTTTTGGCCATCTGACTTTGTTTGATACGTATTTGGTAATTATTATTTACTGTCAATTAGGTTATATTGAGAGGAAAGTTAGAGACGGTAACAACAGTGAGGGTAGGTTCCTATACTTATTTTATGGGCTGTTCTTTTTATGAGCGCCAAGTTTGAGTGGCAGTATTTTTCTATGCCTGTATCCCAAACGACGAGTTAAATCAGCGGAAACCATTGGATGATTTGAAGCCATTACCTATTTATACAGGCAGCTTAACCAATAAAATATTAGCTTATATAGATAGAGTGTACAGTGTTGAAGAAAGTTGAAAAAAATTACTTTGATAGCGGCAAAATTAGTGGAAATATTTAGATGAAAAAATGAAGAAAATTATTAGAATCAGCCGCTGGAAGTAGACTTTTACTTGACAGACTGAAGAATTATTCACATGAGGTTTAGTTTGCAATAGAGATGACAAGTGGAATTTGTATGTATGTACATCAAATGGAGTGAATTTCAAATGTTGATAGTGTTGATTATTCAGTGTGAATTCATTTTTGATTCTTATAGATTATTCATGGCATGAGAAACAAATTGGTACGAAAATCATTTTATCTTTATGTGTCAGTTTTATTTCTGCATGTAGTTCGAAATTTTTATACTATTTTTGTACGTAATTTTATTGAGAACTGCTGTACCAAATTTTAGCTTAATTAAAGGAACGTAAATATAAAAAATAGCATTTATTAATCATAACTCTCTGAAAAAAATCTGCAAGTCAAGTATTCTCAGCAAGTCTCAGGGATACAGGCACTGGTAAAGCTAACACTGCTCTAGGCAATCTCTGCACGTATACTGTCGGGGACTGCCTATCTGTTTGGCTCAGTGGTTAATTTCCAAACCATTTTCCAGGTTTTTTCGAAATCTAAATATGTTTTTCTTTCAAGACTCTCCAAAACATCTAAGTCAGAAAAGATGATCATGTACAAAAACCACAAAATGTATCACATAAAATAAGTTTGAATATATTCCTATAAATTGATATGTAAAGTCATTTTAGTGTACAGAAGAAAAGTCTTTATTTTGCTGACCTGCATTATGTTGCCAAGTGGGAACAACATAATGAACATCAATTTGTTTTGATTCCTTTGCATCTAACACACATTGGGTCTGATATTACAAAATTATTACATTGGGTCTGATATTACAAAATTATCACATTGGGTCTGATATTACAAAATTATTACATCTAGCACACATTGTGTCTGATAGTAAAAAATTACTACATTGGGCTAGATATTTCAAAATATCACATCTAGCACATATTGGGTCTGATATTGCAAACT